>CM057847.1:17319573-17333894 GCA_030068395.1 Apalone spinifera
ACATTAGCCACCCTAGTTCGAACTAGGGTGGCAGTGTAGACATACCCCCTGGGAGTAAGACTTGCCCTTAATAGCCCTGCATGAGCTCCCCAAGCATTTGGTCCAGGCATGTGGGAGTAAGCAGAAGGTGAATGCACCATGGAGCACATGGGTGGGCATTGAGTGGAACTGCAAGTTTTGACACCCTCTCCCCCACCTCCAGAACAAAAAAGAAACAAGAGAGGACTTGTGATTGTCTACGTCTGAGGCTCAATGCCTAGTGGAGCTTCTCTGTGGTGCTGCAGAATGCACCTCCTGCGCCAGTCTGGGGAAAATACAGGACTGGAGGGGTATTACGGTCACCCTGCAAAAAATAACTAGGTGATGGAAGCCAGGAGGTGACCTGCATATTTGCAGGCTGGTTGTTGGTATCCAGAACAGGAATCATGGCAAGATTAAGTCACCCAGAACCAGGGCAGGCAGTGATAAAGCCCCTCACTGATCTAGGTTGAACTTGAAACTGTCACAATAACCCCTTGTTCTGGGCTGGGCCTACTCACAGAATTGGCCACAAAGAGTTGAAGGCTGCTATCAAATCCCCCTTCATTCTTCACTTCTGTGGCCTGAATAAGCCCAAATCCCTCAGCCTCTCCTCATAAGTCGAGAGCTCCAGCCCCCTAATCATTTTGGTTGCCCTCCGCTGGGCTTTCTCCAATGCATCCACATCCTTTCTGTAATGGGGGCCCCAGAATTGGATGCAATACTCCAGATGTGGCCTGACCCGTTCTGAAGAAAGAGGAATAATCACTTCTCTAGACCTGCTGGTAATGCTCCTACTCAAGCACCCCAATATGCCGTTAGCCTTCTTGATGACCAGGGCACACTGTTGACTCATATCCAGCTTCTCATCCATGATAATCCCCAGGTCAAAAAGAGTCTCAGCCCAGTGCCTAGACCATCATAAGAGAGGGTGCTCCCCAGGCATCATGAATATGATCTGATGTACCCAGTTTATTTACAGGGCACATAATATACTGTGTGATTTAAGGAGAATGTAATAAGTGTCTCTGTTTCATTTACACTGTGCAGATTATAAGTGAATGGTCTGTCTCCTCCTTTCATTATGTGTAAGTCAGGAGTCACCCCATTGTCATAAGTCTGGTGTAACTGGGAGACCTCTAGTTCTTAATCTAAGATAATGTTGCAGCATATTCTTACAGTAGTACTATAGCCCTGTGATGTTAGCTAGAAGACTTGTTTTGAGACTAGTTACATATCAGCACTAACTAATGCACTTGTATAGTCACTGTGGTCTTTGGGCCATATTGTCCTTGGCCTTCTTGTTGTGACTGGGAAAATGGAAGTATACAAAGAACTTATGCTTTTCTCCCATAGCCCATATGGTACCAGGCCCAGAGACATTGCATCATCTTTCCCACAGATCCCCTGGGACCAGTGCTATTCCACACAGCCCTAAATGCAGGGCAGCCTCTCATAGGCCCAGTTAAGTCATTTAATGTATTGCTGGGCCAGTTCTGTGCTGATTGTATTTACTGGATTGCACTGGGAATGCACTGGGTGCAAATCTGCATACTATTTGCCCAGCTGGGTGTCTTTTTTGTTTTGTTTTGTTTTGTTTTTGTAATGAGGCACAAACTCATTGTGTTACAATTTAGGCTCCCACAGCTGCAAAGTGAGTATATTTCAAAGCAATTCAATGCACAGTACATGAAAGCCATTGAAGAAATGAAATAATATGGGCTCAGCAGTGGCCTCACCACAAGTGCCATGTGATAAATAGCGCTGATGAAAATATGACTCTTTTGAAATTGATGGAACATCTTGCACGAGCAAGACTGTGTCATCTAAGCAATAGCTTGCAAGGTCAGGTCCCTAAATAGGGAGGGGTAGTGGAGAAGGAAGCTCATGGAGTCTTTATTGTGCCCTCAGTTTCCATTCAGTGAGACTTTATTTGGCATGAAAAACTATAGTAGAGTCGTCTGCTATGAAGTTTGGATCCAGGGTTTAGGGATATTCAGCTTTAAGGAACTGAATCAGGGCCCATGTAAAAAATATCCATGCACACGTGTGTCTTTATGTATTAAAGGAAATATACAGCTTGGAAAACTCACTGTTTTGAAAACAAAAATAAAGAAGCCAACTCTTAAAATCCCGATTCAATTGTTACTCAGTTCTGACTTGGCAAACTGCACTTGATATCAGTAGAGACTTTGGTTGATTGAGGACAGAGTGATAAAAGGGATCTTTGGCACTGCTGCCACCCTATGATGGATGAGGATGGTACATGAGGAGACAGGAAGAGCACAAAGAACTCCACCCTTTTGTGGAGATGCTCAGCAGCAAGGGACATCTGTAGTCAGGGCACTTCCCAGAGTGCACATACTGTTTCCTCTATGTCCTTTTGGGCTTGAAATCCTCTGCAGGGATAGGAGATGGGGCCAGGGACCTATTCCAGCCCCATCCCCGGGGGCTATGACCAGCAAAGCTGGCAATGTTGATAGAAGGAGCTCGTGTTTCATGAATGAGGAGTATCACGGTGGATGCTTTCTCTGGGATACAGACAGCTCCAAGAGGAATTGCACCTGGGCTGGCTTATCCTAACCATGGAACTGTGCCTTCAATGCACCACAGAGCCCTGAGCATGGACTATAGAAAGGGAGTCCCTAATGCTTCCCACTGGTACATAGAGTTTTTCATTCCCAGAGCTTAAAAACTTCATTGGAGCAGGTTCAGAAACAAAATTCAATTGTCAACTTCACAGGCACTGACCAAGTGGATGCTTGTTCTTAGAAGAATGTGGCAAGTGCTGAAAGAGAAATGTGGCTTGTGTTAACATCACTGAGTGCAAAGGACTGCAAACAGATGGATGGTGCTGTCTAGAGAATGCTAATGCCGTGTTTGATTGGAACGGTCACAGAGTTCTACTAGCCATCCAGTAAACAAATCCGCTAATAAATCAGTTTGGGCTTGTCTACACTACGGAGAAGATTGACACTGCCGCAGTTGATCTTCCAGGATTCGATTTAGCAGATCTAGTGAAGACCCACTAATTTGAACTAATGAGCTGTGTCTACACTGGCCAGTTTTTGCAGAAAATCAGCCGCTTTTCCGCAAAAACTGGCTAGCTGTCTACACTGGCTGCTTGAATTTCCGCAAGAACGCTGACTTCCTACTGTAGGAAATCAGTGCTTCGTGCGAAAATACTTTGCCCTTCCTGTTCGGGCAAAAGTCCCTTTTGCGCAAATCATTTGCGCAAAAGGGCCAGTGTAGACAGGATGGCATTGTTTTGCAAAATGGCAATCGGGGCTTTTTTGCACAAAAGCACGTCTAGATTGGCACGGACGCTTTTCCGCAAAAAGTGCTTTTGCGGAAAAGTGTCCGTGCCAATCTAGACGCTCTTTTTCCGAAAATGCTTTTAACGGAAAACTTTTCCGTTAAAAGCATTTCCAAAAAATCATGCCAGTGTAGACGTAGCCAGAGAATGCCCTCATCAGCGCTAGTAGTCCTGCTCCTACAAGGAGTAAAAGGAAGTCAATGAGAGTGTGCACTCCTGTTGATTTCCCACTCTATGGATGGCGCCAAATGTGATTTAAGATACTTTGACTCCAGCTATGTAATTAACGTAGCTGGAGTTGAGTATCTTAAGATGACTTGTACCCTTTAGTGTACACCTGGCCTTTAATAGGTATTTGCTCTAATAATTTATAGCACTGATCAAAATCCAGAAGAGGTGGGAAATGGGAAATACGTTGGGGGCCATTCTGATAAATTCATGCAATACATTTAAAACACCAAGCACTGGTCTGACTATGTTGCCACTCTGCAATTCTCAGGACCATCAAGAAATAATTTGGGATGAGGAAGGAAAGATACAAGTGGCTTATTTTAACCTTTTCCCTTTTCAGGTCATAGATCCAAAGGATATCTATGCACAGCACACTCTCTCCAAAGGGACACGGGTCTCACAAACTTTCAGGAAACAATTTTTCATACCTTTCATTAATGGACGCACAGACAACAATGAGCTTTCAGAAACTGAGAGCCTTGTCTGAAGAGAGAACCCAAACAAAGCCGAAGGCAGGTGGCGTCTTTGATAGGGAACTACCAGGAGTTTCATTAAAAACAATTTGATAGTTTACATATCTCATTGTGTTTGTGATGTTCCCCTCTCGAGGTAGAGGGAAGACTTAATCCTTTGGCACTGAATGGGCTGGATCTTCAGGGTATCAATTGGCATAAAATGCTTTGGGCAAAGGGCTGGACTCAATGACTTCCTGAGGTTTCTTCTAGCCCTAGGATTCTAGGATTCTGTAACTGCTTTGACTTCAGTGGGGTTATGCCAACTGATACCTACAGAGGATCTGGCCCTAAATGCCGATTTTTCTTTTAGTTGTGCCTTCAGCAGTACTGCATTTGACCATTCATATAGGTGTTTGGGTACCTATATTAAGGCTCTGCATGCCTAAGTGTTCCTTCTGTATCTTGTGCAAAACACACACAAATGGGCATACAAATGTGACAAGTGGATCTCCAGGGCCAGTTCCTCCCTCATGCAAATTGGCTTTGGCTTCCATGGAACTATGCCAGTCTACATCAGCAGAGAATCTGGCCCTTTAAATCAGGTATGAGCTATGTTCCTTTCTATTCAGAAAACCAACCTGGCAGTAAATCCACTCATGGGTTTTCCTGAATTTATAACACAGAAATTGCACTGAGAAATTGCCTTCCTTGAGCCCTATTTACTGAGTCAATAAAAAGATTCACCTCCTCTCCCCCTCCCCCCCCCATCCACCTGGGTTGGATGTATCCAAGAATATTTCACAACCCCCCCCCCCCCATTCCTATTTTATTTGTGTACACATGGAAAAAAAGGAAGCTGATCTTTGATCAAGAATCAGTGCTCCTTCTGCTGTTGCAGTGCAGTGAATTCCATATCCATGGTGCCAATTCTGAGTTAGTACTGTACACAATTTAATTATGGTAATTATTACTGCAAATAGTGGGAGCATCTACCTAAGGCTCTGTGCACCATGCAATAAAATTATGGAAGCAAAACTGGATTATCCAACTCCTCATTCATCTGATCTCTGTCCGCAGCTTATACAGGACAATGTTGTTCCATGGGGAATCCTTGTAAGATGTAGATAATAAATAACCCTTGCGGCCAGAGCTGGATGGAAATTAGTGATCTCTGTTCAGTGTAAACTATGGGTCTGACTTTCAAAAATGCTGTGCCCCCAGCGTCCAATTTGTTCAACACTTGTAAACATCAGGCATTGTATCATTGATAATCTAGTGCCAAAAGCATGAATGGTGCTTTTCATGCTGTGTCAAACAAATAGCATCCTATTTCCAATGAGTATACAAATCAAGGACCAAATTTTCAAAAGAGCTCAGTGCTCAGAACTGGGGCTAGATTTTCTATTTGCTATTTGTTATGTAGCCAGACTTTCAGGAGAACTCAGCACACTGGCTGTGTGGTAGGTTTAAAATTCTGGCTCTTATTTAGGTGCCTAAAAGGGAGCTAAACTCCATGGTCATTAGAGTGAGGAAGCCAGATAAGCAATTGATCCTGTGCAGTGTAAGCATGGACTGCTGTGTGTGTAAATACCAGGGCTACGTCTACACTGCAGGCTTCTTGCGCAAGAACTGCCAGGTGCTTTTGCACGAGAGATATGCTTTTGTGCAAAAGCATCCATGGCAATGATGCTCTCTTGCACAAAAAAGCTCTGATCGCCTGTTGCCCAACCACACTGCCTTCTTGCACAAGAGCTCTTGCACAAGAGGGCTTATTCCTCATGGGGAGAGGAATAATTCTTGCACAAGAAGCCTTCTCTTCTGAATCTTTACTGTAAATTTACTTGTGCAAGAACACGCATGCAGTGTAGACGTTCCGCAAGTTTTTGTGCAAGAGCGGCTGTTCTTGCACAAAAAACCTGCAGTGTAGACATAGCCAAGGGAAATGGTCAGGAGCTGATGCTTATGTAGAGCTGACAGACGCTGGTCATTAGCAGGAGGGATTGAACCTGCAACCTTAGGGGCTAAAGGCATGTCTCTCTACCACATGAGCTAAAAGTCAATCAGCTAAGTCCATAGAGCAGACTTCACTCTCTCTCATTTCAGTCATCGCCATGCCTCTTGGTTACACTTATAACTGCAAAACCTAATGTTTCTTTTTATATGATTTAGAGCCTAATTTCCAGACTCCCGCAGGGTATGTCTACACTGCAACACTATTTCAGGATACCGGAGTATGGTGAAATAGCTATCCTACGTCTTCACAACAAGCCCATTATTTAGGGCTCACTATTCTGACATCCCTGTAAACCTCATTCTACTAGGAGTAAGGAACATTTCGGAATATCACTTTATTTCTAAATTTGGCGCTGTGTAGGCAGCACCAAATGATGAAATAAGCTATTTTAAAATAGCATTGAAATAAGATACGCAATTTGTGTAGCTCAAATTACGTATCTTATTTTGAGTTACACTGCTGTGTAGACGCACCCTACTTCCGCATTCAGGCAGCTGGGTTTGCATTTAGTCCCATGAAGATGCTTCTAGGATACCTCAGTGTTGATGACGTTCTTGGTGTATAATCTGAGCCTCTAACACGGATGTGCCCATGTTTGTATAGTGGCTTCTAATAACAGGATTATTGACCAAGGCCTTCTGAGACACCATGGTAGTCTCTGACTTTCTTGTTGTGATGCCGGGTGTGGTCCTGGAGGACACAGTGTAGGATGGACATTCCCTATTTTGCCACTGGAAAGAGAGAGAAGAATTGGAGTTAATGTACCCATTGCTCACAGAGCAGCTAGTGAATGCAGGGCTCACTTGTACTATCCTTCTGTATGCAGCTCTCTTTTGTTCTGGAACAATCACAAAAAGCATTAGACCAGGCAAAAGGTAAACCTGGCTCTTGCTCAACCCCTCGTGCAAAACCACTGATGTAGCAAAAGGATTCCATACACTGTCGTAGTACAAACAGTCCAACCCCCAAAAGCCCAGCCACCAAACGCTTTGAACTCAAGCCTCTAAAACTGCAAAGTCTTTGTTTTGTGGTGGCTTTATAGCAGTCTAATCCACTGACAATAGCCGGACGCCACTGTCTCTTTTATACTGGCCATACACAATTGCAGGTCATGGAAAGAAAGAAAGAAAACAGTCCCCCAAACTGCTGACAGCCTGTGGAAAGGCAGAGAGGAGTGAGGCGGGGCTATTTGATTTTATTTAATTTGCTGCTGGTGGCTGGCATTTAGTGCCACAAACCACCGTGGAGAGAAGTCATAGGAGTTTGGGATTGGGGGGGAGGGGGGGACTCACTTCTATTTCTCCTCCCTAAATCCCTCAAACACATTTCAGATCCAAACTGGAGAGACAGAGACACACGGAAGAGGGGCTCTTGGGCCCGCATGGCCTCCCGCAAGCCATGTATAGAAGCAGCTACCTGAGAGAAGTGCGCAAGGAGAAGTATGAGCGATCTGATGCCTATGATGAGCTGCAGGGTGTCTCGGAGTTCAGCAGCCTGGCCCAAGCCCAGGGCCTGGAAAATCTGCAGGAGCTCAATGAGAGGTTTGCCAACTACATCAACCGGGCCCGGATGCTGGAGCAGCGCAACACTATCTTCCGCAAGCAGCTGGAGACCTTCCAGCGCATGGATGTGATGGCTGGCTTGGAGGAGGCCTTTGCTGAGCAGATTGAGCTGAACCGCCTGCGCATCCGTGAGCTGTCTGCTGACCGGGCCAAACTGGAGCGTGAGGACAAGGATTCACAGCGCATGCTCGATGAATACCGTAACAAGTAAGCCAGCCCGAGTTCCGCTGCACAGACCTCCACAGCCCCTGCTTTAACATTCTTTTATTTGATAGCTCTCTCCCACTAGGAGGCCAGTCTGGCAGCAGCATACGCTAAGCCAAGGAGGTCTTGGATGTTGGTGCATGGCTCCTCTATTGACTTCACTGTGCCGAGGAGCAATGGTGTGCACTAGTGTGGGGTGGGGGGAGGGAGAGAGGAAGCAGGGCCACAGGCCCTGACAATAGTCGTTAGGGAGACAGAACTCCTCCGGCCCCAGGGCGATGGAAACAGGGAGGAGCAAGCTCCTGTCAAGGTTCAGGAAAGAGCAAACTCCTCATAGGGACGGGGTATGATAGGGAGAAGGAAGGAGCAAGTTCCTGCTGGGGTCTGGGACTGGGGCAGAGATGAGCAAACTCTGGCTGGGATGGGAGAAAGAGCGAGCCCTGCTGGCTGGAGCTGAGCTGCAGGGGTCTGCAAGATCCTCACAGAGTGGGGAGCAGTGAGAATGAGTTCTTAGGGGAGGGGCACAGACTATGCTCCTCACAAATGGGTCAAATTTAAATTCCTGTGCATGCCCCAGCTAAGAGCTGGCACTTGATGTTGGAGGGAGGCACACGGGAGCATCTGAGGGCAGATCTTGACCCTAACTGTATTTGTTTAGTAGGTCTCTGAGGGGTAGCCGTATTAGTCTGTAATCTTAATAACAACAAGTAGTCCTGTGGCATCTTGGAGACTAACAAAAATCAGATGAGTTCATCTGAAGAAGTGGGTTATGCCCATGAAAGCTCATGACACTATCTATCTATCTATCTATCTATCTATCTATCTATCTATCTATATATATGTTAGTCTCTAAGGAAATGTCTACACAGCAGCAATATTTCGGAATAACTCACTTTATTCCGAAATAACAGAGTGAGCCTACACAGCAAGCCATTATTTCAAAATAATAGTGAGCTGGGGGACTTCTCACTCTGACTCTTGTAACCCCCCATTTCACAAGGAGTAAGGGAAATCGGAGGAAGAGTGTTCTTCCTTCGACTTCCTGCTTTGTGGACAGCACCAAAAGCTGAATTAAACTATTTCGACTTCAGCTACGCAATTGATGTAGCTGAAGTTGTGTAGCTTAATTTGACTTTTGCCCTGCAGTGTAGGTGTCACAGGACTACCTGAATATTTGTTTAGGATTGTCCATATATACTGCCTGAAAAAAATTACAGCACCGCAAAGTGCTTTTATTTCTTAATTCCATGAAACCCGGAAACAGCATCTGTGCTTATCTGTGAAGATCACCATATCTAGGGAAGTGCATTTCAATTACCCTAAGCTAAGGATGCAGTTATTACTTGCACTGATATACAGGTTTAATTTTTTTGCTTTGTCTTTCCTATTGTGCGTGGCATCTCTTCACACCCAGTGCTGCCTAATATGGGCAGAGTGGAAGGAGAAAGGGAAAAGCGAGGAATGTGATTAGCCTGCATTTCATGAGAGTACTGTTCTGTGAGCACCAGTTACTCCTGCCAATTAGCAGTAGCATAGTCTTTGCAGGGAATGCATGGGTAACCACCCTTTTATGAGCATTGTGCTTATGCCTATAAGAAGCTCAGTAGAAAAGGCAGAACCCTTTTGGAAGGGTGAGGGACAAAGTTTGCTTTTGTCTGATATATTTTCATGTCTCTCTCTAATGCAAAGCCCATTTACTGGCTATTCTTAAATGTGTTTTAAACCTGTTTGAAAACTCGTTCATAAGCTATATGTGAAGACTTAGCCTGTGGAAAAAAATAATTGCTAGCGATTTTTGCAAGCCTCCATCATGTTGCCAATAATACAAATTCACTGCTCTGCTAAGGCCGTGCCTACTACATACACCCTCAAAATGGGCCTACATGCCTTGGCCTTTGACCTTCTGCATAGCACTATATTTTCCCATTAAGGAATTTTATCTGGGTGAGCCTGTTGTCCTCAGTGCCAGAGGACATAAGGCTTCTTCCATATGGGACGGTTAGGCAAGAGCAACTCTTAATTCAGGGGTTTTTAAACTCCGGTTTGTGGCTTATAAGGGAAAGCCAGCCATGAGACGCTTTGTTTATTTGCACCTCCACATGTTCCGGGGGCTCCTGTTGGCTGCGGATCTCCATTCCTGGCCAATGGGAGCTTCAGGAAATAGTGCAGTATTCTGTTGTCCAACAGTGGTCAGACCCAGGTGCTTCTGAGAGAAGGAACAGTACAGGGCAAAGATCAAGTGATCTATCCCCTGCTGTCCAGTCACAGCTTCAGGCAATCAGAGGTTTAGGGATACCTGCAGCAGGAAGCTGCATCCCTGCCCATCTTGACTAATAGCTATTGATTAACCTCTCCTCCATGAACTTTTCTAAATCTTCTTTTAATCCAATTGCCTTGTTGGCCTTCACAACGTCTCCTTGGAACGAATCCCACAGCTTGCCTGTGGAAGAAATAATTCCTCATGTTACTTTTAAATTGTCTGCCTATTAATTTAATTGTGCTATATGAAGGGGTAAATAACACTTCCCTATTCACTTTCTCCACACCATTTAGAATTGTAAAGGCCTCTGATTGTTTCTTTAATAAGATGAACAGTCTCAGTCTTTTTAATCTCTCCTCTCATGGAAGGCCCTGCATACCCACTATCATTTGTATTACTCTTCATGCAGTATTCAACGTGTTGTCATACCATGGATTCGTAGAGTGATATTATCATATTATTTTATTGTCTTATTATCTAGCTGTTTCTGAATGGTTCCTAACATTGTTAGCTTTTTTTGACTTTTGCTGCCCATTGAGCGAATATGAGATGTAGAGGCACTGTGCTCTGATGTGCAAAGTGTGAAGGTGTATGAGGAAGACATTTCCTAAACTGTCAGGGATCATGAAAAATCTCTCATCAAAAAACAATAAGGTACCTAACATTGGGAGAAATGAGAAAGTTAGCATCATGCTCTGTAGCCCCCTTGGAATGCAGACAAATGGAATCATGCAGCTACCCTGAGTGGACTGTATTATCTCCAACAGAGATTTAACAGGTCTGTCAGTTTTGGTTCGTTTTTACAACTGTATAGCTTGTCGTGCCAATAAAGTCTCACTTAGTTGAATTGTGTAATATCTTAGATGCTTTATGTTTGGTTTCTACTGGCTGCATTGTTGAATCACTGAAATTTTTCTACTCTACCCGCTCATGGGGCCCTGCAACTTACAAAGATTCCCTCTCACTTTTTTGCAGTACTGAATGCTTACCACTTTCTGTGACCAAAAACCCAAATTCCCTGCTACAGTTGGCATGTTTTATTACCTATTTTCAAATATACCACCTCCTCCTTCCCCACTTCTTACAAATACAAAGACTTTAACATGTAGGCATTAAAGCATATACGCGCTGAATTTATCCTTTTGACTTGCTTCACTAGCTAGACCAGTTGTTTTAAACCTTTTTCATTTGGAAATACCTAAACATTTTTGACTAGAGATGTGTACCCCTTAGGAAATCTTAGACATTGTCTGCAGAACCCCATGGTCTACAAATTGAAAATCACTGTTCTATGATAACAACCTTTTGTGGACCCCTGAGATAATAGACCACATCTAGACTTGCAGGAAGATCGATGCCGTGGCAGTTGATTTAGCAGATCTTTTAAAGACTCTCTAAATCAGGGTGGGGAACTATTTTTGGGCCATGGGCCACTGACCCACAGAAAAATCAGTCAGGGGCCCCACACAAGTGAGAAGCAAAAATAAAAGGCACTCCCCACATTCCCCTCACACACCAGAGACTGGGGGGGCCCAGGCTAGTAAGGCTAGTAAATTTTGTGTGCTCCAGCCCCGCAGGGAGGCGATGGGAGGCTGGAGCACTAGCGCCGACTCCCCAGTGTTAGGGAGAGCCCTGAGCCTCGGGGGCCGGATCCAGGCAAATCAATGGCTGCATCCAGCTCCTGGGCCTTAGGTTCCCCACCCTTGCTTTTAATTGAATGCTGAAGACATCCCCGATGGCGCTGGCACTGTTGTGAGGAGTAAGGGAAGTCGATGAGAGCATTTCTCCTGTCAACCTCCCATTGTGGAATTGGCACCAAAGCTCAGTTTAAGGAATGTTGACTTGTAGCTGGAATTGCGTACCTTAAGCCAACCTTCCCCTGTAGCATATACCTGGCCTTAGTCTGTGGACCTCCAAGAGTCTGAAAACCTCTGTTAGATCACATGTACTTCTAAAGTTACATTTTAAATGCCGTGGTGCCACTACAATATTTACAGAATTAAATCCTGATGAACCACTGTATGTTCAGATTTATTTTTTGTTCAGCTTTATTTTTTGCTCATCTTTAATGGGATTGATATCTCTTTATATTAGCATGAATAATTCAGAGTCTTATGTATTAATGGATAATGACTCCCTTCTCTAGAACTCACTTAAGAATTTCTGGGGACTACCTACCATTGCTTGCAATATCATGTTGTTAATTATGTTAATTGAGTTAAGTATAATTATCATAGTAGTTTTATATTTTGTCAGTGGAAAGACTGAAAATGCAAAGTATACTTCCCTGCTTCCATGGTATTACAAACTAAATTACTGTAATGTCAATGACTAAGCACAACTGAAAAAATTAGAAGTTTACTCATTTAAAGGGGAGTTTTGTTTAAAATATATCCAAAAATAAAACCGGGGTTTGTGTGTAGTGAACTCCCCTGGAATTGCTGGATGTAAAGCTAGACACTGGATTCTTCAATAATTCATCATAAAATTTTTTGTTATGATCAAACCTAGTTGATACTCTTCCCCAGTTGGCACCCTTTGTGAAGCAGTAGTGATAGTGTTACTGGTAATCAGCAGTACGAGGCACTGCTCTAGAAGCACAACTACTGGAATGTGGGAGCTCAGAGGTGCTCTATAATAAGTAACCATCTGCAAAGCCACTTTTCCAATCTCATTTACAGAAGCAAATGCTTTTGGCTTGCTCAGTGGAAGAAGTGTTCAGGGCATTTGGCTCTGATTAATGCTCTACTGGAAGTTGTTCAGATACTTTGAGACAGTCAGCAGAAGAATGTGAACAGAATAGAAGAGAGCAGAACAGTAGACATGTCCTAGCTCCAATCTTCAATCATTTACTTGATGTACACACATGGTGAGTGAACCTGTTAAATGTACTCCACACCATGACTGGAGCATCAGGTGCTGGACAGCAATGATCCTTACTTAAGAGCTTGTAGGAGGTGACTGCACGTCTTCAAAGTCTCCATTCAGCTAAACAGTCCCAGACCATCCTGTTCACATTCCACTGCCTTCAACATCCGCTGGCCCACTGTAACCCTAATTGCCTCCTAGAGCAAGAGGGCAAGGGAGGCCACTGATTTTTGGTTGTATGTTTCAGCTAGCTTGACCAGTTCAGTGTACCCCAACTCTCTAATTTCATAAGCTGTATCTAAAAGGTTTCATGTAAGGGATCAACCAAAAGTGAATAACATACTGATCATATTATTAAGCGGAGTAGGAGTGGAGGATGCATTCAAAATTATAAACATATTGGAAATAATGTTATCAAAGTGCGTCTGACAGCGGGGCTAATGTTACCCCATCCTTGACAAAGGATTATGGTTCAGCCATCTGGAATGTACATTAAGACAGTGGTTCTCAATCTTTCCAGACTACTGTATTCCTTCCCGGGGTCTGATTTGCCTTGCGTACGACCAAGTTTCACCTCACCTAAAAACTATTGCTTACAAAAATCAGACATAAAAATACAAAAAAGTGCTATAGCAACATTTTTATCACAGTTATAAAATAAGTCAGTTGGAATATAAATATTGTACTTACATTTCAATGTATAGTATATAGACCAGTATAAACAAGTCATTGTATGAAATTTAAGATTGTTATGACTTTCATTATTACTTGTGCTTTTTATGTAATATAGTAAAATTAGGAAAATATCTAGATGAGTTGATGTACCCCTATAAGATATCTTCATACTCCCAGGGAAATGAATAATCCTAGTTGAGAATCACTATGTGAAGAGACACTGGAAATAGCATAGAAGGTCAGTGGGATTATCAAGACAGCAGGGGAAGAAGATTGCAGGAAATAGATCAATTTGCATTTTAGCAAACCTCAGAAGGGGAAGAAGCCAGCATGAAACTCTCTACATCCGTGGTCAACAACCAGTAGATCGTGATCTACCGGTAGCTCTCAGGGGCTCTAAGAGTAACTCTTGAGCCCTCTCTGAACTGCGTACCTGCGCAGTACATTTACATTAGATTTCCTCATTTGAGGAGCAGCTATTCACTGAGCAACAACACAGGTGAGTAGCTGCGAGGAATGGTGGGAGCTGGGATGTCGGGAGGGCTGAAACACCCCAGCCAGCTGACTGTGGCTTTCAGCTGAAAGAAGCTGCCTCACGCTCCAGCTGATCGGTGGCTTCTCCTCTGCGCCTACCCATGTGGATCTTGGTGCACCCTGGCTGAGTGCCATGGCCAGGCAGCCACTTCTCTTCCCTCCAGCCCGGCTGCCCTGCGCTCAG
>CM057847.1:17333994-17352266 GCA_030068395.1 Apalone spinifera
TGTTCTGAGACTTAAAAAGTGATCTTGGGTGTAAAAAGGTTGGAAACCACTGCTCTACATCAAGTGACTCCATGTCGCTTTCCTCACAGTTTCAATGAGCTTTTCTTTGGGGGAGAGGGTGCAACCTTCACAGATTCACTGGACTACAGAGGGACAGAGAGAGTACTCCAAGTTATCTATCACCTATGAAGACAAAAGATCTGAGCACTTTGTACTTTAGGGACTTTGTACTTTAGGGACTTTAAGCAAGATCCTGACTAGAGAGGTGGGTCAGCCACCTTGGTGGGAGGTAGATTGGCAAGAGAATTACCAGGAACAAAGGCTGTAGCTTGTTTTGTTAAGTCTTAGCTTCTAGATGGCATTTTTTCTTTTGTTTGTGTGGTAATGCTGTCCTTTGTATTTGAACTCTATCTCCTTTTGTTAATAAACTCGTTTTACTTTTTATCTAAACCAGCCAGGGCTGTGTTTGATTTAAAGTGAATGTAAACTCTACTTCATGTAGGAACCTTCTGTGTACTGTATCTTTTAAGGAACAAATAATTCTTAATATTTCTCTGAATAGTCCAGGAGAGAGTAGGACATTGCAGAGCACATGGTTTGGGGAAAATTCAAGACTGAGGGGAAATGTATTATTTTGCTTGGTGTGACCAAGGCTACTGGAGGTCAGAAGGAGACAAGGGTGTAACAAGCAGCTGCTGGAATCAGAATTGCTGAGGGAGAGCTGTTTAAAGACATTCAATGCATGGTTGTCTACTGGCTGGAAGCCTCCAGACAAGACAACCACAATAGAGTGTTCTGAGGCAGTCAGGGTTACAAGGCAGCTAATGACACCACCCTAAAGGGGTCTGGATTGCATCCCACAATGTGACACCACCAGAAAGAAGGGTGCCTTTATACACAAGACGCATACTGGAAGGCCCTGGTGCCATCCGTTACACAAGGTGACACTACTTCATGAGACGTGTATATTGGAAGAACTAAAAAGGAGGCTATCAGGATTGGGCCCATTGTTCTAGTTAGTACAAGTAGCAGTCTTTATCTTGGAGATAAGCACTATAAGCTATGTCATGTATACAATTAGTCTGCCAACCACCAGTACTGAAAGATGAAATGCAAACATTTTAGGCTTTTACATCATCCTGATAGGACTTGCATTCCATAGTTTGTCTTTTCTTTGGTTATGGTCCCTCTGAGGAAGAAGGACTTAGCAGCCAAAGCACTGCTGTTTCTACTGAGAAAAGGATAGTGTAAGTACATGTGTCCTTCATTGTGTCATAAAAAAGTGAGATATGGGGACATCCTAACTTCACTTACCTCAGATTTCCTCTGCTGGACACCCTTTACAGAACATGTTTTGTCTCCAGCTCTGGCAAGCTTTCATTCCAGGTACCTTCATCTTCCTTGCTGATTGTAATATTCTTGGAGTGAGTCAAGAAAAGGGCAACTTTTAGGCAGGTAGCATGAACCAGATCCAGTGCTAAGTGGCTGAATGCTGAGTAATGCTGTGATATTTACTTGGCTACAGTTCTACTTAGGAGACAAGACACTGCATTTTGAACCATACTTAGCACCTGTACATTTCCCTGTGTCAGTCCTAGAGAGAGAACATGTCCATAATTCCAACTTGAATAACAAAGATATGGATCATCATGGCTAGGCCTACATGTGTAAGGAATAGGTTCACTCATTCGCTGGAGAGGGGAGTGAATTTATACAGCCATTGCTGACACCTGGCATTTCAGAAGTGGAGGTGAGTCCAGCATAACTCCTAGACTGTGCATGTCCCTCACATTCAATCGGCAGATGCCTTCAGCTAACAGGAGTGTTCATGTATTCTGCTAAATACCTGGAATCTAGTGTGTGGTGGCAGAATTTCCACATTGATAGCTCTTGAGAGCTGAAAAAGGAAAGCAATGCACTGGCAGATCATTTAAAGGTCTATTCTAGAGTACTTGAATCTGGCAAATTCTTCAAAGGATGCCTACTAGCTTTTCCTAACTCCTGTGGCAAGTAATGCCCTCTCTGCAACAACACAAGTGAAGCAGAAGCCCCTCCACTGCTGACTTCTTCTGCTTGTTGCTTGGCAGTGGACAAGGCATGGAGAACATGGCCTCCACTGTCTAGCCCTGGAACCACACTGCCAGGTAAGGATCACATTTATATCAGGAATAAGGGTCTCAGTACTTTTATCTGCTTTGTGAGGTTCAAAAGATGATTTACAGACATTGGCTTTCAGTACTTCAGTTTCAGCTCTTCAGACATAAGTACTAAATCAGCATGGGTACACCAGTCAATGACTAACCCTTTCTCTGTTCAAGATTTTTAGAAGTGACTAGAGATTTGGGGTGTCACAGTTTTCTAGGTTCCCAACTGGGGGCAATTGAAAGGGGCCTGTTTTCAGAAAGGGCTGATTTCCTGCCCTCTGAAAATCAGGTCCCTTTAAGGTGGTCTCCAGTTGGGCACTAAAAACAGCACAGAAAATACTAGTCACATTGAAAATCTTGGGTTGGTTGTGATTTGTTCTTCTTTGAGGATGTGCAACTGGTCATTACACTTTGACAGCACAGTTTCTCATGTACTTTTTATCAATGCACATTTTTTGCATAATTGGGTTCCAGGGTAGAAGAAACCACTCGAGAGAAGATAATAGAATTTTGTTTTGTATAGTGACTTTCTTATGGGAAATGTATAAAGAGCTTTATAAAGCAATTAATACCCTAAGAACCTAGCAGGGTAGCAAGTGTATAAAGCCAGCACAGTAATCATGTTTTTAAATATGTTATATCCATGTGTCTGTGTGAAAGACCTTTTCAGAAGGCTCATAGATCATTTAGTGTACAGAGAAGAGCAAAATAGAATGGGATTGATTGAAATATCTCCCAAAAGATGTTCATTCAAACCTCTCAGTGCATTGAGTGTAAAGCTTTGTTCTTGGAAGGCACATGCTCACAAGGAGGAGGAGAATGATGTAGTATGTGTGCTGTAACTGTCTTCTTATGCCGTTAGCATTTGAGCTAAAGGACAAGGATCAACATGGGTGCTAAATATATTTCAGATAACGGGACTATCTAGAAATTCAAGCAATGAGCCAGAAGCAGACATCTCATCCTCTCCCAGATTCAAGCAGCCCTGAACTGTGGTGGGGATGAGATCTGGATTCAGACTCTGTCAGCCTCATCTCTGTTAAATTCCATGAGTTATGTTACTGGGAGAGCAGCGTTCTAGCATGGCTGTATGGTTTTCCATAAGGTGCTATGATCATCTTCATTCTTTCCCGGTTGTTGGAATCAATTTATGCAAATTAATGAACTCTTTGTTGTCAACTGCACATTGAAGAGATTTGCAAGGTGTAAAAAAATTGTTTGAGGTCAGCAATTTAAATAAGCTCCATAATGAATATGGAATATGGTCTTAACTCAGAGGGTGAATGGCTTTACTGGTGCACTGGGGAACATTTGGGCAGATATTGTGGTTGACTGGCAAGCTCTGCTTTAGGAAGCTATAGAACATCAATTCAGCAGAAGAGAGTCATGAATGTATGGAATGTATGGAAGCCTGAGTGAAACTAAGCACCTTTGTTGTTGTTTGTTTGTTACCAGTTCCCAATTCCCTACTAGCACTTAATAATAGAACTGTGTCCTGCCCTTACAACACTATGCAGGAGAGTGGGGGAATTCAGGAGACAGAATGATCCAGTTGTTGGGTGCCAGTCTAGGACATAGGGCAGCCTACATTCAACTCTAAGCTCCACCACTAACTTCCTGTGTGACTGGGGCTGACCCACAAATGGTAGGTAGCTAGGGGCTCAGGAATGTGAGGCTTAACTCCTGGCACCCTGCCACCTCATAATATCTTCAGACCTGAGTTAGGCACCTGGACTCCCAACTTTAGAAGCATGGGGAGAATTAGGAGTCTTTAGAATGTGATTCTCAGTTGCCAGCATGTTGAGCAGGGAGCTGCCTTAGTTAGACAGTAGGAAATGTCCAGAAAAGGAGTGTGAGCTATGATCCAACCTAAAAGGGAGTTAGGTACCTTAGGCTGGGCAGGAGGGAATGCTCTCCTCTGCTTGGGCAGCTGAAATGGTGGCTGGAACCTTGGGCCCCTTAAATTGCTGTGTGATCACCACACTGCACACTCTGCGCTGTTCTAAGGGATGTGAAGTGCCATGTTCCCAACAGCATGGAGGGCTGGCTGCCCTCCAGTCCCACTCTTTCTGCCTGAGGCGCCCCTCTTCTGGGAGCATGGGGCTGTGGTCCCCCACCTTTCCTGGGAGCCTGTGGAGGCTCTTGGATTCCCTGCAGCTGTGAACCCTTTCCTGGAGTTAAATACCTAAACCAAATCAGTCTTCCTCAAGAAACATTGAAAAGGAGGAGTCCCCTTATTCTCAACGGCCACGTGGTTAGTGCACTCACCCAAGATAGGAGTGCAAGTTCCCATGCGGCCTTGCTGGGAGCAGACTCTTCCCCCTCCCATGTGAGTGCCCTAACCACATAGCTATATCATTTTCTGGGAGTGGATTCGATAGCCTAGTGGTTAGTGCACTTTTCTGGGAGACTCAGATTCCAATCTGTGCTCCAATGGATATTTAAGACTCTTACACAAAGTGGGATGGCTTCCACAGGTGAGAATGAATCTAGCATTGAATGAAAGGAATTTCCTGGTGACTGGACAGGTGCCTTGGAAACTACCAACTCATCGGGAAAGAACTGATGATTTTGAGAGAACTGAAGGATTAAATTATTAGGGAGAGAGAACTCTCTTCTGACTCTTTGATGTTTTCCTCCTAGGTTATGCCTCAGGCAGTGTGAGGAAAAGTTCACTACCATAGCCTATGTTACAGCAACTCTATGTATGGATAAAGAGAAGATATTCCCTGGGATGACTAACCATATTTTAAAATGTTTAAAGCAGATGATGAAAAGAAGGCCATTTTCTATGTCTGTAGTAGAAATTACTTCAGGGTGTGAGAAATAAACAGACAAGCTGTATCTATTTCACTCATCAGCCACCAGCAACAGCCTGACTTTGATGAGCAATTTGCTCAGTATCGGATGATAAAATCTTGTTGCTCAGTATTGGAACATGTTTCTAATTGTTTTTTTTAATTGCATCATCTAATTAAATTACTTTTCCTGTTAAGCATTTTATTTACACTCTTGCTTTTCCCTAAAGAACAGAGGAGATAATCTGCAATAGGATTCTTTTGTGCCATCTCGAAAGAAAGAACTACAATCAATCAATCATCTTTTAAGGGTGATGATGGTGGTTGTTTGTTTCCATGAGAAAAAACTCCTTGTGGGAGAACTCTGTGTACACTACAATACAAAGCTGAAATTCTCAAAATATAACCTTTTATGCCTTGTTCCTCTTAATTCAGAGAGAAAGAAAAAATACACTATGTAATTTTTCCAATTTTTCTCCACTATCAGAAAAATCACACATACATATTTGTGTTTGTCTGTGGATGCATAGGCATGTATTATAATGGCATAAAAAAGTTTGTGTGTTTTCTAGTTTCAGCAGGCAAGGTTAAATAATGTGCTCATTAAAATCTGCATTAGTGTTTATGAACAATATAAAATAGTGGTTAATATTCTAAAGGAAGATCCAAACTCCAAGTAAATCAAAATGTATTATGATTTTACACATCTTACTCAGATGAAATTTCCTTTGAAATCAACTGTACATCACAAGTTGCAACATTATTTACCATGAGCACAAAGAAAATATCTACATGTATCAGTGGTTATATACTATGCAAGATTATCTCAGATACATTGTCACAGTTATCTCCTGTAACTAGCAGAATGTAATATTGTTGCTGTTGAGTCTGGTCACTATTGGTAAATGGTGGCTTTTAAATTATGAGCACTGATATAGCTTTGTATGATATAAATAACTGACATCTGATTGGACATGAACTGGCTTTGCACTTTCTTTGGAGAAGTCATGGCAAATGTCCATCCACTTCATTCTGCGTGTTTGATGTAAAGACTGCAGGGATCTAATGAAAACAAGCATTTCTCTCCCTAGCTGAAGCCAAAGATCTGTGATTAATGTATCAATAAACCTTGTGAGCTCAATCAAGATTCATAGCCAACTTCAGTGTGAAGCTTTGATACTAACATATATTGTAGATGGAGACGCAGTATATGAAGTGATAAGCCAACTGACTTCAGCTTCTTTATTCTATTTGCAGGTACAGAAATGAACGTGAATATCAGCAGATGCTAAAAGAGACTCTTGAACGCCTTAATAAGGTGAGCCTAGTACAGTGGGAAGGGTGCTGTTTGCATCAGCTACTTCCTTTCATTTTATTTACTAGACAAAGCTGATGTCCACTCAGTTCAGTTCAATTAACTTTTAAGCAGTTTTTTTTAGTTCTGATGGAAGATTGTGGGGTTTGGGGTTTTTTTGGTAATATTATATAATATCACTTTTTTCCCTCCTGTAGTCACACTTATCTTCATGAAAGGATAGTTCCCATCTTCTGTCCTATTTCCAGCCATAAATTTTAGGGTATGTCTACACAGCAAAGTTATTTTGGGATATCAGCGGTATATAGCGGATGTGCTATTTCACCATCCCTGTAAGCCTCATTGTATGAGGAGTAAGGGATAGCTTGAAATAGCACTGTATTTTGAAATTTGGCACTGTGTATACAGCACCAAATGATGAAATAAGCTATTTTGATAGACTTGAAATAAGCTATGCAATTTGTGCAGTGCAAATTACATATTTCATTTTGAGTTTTGGGTGCTGTGTAGGTGCACTCTTAGTGTGTACAGGAAACTTTACTGTCAGTAATATTAAGAAATCAGATTCTAGGGCAGTGCAAAAATTTGGGACCTTTCCTCATTCTCTACTCCTGGATAATTTGTTTTCATCTTGCAAACTCTGAAGGGAAGCCCCCAGGTACAGATTTTCAAAGCTTGATTTCAATGGGAATTAAGCACCTAACTTGCTTGGACCCTTTTGGAAATGCCATTAGGTTATTATCTGGCAATTAAGTAACTACATCAATTGCGTAGCTTAAGTCAAAATAGATTAATTTGGCTTTTAGTAATGTCTAAACTGCAGGAAGTCGAAGGAAGAGCACTCTTCATTCAACTTCCCTTAATCCTCATAAAATGAGGATTACAGGAGTCAGAATAAGAAGTCCTCCAGCTCACCATTATTTTGAAATAATGGCCTGCAGTATAGACACACTCTGTTATTTCGGAAAAATGCCAGTTATTCCAAAATAACACTTCTGTGTAGACATAGCCGTGAGAATAGGTTTTGGATTAAGCATTTAGAGAGAAACCTAGCTGATGGTTAAGTGGATTTATTATTTCCTTTCCCCCCCCCTGCACCTCCCTAAACCCCTGGAATATAAACTTTGTAACTGATCTAGCAACACAAACCTCTTTAAGTTATAGTTACACCCATTAGTAAGTGTTTTACTGGGCTCTGGCTATTAGGCATGATTCTGACTTTACTGCAGTAGATGGGAGTTTTTCTTGAGAACAGAGTTCAGGATCAGGTCAATAGAACAGTTGGAAACACTCATTGTTAGTAGGGCACCGTAATATCAAAACAGCCAGAGTCACAGACTAATAAAGGGAATGAAAGCCCAAGAGAACAGATTTTTAAATTCATTTCCTCTACAGATGGGGGAGGTGTTTTATGTGCTTTCCCAGGCAGTACCTCCTTTGCCTATGATTTTTTTAAGCCTTTCACAGTCCTTTATGGTAACATCTTGTAATGATCCTTCACTAAGCCCTGCAATGCATCCCCACTGTATATTTCTTGTTCTTGTGTATCCCTGGCCACCTGAGGGAGAGCTCCACCATGATAATGATGTGGGAAAGCTACATCTAAATATGAATATGTATCATTTGGCTACAAGATTTAGAGAAATAAAAACAGGGGGAGCCAACAGCCTTGCTGGGCCCCTGGCCAAGGGGGGAGAGTGGCTCTGCACTCCTGGAAGAGGCAGGGCCTTGGGCAGAGGAGGCAGAACTGGGGGCAGCCAGCTTTCAGTGCTACCTGGGGCGCACCATATCCCTTGCCCTCCAGGGTGCCCTTAGAACCATCTAGAATGTGCTGCATGGCGCTCCGGCAGCAATTTAAAGGGCCCAGAACTCTGAGTGCTGCTGCTGCCCCACTAGTGATGGTGGCTGGGAGTCCTGGGCCCTTTTGACTCACCCGGCCCTGGGGCAACTGCCCACTCCACCCCCCCCCCCCCCCCCCCCCCCCCCCCCCAGAGGGCCTGAATAAAAATGACTGTTCTGGTGGCTTCAAACTGTTTGCATGGTTGAAAGCACCACACCAAGGCTTTCATTACGAAAAGCGCTCGGGGTCAGAGGCAAGCACAGTCATCACAGACAGAAAAGGTGCTCTCCCTAATCACTGTGTTGCTCTTTTTGATTACTAGGGTTACCAAGTCTTGGGTTTTTGACCGAACACCCAGTCAAAAAGGGACCGCAACAGCCTCAGCCAGCACCACTGACTGGATTATTAAAAGTCTGGTGGACACGGGGCTGGCAGGCTCCCTGCCCAGCTCCATGTGGCTTGTCCCTCCAGGTCCTGGATGCAGGGGTGGCCACGGCATCTCTGCACATTGCCCCTGCCCTGAACATCATCTCTGCGGTTCCTGTTAGCTGGGAAACATGGCTAACTCGCTGCCTCAGCCTACAGCCCCCTCCTGCCACTGTGAACCCCCCATTTCAGGCCCCACCACAAAGCCTACACCTCCAGCCCAGATCTTGTACCCTCTTCCACACCCCAACCCTTTACCTTATGCCAGAGCCCCCCACACACTCCAAATCCCTCACACATATCCAAAGTTCCCTCCTGCTCCCCAAGCCCTTAATCCTTGGACTCATCACCAAGCCTGCACCCAAAGCCAGATACCAGACCCCTGCTGCACCCAATCCCATGCCACAACCTGGATCCCCCTCTCCCGCATCCTGAACTTTCATTTTGCTCTCCACTCTAGAACCCCTACACACCAACCCCATGCCCCAGCCCAGTAAAAATGGGTGAGTGAGTGAGTGAGCCACAGAGGGAGGGGAAATGGAGTGAGTGATGGCAGGACATTGGAGAAAAGGTAGGGCTTAAGTTAGGACAAGGATGTCAATTCTGGAATCCTTTATGGATTACCAGTTCTCCTCAATATGGAAGGGATCTCACTTGTGACAGATATCCCATCTTTAAGTGTACTATCATGTTGATTAAGCATTCAGCTCAATGATCAAAGAAATACCTTTAATCCAGCAGTTCTCAAAGTGTGGGTCAGGACCCCAAAGTGGGTCATGACCAATGTGCCTTCTCATCTTTTCCAGACATGTGCAGAATGATTTTTATGTGTGCTGAGGCATGTGCGAATGCGCACCACCGGAAGTAACAAAACAAAACAAAAAAACCCTAGCAGTGAGCACTCTGATAATCAGCTGGGCAGCATTTGAATGTCTCCTGAGCGTCCACACAAGCATACAACTTACAAGGAACATTCTGACCTCATTTTAACGTGTGACCCTGCACTCCCCAGGCCACTGCCCTATCCTTAGGCTACTCCAGAACCCACCCTACCTCCCTATCTTCAGAGGGTCCCTTATGCTGCCTTCCTAATAATGCAGGAGCCAATTCCATCCCTGGGGCAACTGGTGTTGGCCCCCCAGCTGCTGCCTGGAATGGCAGAGGGGGGGCAGGACTCCAGCCCAACACCCTTTGATTCTCAGATGAATGCCCTATCCCCTAGGCCACTCCAGAACCTACACCCCTTTTTAATGGGTGAGATTTGCAAGGGCCTATGACTGAAGTCTGAGCCCCACTGCTTGGGATTGAAGCAGAAGTCCTAGATGGTGGGGCTCAGATTATAGGCCCGCTGCTTGGGACTGAGCCCTTGGGCTTTGGTCTGCTGCCCAAGCTGTGGGGCTTGGGCAGGTTCAGTATTTTGCTCCTCCCCTCCCCCAGGAAGTCATGTAGTAATTTTTGTTGTTAGAAGGGGGCGATGGTGCAGTGAAGTTCGAGTACCCTGGCTGTAATGTGATATATTATAATGATTGAACTTCGCGTGAGAGAAAACTACATGAGTCTCTCCACACACACAGATTTGCCAGGGCTCTGTCAGAGCTTCAAGGAGGTTATACAGCCTTGAGCATTAAAACTGTATCCTACCCCACTGGAAAAGGTCAATTCCATTCAATAACACAAGTTCCTATTAAAAAAAAAGATACTATAACATAACTACCATCCTATTTACTTTTTGAAGGTTTTGCTGAAACCTTTTCACAATCAACTGTTGGAATATATACAAAATAGGAAATAATCATAAAAACAACATAACTTTTGGCAGCTAAATTGGTGCCCCCCTAGCATGGCACCCGAGGGCAACTACACCCCTCCAAACCCATTACCCTTTGCTATGCCACTGTCGCTAGCTTGGCCCTGTACCCATATTGCTCTGCTTCTGTGGCAAAGAATACTACCAGTAACATCATAGAAGCTTTAAGATATGCTAAACAATCATGAGCCCAAGGTGGGATCCATAAGTTGGCAGAGTGCTGTAGCTATTCCATAAGTCATACAGTTTAGCCAAATGGTGATCAAATGAACATGAAAGTATAAGGGAAAGCACAAAAAACAGCAGGTGACTATTAAAAATAGTTAGTGCAGAGTTCCCTAATTCCCATCAAGCAGATAACAGATGTCTTTCACTTTTAGAGCCCTTCTTTACAGCATAATGACTTGAGCTAGGACCGACAAAGTCTCTAAGGGTATGTCTACATTATGAAATACAGTCGAATTAAGATCAGCAACTTCAGTTAAGTTAATTGCTAGTTGAAGTCGAAGTATCCAAACTCAAATTTTGGTGCTGTCCACACTGCAGGAAGTTGAAGGGAGAACTCTCCTTTCGACTTCCTTTACTCCGCATGGAAGCAGGACTCCTGGCGTCGACCAGAGTGCCTCTCTCAGTTCGAATTATTGTGTCTTCACTAGACCTGCTAATTCAAATCGTAGAAGATTGACAGCAACAGCTTCAATCTTCTCTATAGTGTAGACATATGCCAAGGGAGCTGGGTATCTAACTCCCATTCAAGGTCAGTGGGAGTTGGGGAGGCTAAACCCAGTGCCAAGGTGAAAAATGGGAGTTTTTCCTCGGACTGAGGTGGAGCCAGGATTTCATGCCTGGTATTTAACAGCAAAGGGCTAGAGTTTGCCTGACTCTTATGCAGGTTCTCAGTGAGGGAAAAACCACAAGCAGTTTTGTAGTCATTTGTCTGATCCTGACTTGAGACATGCAAAATTCCAGTATCTCCATTTAAAAATCCCAGGGACTTCCAATTTACTTCTCTAGGGGCAGGGAGGTGGGCTATGGCTGTCCCTCTCCTACAGCTGCCAGTGG
Source organism: Apalone spinifera (assembly GCA_030068395.1). Classification (NCBI taxonomy): domain Eukaryota; kingdom Metazoa; phylum Chordata; order Testudines; family Trionychidae; genus Apalone; species Apalone spinifera. The sequence continues at coordinate 17,345,387 of CM057847.1, forward strand.
ATCCAGCTGGCTGCACAACATGCAGTATAAAGCATCCTAAACAGGCGTGCAGTCCTGGGCATGAAGCTCAGTCCCTACAGGCTCTCTAGGAGTGAGAATGCTTCTCAGTGCTCCCTCTGGAAAGGTCTGATTCTCTGCCAGGCCCAACTGTGCCTCTGAGGCACAACTGAGCCTTGAATTAATAGCACTGCTTCTAAAGATTTTTAAATGAAATATTTCCTGGCAGCTTTGTTTCCTGGATTGTTCTGTCTTCAACTATCAACTGACATTTAAACATTTCTTACGGGAAACAGCTAACAAGATATAACAGTGCCTCCACCCCTCACAAAGGTGTGGCAAGGATAAATACATTGAAGATTATAGAGCAGTCAGTTATTACAGTTATGGAGAGGTGGGGGCCATGCAAGTACAACAGATAGGAAAGAAACTTCTGAAGTGTCTTGCTCTAGACCAGTTTGTTCTCTATCCATAATCTCTTAGGTTATATCTAGGCTACAAAGGTAAGTCAGAAAAAGACACGCAAATTGCGGTTTGAATTCGCATATTTTTCTGCTTTTCTGTCAGAAGAGGCGTTTCTGAAATTTGGTGCATCTACGCCGCCAAATTTTGGAAAAACCTGCTCTTTCAATACATCCCTTCTTCCTCGTAGAACGAGGTTTACAGGGATGGTGAAAGAGCGCGTCTGCTTTTCCAATTTTTTTTTCAGAAAAGCAGACGCTTTCCTTGGATGCAGCATTGCTTTTCTGGGATACCTCCACTATCACGGAAAAGCACTGCAGTCTAGACGTAACCTTAGAGAAGAAATAAGTGACTGCTTTTTCCCCATTCACAAGCATGCCCCTAGAAACAATAGACATGATTAGATGGGAGCTTGCTCACAAGGTACACTGTATTCACTGCCAGTCAGGCCAAACATAATTCAATGGCTTATGATGTTAGGATGCAGCTATACTAGAGTTATAGTACTAAGCTTCCACACTACTTATGGTTTGTCTAACATTAAAGCACAGCAGCAGCACCATTGCCATTCAGTGCTTTAAAGTGAAACCACCTCCACGAGGAGAATGTCTAATTGCCTTGTTTATACTGGTGCTGTAACTTGCTGAGCTCATGGGCTTAGTCTACACTGCAGGGTTTTTGTGCAAGAAGCCTTTTACAGAAGAATTCTTGAGCAAAAATGTCTTATGCAAAAGCGTGTCCAGACCTCAAAGCGCATCACAAAAGCAATGTGCTTTTGTGCAAGAGAGCATCCACACTTCATGGACACTCTTGCACAAGAAAGCTCTGATGAATGGCCATCAAAGCACCTGTGCTTTTTCCCATAGGGGTTTCTTGTGCAAAAACCCCTCTGGAGCATCCACACTTGCCTTTTTGCACAAGAGCTGTAGTGCAAAAAGGAGTTATTCCTCATGGAGAGAGGAATAACTCTGCCAGCGAAGCCCTCTGTTCTGTCAATTTTCTTGCACAAAAACACATTTGAGGTGTGGACAGCTGTTTTTGTGCAAAAACCTTGTGTGTAGACATAACCATGGGGTGTTTTTTCACACCCTTGAGCCAGAAAGTTCCAGCACAGTAAAGTAGTTGTGTAGACTTAGCCCTTGACTCTATTGGTGAGCAGGGGAGATTCTGCTATCCAGCCTGAATGTATTTATTCTATAAGCTAGTCAAGATAATAATGTTTAAGCTGAGCCTGAGCAGCCACTTATCAAAAGTCAGGCAACATCTGCTCTACAACAGAAAGTCAACCTAAGCTACGCAACACCAGCTATGTGAATAATGGAGTTGGAGTCAACATGCCTTAAGTCAAGTTATCACAGGATCTACACTGCGAAGACATGATGGGAGAGTTTCTCCCATTGACTTACCTTACTCTTCTCTTCTGGGATAGAGTAACAGGGTTGATGGGGAAATGATCTGTGGTCATTTCACAGCAGGTCTTCATCATTTCATAGCAGGTCTTCATCAGACACACTAAATTACCCGCCAGTGGATCAATCCCATTGTGTCAATCCGGGCTATAGCGTAGCTGTAGCTTCACTTAACAGCCCTTTTTCTCCATTAGTTTTTCTTTTCAGTTTTCAATGCTGTGAGCTAAGGAATTGCAGCACCCACCCAGAACTTAACTCTGTCAGACTGCTCCACCATTTACAAATGCCTCTGAAATCTTAAACTCTGCTCTAATCACATGACAGTGAATTGCATAAATAAATAATATTTAAGGCCAGAAGGGACCATTAGATCATCTGCTTTGATCTCCTGCATGTGATAAGCATTCAATTTCACCCAGTTACCCCTGTATTGAGCCCAATAAGTTGTGTTTGGCTAAACCACATCTTCCAGAAGCCATCCAGTCTTGATCTGAAGACATCAAGAGATGGAAAATCCACCCCTTCCCTTGGTTGTTGGTTCCAATGGTTAGTCAGCCTGTTGGTAAAAAGTTTGAGTCTTACATCTAATTTGAATTTGCCTGACTTCAGCTTTCAGCCATTGGTTCTTGCTCTGCATTGCCTATAATGAAAAACCATTTAGCACTCAATGTTTGTTCCTGGTAAAGGTATTTCTACACTTTAATCAAGTCACCTCTCAATCTTTTTGATAAACCAGACAGATGGAGAGGATTACATCTCTCATTGTAAGGCATTTTCTCCAGTCTTTGGTTAATTTTTGTGGCTCTTCTCTGCAACTTCTCCAATTTTTAAACATCCTTTTAAAAATGTGTGCCTGGAATTACATATAATATTCCAGAATCAGTCTCATCAATATTGTATACAGAGGTAAAATCATCTCCCTGTTCCTATTTGCTACTCCCCGAGTTACATATCCAAGGATCACATTAAGTTTTTGCCACCATATTGTATTGGGCACCCATAGGCTTTGTCTACACTATGAGTTTTCTCGGCAAAAAATATGCTAATGAGGGGCTTATTTGCATGAATCGCAATCTCATTTGCATATTTTATGTTGATCGATTTTTGTGCTGGGTTTTTTGCGCAAAAATAAGCCATGTGGATGTTTTGTTTTTGTGCAAAAACCCCCTTTTCACGCAAGATCGGTATACCTCCTTTTTGGGGGCATAAGGTTCTTGCAGAAAAAGGGGGGTTTGCACAAAAAGAAAACATCCACACTGCTTGATTTTGTGCAAAAACAGATTGGCAGAAAATATGCAAATGAGATCGTGACTCATGTAGATGAGTCCCTCATTAGCATATTTTTTGCCAAGAAAACTCGTAGTATAGACATAACCATACTGAGTTGCTTGTCTACAAGGCTGTGTGTAGACTGCATCCGTCTGCTGATGCAAATCAAGCACTTCAAAAGTGCAAATGAGCCCGGGATTTAAATATCCCGGGCTTCATTTGCATACTCACGTTCCGATGCTATGCCGATCAGGCACAGCGTTGAAAGTGAAAATAAACTGTAGCCGTGGCTCTGCCGACAGCGGGGAACTTTTTTGGCAGCTCCTGTACCCCTCATTTTTTGAGGACTACAGGAGTTGCCGAAAAAGCTCCCCGCTGTCGGCAGAGCCACGACTACACTTTACTTTCAACACTGAGCCTGATGGAACGTGAGTAGGCAAATGAAGCCCGGGATATTGAACCTCACCGAGGTAGCCCCCATCTGAGAAAGAGAAAGACACTCCACATTTTTCCCTCCCACATCAGAGCATAGGGGGTGGGGAGGGCAGCCTTGTAGATTTTGTGTGTTCAGCCCTGTGGTGGGGCAGTGGGAGGGGACTGGCGTGCGAGTGCGGGCTCCCCAGTGTTGGGGTCTGAGCCTTGGGGACCAGATCCAGGCAAGCTAGGGGCTACATCCGGCCCCCAGGCCTGAGGTTCTCCACCCCTGTACTAGATAGTGCTTCTTCATTCTCATGTGGTACAAGCACATCATCCTGCTTGTTTCCAAATACAGAACAAAATATTTATTAAACACTTCTGTCTTTTCTGCACCACTATTAACAATTTTCCAATCTCCATCTAATAATAGGCCTATAATTATGTCATTACTGGAATTTCTTTTGTTTCAAATATATTTCAAGAAACTTTTTATTGGTCATAGCTCTGCCAGGCATCATTTTTTTTCTGATGTCTTTAGCTTCCCTGTCACATTTCTATATTTCATAAACTCTAATGAGTATCGACTGCTACATATTTTCTCTTTTTGCCCTTTGTTATAAATTGTTTTTATATTCTAATTACTACTTTTAATTCAGCACTGAACCACACTGGGCTTTTAGTCAAAGATTGCCATCTCTAAACTCTTTTAAAATAACTCCCAATTTTCCTTCACATTTTTCTGCCAAAATTTTCCATTCCAATCAATTTCACCCATATATTCTTTCTCAGTTTTGGGAAATTAATCCATTCTGTCTGTCCTCTGCAGGTTGTAAGTGTGTTTTGAACATTCTAGTAGTAGGAATTATCTTTGTAGGTTTTAAAGTAATATTAATTATATCGAATTTCTTTTCATCTGTGAGACTTTCCAGTTTCTCTTACTTTTAACCCAGATTTCTAACACTGATATGTAAACAAATGAAAAAATTCTGTTCTTCACATTCTTTGCCACTTTGGGTCAGTTTGTTCACAACACACTCAGTGTGCACTTTTTTAAAGTGTTACATTCAGTCCTAATGAAGTAGAGAGAGAGAGAAGGATCAGAACATCTAAAACTCAATGGCTGCGTCTAGACTGGCATGATTTTCTGCAAAAGAGTGGAAAAGAGCTAGACGGAAAAGAGCGTCTAGATTTAAAAAATTTCTTAAAATATATTTGAAACAAAAGAAAAAAAGCACTTTTTGCGGAAAAGCGTCCGTGCCAATCTAGACTCAGTTTTGCACAAAAAAGCCCCGATTGCCATTTTAGCCATCGGGGCTTTTTTGCGCAAAACGGTTCTGGGTTGTCTACACTGGGGGGCTTTTGCCCGAGCGGGAGGCTTTTGTCATTGTATTTGCACAAGAAGCACTGATTTTGTACATTACAAAGTCAGTGCTCTTGCGCAAAATCAAGCGGCCAGTGTAGACGCAGCCAATCAGGAAAACTTAGTTAATCAACCTGTTTATACAGACACATGCATATATTTGCTGTCTCAGCTAGAGAGCAGCACTGACATTGTTGAATAAGGCTTATTCTACCAGCCGATTTAGAGGAAGCAAAAACTCCTGCAATAATGGTGCTGAAGAAGGTATATGTGATAGCCTAGACTTAGGTCAGAAACAGAACCCATCAAGGCTGAGCAAAGTGGTCAGACCTGTCCATGTTTGCTGGTTCTTTAAAGAATCATCTAATTTGGAACCATTTGAAAATACTTGTGCACAGCACATCAGAACAGATATTGGCACTGCAGGCCATCTTAGTGAAGGCAGGAAAGGGTGGAATCTCTATTCTGGAGAGTCTGACACCACTTTAGCTCTATATAGAATGCAGTTGATGCCTGTTCACCGAGTGGTGTGTAGAGAACCAGCCTGTTCTGTGGATAAATGATGAGGTGTAATCTGCAGTAAAGGGGGCTAAAATAAAGGAGACAGCCTTTATTTTACTCTCTTTCAGGACTCTTAAATTCAATTTAGTAAAGATAAACAAGACCCTCTTCTCAGGTCGGCCTATTCTCAGACCTATTCTCTTCCATCATAAAGAGACTATAAAGCCAGAGGGTGTGGCTACCTGGGAATTTCCTGTGTATGGAGGGAAGGGATGCAGAATGAATATAGCATCTCTGCACAACACCTGATTGCATCTCTGGGAAACAAGAGTGGCCAAGAGACAAAGGGTGTTTTGTTCCCCCCTCTCAGTGTGGGTCTTTGGGACTGTGGCCAGGTGGACATAAAGTAGCCTACAATGATGCTGTAAATCACCTTTACAAAAACTGCCTTTCCTTCTCCTTCTCCCTTTGAGTCCTGCCCTGAGCACAGCTTAGCAGGACATGAGTATTGGAGCCATGAACTCCAGGACTAATCTTAGGCCAGGTCTACATTAGACCATCTTAAGGTGCACAACTCCAACTACATAGAATGCGTACCTGGAGTCGGCTTACCTCAAGCCGAGCTTCACAGGGTCCCCACAGTGCGGGGACAGTAAAAGGACTACTGGATGCCAGTGGGAGTGCCCTCTAAGTTTGATTTAGTGAGTCTTAATCAGACTTTCTAAATCAAATGCCGGAAGACTGATCATAGCAGAGGCAATCTTTCTTTTAGTGTAGACAAGGCCTTCATATTTCCAGTTGTGGAATACTAAAGAAGGTCCTGATTCTGCCATCTTGGGAGTCAGATTGCCCATTGCCCTGCACCTTGTGAAGCCCTTTATCCCAATGCAAAGTGAGTGTAAATTGTACCCACTCTTACTAAGTAACATTTCATACACATTCTGCACAGGCAAAGGTGACTCCAGAAGTTACCTGGCAAGAGAGAATCAGGAGCACTGTATAAGAGGACCTGTTGAGGAGCAAGCTTCAGCCAACCCCAGAGAAGCTGGCACAGTATTGCTAAACTAAGTCAACCACTCCAGTCACATTCTGTGTTATCTAATGCATCAATAGGGTGGGTATCACCATAGGTGCTGGAACTAGGGGGTGCGGATTGGGGGGTGTTCCTGGCTTGCAATGGTTTTCATTATATACACCCCTGACTATACCAATAGTTCCAGTACCTTTGGGTATCAGTGTGTGTTCTCCAAGCCACATTACCTAGTGCTCATTCTGCTCCCCTTCCCCATGGTGAGTGAGTGGTACCTTCCTGGGTGAGCAATCACAGGAATGTGAAAGGGACAAGAGAACCAAGAAATAGGAGCAAACATTGGGGCTACTCCTGGAATCCTTTTCTACTTGAGATCTATAGGGCTACGTCTAGACTGGCATGATTTTCCGAAAATGCTTTTAACAGAAGAGTTTT
>CM057847.1:17352366-17379378 GCA_030068395.1 Apalone spinifera
GAAAAGCAGATGATTTTCCGCAAAAACTGGCCAGTCTAGATGCAGCCTAGGAGTTTTGCTTTGCTACTGGCAACAAAACTAGGTAGGCTGCACCAACATTGACACCATTGAGGAAGAGGGTGCAATGCTATAACTTAAAGACTGATGTATTTGTGGATGCTTTGTTAATTTATTCCAGCTATTTTTCTTATTAGTAAATGTGTGTGTGTGGGGGGGGGGTTATTGCTGAGAGTAGAAGGAAAATCCTAGTGTCAGTTGTTTGGCTTTCCCTGCACCCATTTTAAAGTATCTTGGGCACTAAGGTAGCAAAGTGTCCCCTGAGAAATCCTTGTGCTTTCCAAATAGGAATGCATTCATAGAGAACAATGCTACAGAGCAATCAGTAACAATCAGCTACCTTTCTTATAATCTCTTGTATTGTCTGAACCTTTCTGTGTCTGGCTTTAGTGACAGACCATCACTTCTGAATACAAAATGCTGTGTACACCCATCACTTCTGAATACAAAATAGCTTTGCTAGCAGAAGATGTAAAAGTGGAAAAAATTAAGGTGTCAGAAGTGGCAAAAAATAGAGTAGCTTTTAGCTCAGCAGTTCTACCCACTTAACTCATCAAAACAAGTGGTTGCTGTTTTCTGTGCACTGAAGAAAACTATTTTCTCTTTTCCAAGGCCTGTGTAAAATGGCTGGATTCTGTCACACATAGACATTGACTAATGCTTTATTCTATGAGAGCTCCCAATAATTTCAGCAGGTTTACTTATCACGTAAACTCGACTGGCCAGATCCTTAGCTGCCTACACTGATTCCAGTGCTGAATTTGTAATGAAAGAGGTGCTAAGGTGCAAGAAATTAGGTACTGGGTTCGAGCAATTGTGGACTCATTTCTTAATGTAAAACAAGCCTAGAGATGCCAGGGCTCAGTTCTGGCACAAATGAAGCACTGACTAATTCATAGATGTATAGGTCTGAAGGCCTTAAAGGGCCCGTGATGAGCATCTGGGCTGCCCTTCTGCATAACACAGGCTATTGAATTTCACCCAGTGATTCCTGCATTGAGCAAATGAGGTCTGATGAATGTGTCAGAGCATCCCTTGGAAGTCAATGTAGTGTCTTTTAGAAGTCAATGTAGCTATGACAACTTATACCATCCAATGCTGTGGCCCAACATGTGTAAAGATGGTAGAATCTGGCCCCGTATTCTAATACAGGTTGAACCTCTCTAGTCCAGCACTCTTGGGACCTGACCAGTTCCAAACCAGAGAAATTTCCCAGACTACGGGAGGTCCATATTGTCTAGCAGCATTACCAACACTTCCTCTGCTTACTGGGCTGTTAAAGGACATTTAGGGGTAAATTAGAGCTAAATAACAGCACAGAACACCGAAAGCTAGGACTGGTGGTTGTAAACAAACTTTGTAGGATGGCAGGAAACATGAAAAGTGGACATCCAGCTAACTAAAATCATTCTGAACAATGGATGTTTCTGGACCAAAGAGGTTCAATGTGTAATTGGCTTTATACTTTCATGATTTCTTTTTGTGTCCCTAAGGATTTGTCTTCTATATTTAGAATCTACGCACAAGTTGTCAGCAAGACTCCACGTACATGCTAATCATACATTTTGTTTCTCTTTTAAATGAATACCGTGTAGTCAGCTTACCAGAGTTTCTTTCTAGCTGTAGTACAAAAATATTGGCTCACGTGCACTTTACAGAATTAAGCCAGTTGGAGGACAAATAATGGCTTGCAAGAAAAAGAGTTTGGAAAGTCCATTATCATCTTTAAAAAAGATTTTTCAAAGCCAGGGGTATGAAATTAAGAAAAAAATCTAATTCTTCTTTGCTGTTTGCTTTCTTCTTTGAATTAAAAAAACAGATTATCTCCTTCTTCAGCTCTATTTTCATTGCTAATCTTTCATCTTTCTATTTCATTTCTGGCAAAGCTGAAGAGGCTTTGCTCAAACGGGGTCATTTGAATGACTTGTACTTTTTTATTTACATTTTATTTACATTTTAATCTTTATAACATCTCTTCTGCATATTTCAGGGAGATCATATATTTAGAATTTGCTAGTGTGTTGAAGCTCATTTAGAACAAGTTTTACAGGTGTTTTATAAGCTCACAAATGAAAAGGCAAATCCAGACCCATTTCTAGAGACTTCAAAGTCTCTCTGGCATCAGAATCGGTATGGTTACATTGCACAGGGAGAGCATTTTGGAATGTGGTACATGACCCTCATCATGTGGTTTGGAACCCAGGTGACAATGCGGGATTAGATGGGGGTAGAGAGCAAGGTAGAGCTTGAAGCATGTGCTGCATGGATCCTCAGTCCTGCCCTTTCAAGCAGGTGCAAACAGTGATCAGGGGGTGCTCTGCAGCCATTAGCTCTGCAGCCATTCTGCCATCTGAGGAAGACAGTTCCTTTTCCCTCCTAGACTATGTGCAGGGAACCATTTTTGTGTCGGGGGTGACTCACCAACAGAAAAATCAGTCAGGGACCACACACAAGTCAGAAGAAAACAAAAAATAAAAAAAACCCACCTCAGGCTGTGTCTACACTGCGCCCTTTTTCCAGAAAAAGATACACAAATTGCAAACTGCAACTGGCTTACCTTTCCCCCCCCCCTTTTTTTTTTTCTGAAGAGGCTTTTCTAATATTTGGCCTGTCTACATGGGGCCAAATGTGGGAAAAACCTCCTCTTTCGGATGATCCTGTATTCCTCATTTTATGTTCCAAAGGAACACGCCCACTTTTTCAGAAACTGTTCTGCATCCCTGGATGCGGCAGAGCTTTTCTGGGATACCTCTTTAGTGTAGACATAGCCTCACTGACGTGGCCCGAACTGAGAAGGAGAAAGACACTCCCCACCTTCTCCTCACACAGCAGAGCCTTGGGGGGGGGGGGGGACAAGCTAGTAGATTTTGTGTGCTCCAGCCCCGCAGTGGGGCTTTGGGGAAGGGGGGACTTGAGCACAAGTGTGGGCTCCCCAATACTAGGGGGAGCCCTGAACCTTGGGGGCAAGATCCAAAAAAGCCAGAGGCTGCATCCAGTAGGGTTGCCAGGTGCCTGGTTAACACTACAGAGTTTTTGCGCAAAACCAATTGGTTTTGCGCAAAAACTTGTGGAGCATCCACACCTCAAGTGCGTTTTTGTGCAAGTAAAACAAAAGAACAGAGGGTTTTTTCCGGTGGTGGTATTTCTCCTTCCACAAGGAACAACTCCTTTTTGCGCAAGAGCTCTTGCCCAAAAAGATGTGTGTGGACAGAGAAGAGGGGTTTTTTGCGCAAAAAGAGGCAATTGAAAAAAGCACAGGTGCCCTGGTGGCCATTCTCTAAATAGCAATCAGAGTTTCTTTTCGAGAGAGCGTCCATGCAGTCTGGACACTCTCTTTTGCAAAAGTGTGTCGCTTTTTGAATGCTCTTTTGCGGTGTGGAATGCTCTCTTGCGCAAGAAGTTGTTGTGGAAGATTTCTTCTGCAAAAAGCTTCCTTCACAAGAAACCTGTAGTGTAGACATAGCCAGAGAGAGAGAGAGCAGATACAACTTCTCTTAACCAGTGGTTCTCAAACTGGTAACCTCTTTCACATAACAAGCCTTTGAGTGCAACTCTTCCCCCCCTCCTTATTAATCAAAAACACTTCCTTATATGTAACACTATTATAAATGTTACAGGTGGAGCGGGGTTTGGGTAGAGACTGACAGCTCATGACCTTCCATATTATACCTCACAACCCTCTGAGAAGTCACAATTTCCAGTTTGAGAAATCCTATACTAACCTCCTTTATATTACCATAGTTTAAATGTCTGTGGCAGAGTCTGTTGGAGATGTAGGTTGAGAGCTTTTGCTCAGGTTATGCATTTAGCTCTGGAAGTCCCCAGAGTGCAAGTGAAGATGGCATCTTATACACAGACACAAGTGATCATAAATATTAGGTAACACAATCAGGGACCAAAAACAATATCAAGTGACAAAGGGTACGTCTAGACTACAGGCTTTTGTCGACAGATACTGTTGACAAAGCTTCTGTCGACAAAGAGCATCTAGACTACATCCAGTTCTGTCGACAAAGCAAGCCGCTTTGTCGACATGACAGTGTAGACGCAAGGGACAGTGTAGATGCAATAACACCTTCTGTTGACAGAACTCTGTTGACAAAAGGCGTTATTCCTCATCGAATGAGGTTTACAGCCGTCGACAAAACTGCTGAGTTCTGTCCATGTTATGTCGACAGAACTCAGCGGCAGTGTAGACGCAGGTATAGTTTTGTCGACAAAAGTCCACTTTTGTCGACAAAACCCTGTAGTCTAGACACACCCACAGAGGCCAAAGCACAGGCAGCAAACTATCAAATGAGCCATGGAATGTTCCCAGAGGCAACCAGGTCACAAACAATCTTTAGGAGAAAATGTGTTCATGTCATACACCACATTCGCTGATCCATCTGAATAATGAAGATAAGGAAGAGGCTTAAAAAAGCTCATACTTACAGTGTGTTTGCAGCTTCTGCTGAATAGGAAAAGAGGCTCAGTTTAGTGAATGAGTTGTTTATAAATTTTGTTCCTCTCTCTATAAAAAACAAAAAGGCAGGAATCCAAGCCCTGTCATGAAGGCCATTTTGCAAACCCTTTGCTCCATACATGTATGTGTGTGTCGTAAAATTCTGTGCCACTGATTATGCTCCATTATATCAAATTACATAGAGGATAATATACATTTTTGCAGGCTCTTGATGGCAGTATTCCCTACAGCAGGGTACATAGCAGATATGTGATGCATATTATGCTGAGAGCAAATTTCTGGCATTTGACATGAATGAATTGTCCATATTTATCAGTGAACTAGCATTCATAGCCCCTTATCTATCAGATTATGCTTAAACTAGCATTTGAGTACATTCAGGTCAATGTACAGATGTAGGAATGCAGTGGCTTTTACTCAGAAAGATAAATCCATTCTGCTTTGCAGTTCACGTTCTGCACATGGTACCCAAGATGAAGCCTGATATATGTGTGTGTTCTTCGCGAAGATTCCTCTGTGTGTGTGTGTGTGTGTGTGTGTGTGTGTGTGTGTGTGTGTGTGTGTGTGATAAAATAGATAGATAGATAGATAGATAGATAGATAGATAGATAGACACACACACACATCGGCATATGGAAGCATTAAACTACAATTCTGCACAGTCCCTGACCAGTCCTATGTCATTGCTATTGCCTGAAAATGACCTTGATGCTCAAAGGTATTTATCAATGGGAATTAGGTTCTAAATACCCATTTAAGATCTGGGTCCTTGATCACTGCTAGGCTGCATCTAGACTGGCATGATTTTCCGCAAATGCTTTTAACGGAAACGTTTTTCCATTAAAAGCATTTGCGGAAAAGAGCATCTAGATTGGCATGGACACTTTTGCACAAAAGAACTTTTTGCGGAAAAGCGTCCATGCCAATCTAGACGCGGTTTTGCGCAAGAAAGCCCCGATCGCCGTTTTTGCCATCGGGGCTTTTTTGCGCAAAACACTTTTTAGCTGTCTACATTGGCCCTCTTGCGCAAATACATTTGCGCAAGAGGGCTTTTGCCCGAATGGGAGCGTCATTGTATTTGCGCAAGAAGCACTGATTTTGTACATTACAAAGTCAGTGCTCTTGCGCAAATTCAAGCAGCTAGTGTAGACAGCTGGCAGTGCTCCTGCACAAAAACTTGCCAGTCTAGACCCAGCCCTGGAGTCAGTATCTAAAGCTAGTCATCTTCTTTAAATGCACATACAGAATAATGAAAGTTGAGAAGAAAATAACTGGCTACTGTGTTGTTTTACTACAGAGTGAAGATTTAAAGAATGCCTTGCTAAATCTATCTTATTTAAAAAGAAAAACTGAAAGCATTTTCTCCCTTGGGCAAACATTTGAAAAGCTGAAGACTAAATTTTGCTCATTAAATACAAAAATACCTGCTAATTGGGGATGTCTGCTTCTCCCACAAGAATCCTAACACTATCATTGTTTTACTGATCTTTCTCTCAATGGGAAATCATTAAGGCTGCATAAATGTTCCACAAATTCCTGATGACTGGTTTAGAATATTCTGGGCATGGTCTGTTTTAATTAGCAGTGTTTGCTCGCAGTGCAGTTAACCAGCTCCAGTGTCAAAAAAGTTCATGGTGGTTTTAATGGTGCATCAGCAAACCGGGCTGGATGACTCAATGGGATAATGAAAATTGCAAGCATCAACACATTGCTGAATAGCATATCAGCCCTGGGGATTAGTTTGCTGTGCATGTGAAAAAGGAAATCCCTCTTTCTCTACAGTCACATGGGTTGCCCAGGGAGAGAGTTTAGTGTTTCATTTGCTGCACATGATCTGATCATTCTGCTATATATTTACCTGTGATAATTGAAAGTGGTGAGTTTTAAAGGGACGCCATATATTTCAAAATCTGTCTCTTGTCCCCCTTCCTTCCCACCTTAATATCCTATTGTTACAAGCAACATCTAGTGTTACTGTGACTGAAGTCAATGAGGAAAAATATATGTTCCCATATTTTCTGTTTGTTTACTTTGTGCATTTGACAGAGCTTTATGCAGGGACAATGTCACATGTGACTCTGTCAGAGATCTCCAATCTGGAGGGTGGAGAGGCTCCACTCTTGCGTCCAACTATGGCTCCACCATCGCTCCACCAGCCTCGTGGCTCCCTTTCTGCTCCTGGCCCTGGGGCAATGGTGCAGGGACACAAACAGGCTAAGGAGGGGTGAGAGCTAAAAAATGTGGGGACTACTGCTCTATAGTCAGTTATTTATTCACACCATGTCTGTACTATAGATGGTACAGCAGCTTAGGTACAGTGCTGTAACTACGTTGCTGTTGTGCCATCGCTTAGACAAGTCTCACAGAGATGGCAAGGTTGGGGTTTTTTTTCCCCATTGCAGTAGGAGCTGCATATCCCCAAGCATTGTTAGCTAGGTTGAAGAAAGTATTTGTCCATCAACCTCCCTGCATCTACACTAGAGGTTCAATTGGCCTGGCAGTGGCAGTCAGGAATATGAATTTTTCACACCTCCTTAGCACCACAGCTATATGGACCTAATTTTTAAGTGTAGATCAGATCTTTGTTTCCCTTGATGACTACTGAATTGTGTCAGGATAGGGTTTGTATGAAGTAGAACACGCCTATCCAAAAACTAGTCATGAGCCTCGGGATTATCATCTATGACAAAACCAATTATATTGAAAGGGCCTGATTCTGAGCTCACTGAATCCAGTCTAGCATTGTTGATTTCAATGAAGTTATGCTTGCCTTATGCTGTAGATCAGACTCTCCTGTGCACTGGGAAGTATAAATTCAGTAGTTTAATCATGCACATTTTCTATCTCAGATACTGAAAAGTACTGAATCAGAGGTATTCTCCCTTCTCACTAGCATGCCCTTACCTTGAGGGGCTGGCATGAGCAGGGTGGTTGGAATTATGAAGAAAGAAATGAGTCAAGAGGAGAAAAGCATATGCTTTTTGAATGTAACTATCTCATAAACTCAGACACACGGGACCTGATTCTGATCTCTGGTGGAAGGCCCATATCAACAACTCTTTTAAGAACATGCTAACTTTCAGCACATGCATGAGTCACCTTGACTTCATCAGGAATTAAGCGTGCGCTTAAAACTTGTTTCAGTGCTTTGTTGACTAGGGATGGGACTTCTCATGTGCTTAAAATGAAGCATATGCTTAAAAGCATTGATTGAGTGAGGCCTAAAAATCTAGGATCACATTGAAGCCAGTGGTGTTACACTAGTCTAGATGAGATCAGAATCAGATCAGGCCCATGAAATAGTACTGATTTTAGCACCTATGGCTACCCCAAAGTTGCTACAAAGTTGACGATTATTGCTGTGCAGCACAGCTTACCACTTAAAACCTGATATCATAGAACTAAAGAGACATCATCAGCTTGAAATGTAGTTAGATGTGAAAATATGAATTAAATGCACCTGCAGCTATTAGCTGCCTTCGAGACTCACTGTCATATTTTTTATTTACAGTCACATATTCGTGTATTTTAAAATTTCTTTTTGCTCTTGCTGCATCAGAGATGCACAGATACAGCAGGTAGAATGGCCTACTTGTATCAGGAAACTAAAGCTATATACCAAGTGGTGTCAGATGCAGAGAGTAAGCAAATTGCAAAAACAATTGAGAAAAGAGCTCCTCTCCTGAGGATGTACTTTGTTCACTAGGATAAGAGCTACTGAAAATACATGGGATTTTGTGATATCATAACATAATCGTTGACCTTAGAGAAAGGCTGCAAAGGATTGAATTTTCATGATGAATAAAAGGTCTCAGGGTTTTCAGAGAGCTTGTGTTCTTCAGAGCCTTCCCCACAAACATTTGGTCACAGTCATTGTCAATATTGATTTCCCGACACAAAGTTATGTGTAAACAATTATCCAAAAAACAGGGAGTGAAATCTTAGCTCCACTGAAGTAGGCGGGCATTTTGCCATTGACTTCATTGGGAGCCAGGGTTTTACTCAAGGGCCAGATTACCATATTTTAACACTTTTTTTTTTTAATCGCTGTAGGGAATACACTTGTCTTTGTATGTCAATTCAGTTGTGCTGGTGAATTTCAGCCAACTCAAGTATCACAATCAAGGTCCATTGAAATCAGTGAGTCTTTCCTTGATATTAATGGGCTTTGCATGCGGTTCATATTGCATGTATAGCTTCATGGAAACACCCCCATTTAAGTAAATTATAAAATGTCACTGGAACCACTGAGTGCTAGGGAATTGCAACAGGATTCAACTGGCCATGCCCAGGAGTCCTAACAGAAACTAAGCTTTCACTCTGTTGGTGCATGATATATTTATTTAGAAGCTAGGTATTACATAGCAGTCTCAAATTCTCATAAAGCTTCCTACTTTGTATTGTATAATTTAAAGTTACTGGAAGTATTTTTTATGTTGGGGCTTTTTAAAATAGTATAACACAGTAATGAGCCAAGTGACCTCTTAGAATTGAAACTGGAGTTAGATACTGGGCCAGATTCTGCTCTGTGTTACGCAGGTGTAAATCACAATGATTATTTCAAGTTCGTATTCAGATCCCTAGACTAACTGGACACTACAGCTCTTCTTCCTTCTGAATTTACCATTAATTGTAAATTTTTGACCCAAAATTGCCTTTTAAGTTTTTATGAGCTACCATGTTAATAATGATTAGCCCCAGAAATGTAACAGAAAAATCCAATTCTATCACGTGAGATGTCACAAGAAGAAGCGATGAAAAAGTTCAGATTGGCACAAAATGCTGGTATCTTCTATAATGTGGATATTTTAAGTGTCACAATGTATCAAACTGTCATAAAAATTGGAGATGTCAGTGGCTTATATTGTTGATTCCTCTTGCTTAGAATCAGACACCACTGCAAGCTTCAGTGATTGGTATTTCATAAAGTGTTTATTCCTTGTCTCCCAGCTGTCATAAAGCAGATGAGGAACGAGCTATGATAGTTAATATGAAATATATTAACTGCTTCTCTTTATTTAGCTTTGTTTAGAAAAATAGCATATAGCATGGGTAAGCCAAACGGATCAAACAGCTTATTGTTTGTTGGTTTCATCATACCTTTGTTTCTCCCAGAAGTCTTTAATTCTCAGCACAGGTGGCTACAAATATCAAATGATATTCTTTCTGGGTAAGTGGCTCCTCTATTCTTAGTGGTCCCAAAGCCAGTACTGAAAGTATTGTGTCTATCTGCATTGCAGGAAGCAGATGAAGCTTTGCTATGTAATCTGGAACTTCAGCTTGAATCTCAGTTCCTGCAGGATGACATTAATGCCACAAAGGACAGGTACAAGAAGGTAATTACATTGAATTTCCCACCTCTCAGAAAGCTTCCTTCCAGAGAGGAGTCAGGAAGGAGAAAAAAAATGTGTCACTAACCTTTGATCTGTTTTAGTGGACACTTCAAACATCTACAGGGTAAAAGTTGGTTGTTTTGTTTTATTGTATAAGGTTCAGACATGCACAGTGACCCCAGGGAAGACGGGGCACATTACTGAACAAAATACAGACAGTTCAGTATTCTCGACCAACAAGTAGGCAGTTGCATTTTATCAAAGCTCACTCTCTCAAGGCCAGCAGCCTGGAATCATTAATGTGATTAGCAGGATCTGCCTGAATCATCTATCATCATTTCATCTACAGAGGAGTCAGTTCTGCTTGAACCTTTCTAAGTACCATGCTATGCAGTTAGGTAAAGATCCTTAAAGGTATGTAGGCATCTCGCTATCACTGAAATCAGTAGGAATCAGGTGACTGAATTGCTGTGACAATTCAGGTGCTTACTCAGAGGTACTAGAATTTGTTTTGTAGTGTTGCCTCATTCAAATTCTTTAAAGGGTCTGACTGGAGGACTATAGCCTGGCATTTGTTGGGAAAAGACCATCATTAAATACCTTTAAGAGCCACATATAAACTGGGATTAGATTTGGTAAAAGGAGGGAAACTAACATTAATCCTTTTCTGCAGTTTGCTGGATTTTTTTCCCAGTGATAGTGATGGATACAAGATTAAGTCATTGGGGCAAAAACTAGAACAGGGTCAATGGTCAGTGACTCAAATCAGAGGCCGGACTAGGTCAATGTTTTCTGAGTGCATTTACAAAGTGTCGACTGAAAGGATTTAAAGTCCTACACCTTGGCCATACAAATGAAAATAACCCCCTTCCATTGGCCTTTATTCCACCAGTAACCTTTGCTCCTCCACTCTTCCTCCATCGGTGATTAAATCAAATCATATTTGTTCCCTTAAAACATGAATACATAATACTGAATTAAGAATATGCTGCATCTCATCAGTAATCCAAAAGCTTTAGCAAAGTCCTATATCTGAATGTGGTGACTGGGTTTCTGAACTGCTAACACATGTAGAGCCAGTTCAGATGAATGGAAGTCCACTAGAGTCAGATTGGCATGCATTTATGGCAGATCTGGATTTGATCCATGCCTTTATAATGAAAGAAGTTCTCAAGAAATAAATCACAGAAGTGCAGTCATGTGAATTGAAATTCTCACTCCACTAATTAAAATGATTTTACTCTACCACAGAATCTCATGGAAATACAGACCTATGTCAGCATTTTACAACAGATCATCCAAATGACCCCTACTGTGACCAACATTACAGTTGGAATAAGTGAGGTAAGTGTTTCACCAAGTAAATAATTGCTGTGTAGCAAGCATTCACAATGTGATATTTCCCCTAAATACCTGAGATATTCCAGCTACTTCCTAGTCTAAGCAGAGGGAGGTGCCATAGTATCTATGAATACATGTGGAATTACTAATGATGACTATAGAAGATCAAAGTTGGAGCACTGAAAAATCGAAGTTAGCTTTAGGAGATTAAATATCGAACGAGATGGCAGAAATCTCTGAACAGGGATTTACATTAGCCAGGTGTAATCTGGGAAATGTATCAACCCTCATGTTAAAAGGCTAGTCCAGCAGCCGTAGGCTAATCCCTCTCCAAACAGGCCAGATGGGGCAAGAACAGAAGAGGTGAACCCTTGTGAATCAGATGAAACCAGGTGAGACAAAGGTGGTGGGTTTCACTTTCTCACCCATGTAGAATGTTCCCTAGGAAACAATTGTTGTTTGGGAGTGAATGGCATAAGCAGGCATTTATCAGTCTTCCTCCACACAGCAGCATTTTCCTTTCAAAGGAAGTGAACTACTTTAAACTATAAGCAGTGCTTCTACAAAGCCTCCATTGGGAACTTGAGACCATGAAAATTATGTAGCATGAGCCAGAGGTATCATCTTACCATCATTCATTTTGTCTTTTCAGACTGACTGCAGGTACTGAACTCTCTGGTGGCATGTTTACACCATCAGACTTTCTTTCTTCTTTTTTTCTCAGGAAAAGCTGATAGCAGAAAGGAGAATTCCCATCCTGCAGACTCAGCTGGAAGAGTACAAGAGCATTCTTTGTCAGCTGCAGACTCAGAAATTGAAACTACAGACCGAGGTACTATACAACTAACTGGACAGTCTACAGTGCCTCTTACTGATTCTTAGTGAAATCGCAACAAATCCACTTCTAACATTGGAAAACACAGTGTGGCTGGCATTTAATGGGCTTTGGCGCACTGAATTGTTTTCTACAAATAAGATGGATGAATGAGAAAGATTTTTTTTTATTTGAACTTTACCTTTCTCAACTTCCTCCTTCTAACAGACCCAACCACGTGGGATGAAGACTTATATTGTTAGTTTCAGAGGGTCAGTTATTACTGTGTGATATCTGCTTAATAGAATGAGTAAAAGCAAGTGGCGGCCTTAATCCAGTACATGACGGAACAAATGCCCAGATCACAACTGGATCTCTGATGGGCAGTCTTAGCAGACAGGCCAAGGACTCAAAGATCTGTGGACTGATTCTCCCCTCTCACCCACCAATCCAGTAGGAAATGTATTGGCAGCATAGGCATTGACTTCTGCTCTAGTTGGGGGGTGCTCAATCCCTTCCTCCTCCCAGGCCCTGCCCCCCTCCACCCTTTCCCTAACCCTGACTGCCTCTTCCTGCCCTCACTCCGCCCCACCCTTTTCCCCAAGCCTCCATCCCTTCCCCAAGCACACCTCACAAGAGCCACCATTCTCAGCTGTTTTGGGGCAGCAGGAGGTTCTGGGAGGGAGGGGGAGGAGTAGATCAATGGAGCTGCTGTCAGGTGGGTGGCATTGGGGGGAGGGGGCATAGTGCAGAGCTTGGCTGCCCATGGATGCTGAACACCCACTAATTTTTCCCTGTGGGTGTTCCACCCCACTGCACCCATCGAGTCAGCACCTGTAAGTGTAAAACCAGAGGTCTTCAGAGCTGTCAGTTCAGGGATTTTCCCTAGGGCTTGTGCTGTGAGGGAGATTGCATTCGATGATCACAACAGTCCCTTCTGGCCTTAAAAATCTATGAATTTCCTCAAAAAAGGCATGTCAGGTTTCATACAGCAGCCGACATACCTCCCTGAGAATGCTAACCAGTGAATTAGCCCCAGCCAGCACCACCGGCAGCAGCAGTTTCTGTGTCTGTGCGGTGCTGACTCTGAGAGCATGAGTCCCGAGGACTTTTCCTGCAGCTCCAGCCTGCCCCAGCCAAGAACTTCATAGTGCAGCTCAGATCTTCAGCAGCAACCCACCCAGCACTGTGATCCTGTCAGGCTAGGCTGAAAACAGCAACCTAGGCCATGAATGTCAGGACCTATCCCCAACCGAAGGAAGGCTCTAACAAAGGGGTAGTCATAGCAAACAGTTAGCTTAACAACGCAAGGAAAGGCTCCTTCCTGCCGGTTCCAGGGAGGGGGTTCTGATGCACAGCACCTCCTAGAGATCTTGGGAAGCACAACCAGTCTCCACAGCTCTTCTGGTCATTGCAGAGGGGTTGGGCTCAGGCCACACCTCTTCCTCAGCCTCCTCTATAGTCCAAAGGCTTGAGCAGTAGAGAAACTGGAGAGGGAAAGAGGCAAAATGGAGATGTTCCCCGATCTTTTTATAGCTTCTGCCATGTGGCGGGAATCCCATTGTTGTCACTGTGGAAAAGGACAGTAGCAGGATGGTGTCCAGCCACATGAGCCATTGCATTGGCAAATCAGCCCTCCCAAGGAAAGCCACTCGCATTCACCATGTCCATCCAGGGACTGTGCCTTAGTATCTAGCCCCCTCATCCAGGGACACTCCCAACCACAGTCCCCACACCTAGAGTCTGTCCCCCATGCACTGGCTGCACCTACTCCCCATGCCTCAGCCCTCTGCCCTGCTCCTCACACCCCCGTGGCTCTTGCCCCCTTCATCCCCCTCCCTGCACTTGCTGGTCTCCTACCTCGGCTGCACATAACTCAGCAGTGCAGTCCACCCTGCCCACCTGTCCCTGCGAGCCTAGTACTGGGGAACTTGCTCCAGCTGGAGTCAGAAGACCCACGATCCTGCAGGATGGGAAGGTCTGAGCACTCTGGCCTCCTGTTGATGCTGCTGGGCCCAGTCCTGCCGAGGCCGAACTATTTGTTTGGTGGAGGTGCTGAGAGCCTTTAAATCAAGTGGCAAACCCCATATATGATGGAAACTACTTCAAGATGGGGGTGTGGCAGCATCCCCAGCACCCCAAGTTGCAGCGCCTATGGCCCAATCCTGCACTACCCATTTTTACAACCAGCACCAGTTCTATAGGTGCCCCTCCCAAGTTAGCCCTGAGGGTGCCTCACGGGCCACAAGCTGTATGCTGACGGAGAACCTATGCCCTATAGACTGGTTACCAATGATCCCTTCATCGCAAGTGTGACTGTTTGCAAAGGAAAACAGGAGGTGTTACAGGAATTGCCTAATCAACTAGATACATGCCAGCAGCAGTAACACTTTGCTGCAGAGCCCCTAGCTTTCTTTTGCAAGTGACTCAGCACCATCTTGTGGCCAACTGACATCTCAGTGATGTATTAATAAAACCCCATTTCTACGCAGGAGTCACGGCTCAGATGGTCGTTATTCTATAAGCCAGAATGCTCTGATATTAACAGTGAAAGGAAATGCCCACATTCTACGTCCTTGGTCATCATGTCACTTATTGGTGACATAACAATACCCTAAGTTAGATGGTGCTTGCTTGCCATATGTGACTCTCTCCCGTTGTTTGGGAGGGTCATGTCAGTGGCAAGATGCAGCTTGTCACATTAACAAGTTTGTCTGTTGATTGTTACCCGCGTACTGCTTCTCGCTGTAATTTGGTCTGCAGCCCTATACATGGGACTCCCATAAGGCCTATGGCAGCAGAGATGTCAGATATAGCAACATGGTCACCAGGGCGACCATCAATACCGTTTTTAACGGGACAGTCCCTTATGTGAACCCTCTTGCAAGTGTCCCATCTTTTTTTTTTGGAAAGAATGGGCAAATTGACCCATATTTTCTGCTCTGGCATTCCCTCAGCTGGTCAGTCACAGTCAGCGCAGCAGCAGCAGCCTCCTGTTTGCCCTGGCAGGTGAATGCGGGCAGGCAGTGTAAGGAGCCTGTGTGTGATAGAGCAGTAAAGGGGTGTGTCACCCCTCCCCAGGTGCACCCTAAAGCACAGGGGGCTGCCAGATCTTTCAGGCCAGGGGGCTGAAGCCCTGATCCCTGGAACCTGGAGCAGGGCTGAAATCTCAATCCTCGGTGGCCCCCCCACTGAATTCCTAACACCGTCCAACCTGAAGTCCTGATCTGTGGTGCACTCCTCCTTTAAGGGCTGAAGCCCAAAATACTAACAACCCCTGTGGGGCTGAAAGCAGGAGCCACTGAAACTGGGAGCAGCAGGGTGAATCCTGGATTCTTGGTGCTCCCCATGCAACAGAAGGACCTGAGCCCATGCACAGAGCTGGAGAGGACTGCGGGACTAGGGAAGTTGCCCCCCTTCATTTCAGTAGAAGTTCAGGGCAGTCCCAAGGACAGACCCACCCCTCTTATCTCCCTGCCCACTGGCCAGTTTGGAGTTGGGAAGCCAGGGCTGGGCAGTGTGGGGCAGCTGCTTCTCTGGCAGGTGATGCACAAGAGTGGCAAGAAGACACCATGGGCAGGAGGATCAAGGAGCCAGCCAGCAGGCCCAGAATCCTGGTCATTTGGGGGGACTAGCTGGGAGCCCTGGCACCAGTAGCAGCGTCCATCCCAGCGCCCACACTCGCTGGCCGTGGTAGGGGAAGTGGAGCAACACAGCCACAGCTTGCTCTGCTCTCCTGGCACAGTGCTTGGGGGACTGGACCATCCCTACACTCACCATTGGGAAGCAGAGTAATATGTCTGAGTGAGTAGACCAAGCTGGGGCTACCACTGCTGGTGAGCAGCGGGGAGCAATCCCCCCTGCTGCTGGCACCGCATCCTTTGCCCCAGTAGTTCCCCAGGGAAAGTGGTGGGACGGGGTAGAGCAAGGGTGGGGAAGAGATGGGGTCTGGGGCAAAGGGGGGTTGTCCCAGCCATTCCCCAGGTTTGGGGCGGTCATGTGGACCCTGGCCTCTCGTGTCACCCCTCACCAGTCAACCCTGACTACACCTTAACCTGAGGGCATCCCTTAGCTCTCTTTCTCCCACTTTTTACAGCTGTGGGGGAGATACGTTTTGGGGAGGGTCAATACCACATTGTTCTGATTGATTGTCATCGAACTTGTTTGCGTTTGAGCAACTTCCCCGGGTGTCCCATATTCACCATAGGGAATATGGTCACCCTCTACTAGAAGCTGTCTTAGAATTCATCAGCTGTAGTTTCATATAGCACCTTTCATCTAAAGTGACCTTTACAGTCAATAATGAGATAGGTAAATCTGACAACTGACAACTGGAAAGCCTGAGGTAGAAAGAGATTATAGGCCAGATTGTAGCTACCATTGAGCAGAACAGGCAGCTTTCTTCCCTCTGTGCTCTGGGCCAATCAGCAGCTTTGGTAATCCTTGGGCTGGTGCCCTTGGAGTGCCAGTTGCAGGGAGTATTTAGCAACTTTGTTGGTGCTACACAACCAACTGGGGTGGGGACTGGGTGAGATGTGTGGCTAGAGCCAAGTTTCCTCAGAACCAGAGGTGGTGCAAGAAGAATGCTGGCTGGCCCTCCAAAAACGGTAAGAAGCAGTCATGAGCCTGCACTTCCTAGAGAAATTCAGGCTGCCTGGGTCTTCTGTGGGCAGAAAGCTCTGGCAATTGCTCTCTACACAGTATATAGATGAGTCTTCTCATCTGCTCATGCAGCATTGTGGCCTCTAAACCAACACTGGAATGCTGGGTGACTTCTCTAGAACCATACATAACATCTGCAATGGAGCCAGGAATCAAGCCTAAACCTCATGTTACTGCCACAGCCCCCAAATCAGGCTTCTCCGTCTGATTTTCAAACCCGATCCTCACACACAGACTCCCTGTAGTTTGCCAGGGACTAGATTTATCATTGTAAAGCCCATCATCTTACTTATTAAGGCTGTTGGTGTGGGCTATGATAGATATATTTATAGAAAGGCCTTAGTTTATTTTTTCATTTATGGGACAGGAGGCATGGCACTGGGTGAGATCAATAGGTGCATTTCTTAAATATGAATCAATAACTGAATGTAATGAAAATGCATTTTCAGAGCTTGTGCCAGGGGATCCAAAACCTTCATCAAAATTATTCATCTGGCCCACTTAGATGTCCTCTGAGAGACATCTTCATAGTGAGAACTATGGGCAATCTTCTGACCTAAATACTTTTTCAAAGGAAAATGCAGATTTGTAGCAACCAAAACGGTTTTCAGAAAAGAGTCGGTTTCAACACAGCTCTCAAGTCCAACTAATTGTGTGGGAAAGTTTTGAACTTCAGTTAATTTTGACTTTCAAAAGTTTTTTTAAGAAATCAAAAGGTTTCAGCATGATCAAAACCAAACGTTTTGATTTACCCAATGGGCATGTTGTTTCAGGTTATTGGTCCATGGGGAATTGTTGAGGTTGCAACTTTTCATCTCACTGCAGGATGGGAAAAGAACTGAAATCTCAAACTCTCCTGGGATGGGAAAGCCATCTCCCATCATTTGTATTCATGACACCCAGCCCACCAGCCATGCATAATACTGAAGTCAGCTTCCTCTTCAATAACAGTGCCAAAGGCTACTACTTACTGTCAGTCATTAGTCTGATGACTTAGAAAAGTATGTCTCATTTAATGATGCCTCTTAAAATGTCTGTCAGTCCCCATATGGGAAATGCTGTATATCATTGCTCTCCATTGTCTTTATTTCAGACCACCATGCTGGAACAAGCTATTAAGAGCACTCAAGAGAGTTATGATGATGAAGTTCAGCTCTACAATGAGCAGATTGAAACCCTTAGGAAGGAGACAGAGGATGCTGAAAGGACCTTGGAGAAGTACACGAATGACTGCCACCAACTGGTGATATATCAGCAGTCCTTGGAGAATGAGCTGGAGCGGTACAAACGTATCATTGAGAATGAAGACAACCGGTAGGTCTTCTTTCTATGTGGTGGGTAGGGTGGACAACTTTATAATTTGTGAAAACCAGACACTGAATGCTGGAACCTCCCACCACCGCTTCTCCTCTTCCTCCCAGGGTCCTCACCTACCTCCACCTCTTTCCCTCAAGCCTCGTCCCCCTCCTGCTCCTTTCTTTCCTGCCACCGATGCTTGTTGCTCTCTCTACCACCATGCCCCTCCTTTATGGGTGGAGGGGTGACTAGGGCAGGATGAGGAAGGTAGAGCCTCACCCTAGGAGGCTGGGGTTGATTGGACAGGGTGGGGAAGAGAGATACACACTCCAGGGATGGAGGTGTAAGAGGGGAAGGAAGAGCCTCACTCTAAGGGTGGGAGGGTTGACTGGGGCAGGGCAGGGAAAGCCACACTCTGGGGATAGGGGGTGACTGTTGAAGAGTGAGTGGGGCAGGGCAGGCAAAGGAAGGAAAGCTTCACTCCAGGAGGTGGTGGCGTGGGTGAATGTGGCAGGACGGAGAAGCCGCCAGTACCTCTCTCTACTGGAGCAGTAGCTGCGTGCTCTACTGTTCCTCCAGACTCTTACAGCAGCTGCTGCTCTTTCCACTCCCTAGTGGCAGAGGCTGGTTACTGCAGGTAACTGGACTTTTAGGGCATGCCTACAAGTCGAGTTGAGCTACGCAACTTCAGCTACATCAATTGCGTAGCTGAAGTCGAAATAGCTTTCCTCGGCTTTTGGTTCTGTCTACACAGCAAGAAGTTGAAGGAAGAACATTCTTCCCTTACACCTCATGAAATGAGGGTTACAGGAGTCAGCATTAGAAGTTCTCCACCTCCACATTATTTTGAAATAATGGCTTGCTGTGTAGGTGTGCATTTTGTTATTTCAAAATAACTTAAATTATTCCGAAATAATGCTTCTGTGTAGACATACCCTTAGCGTCCTGTCTGCAGTGCTGACCAGATACTGCCAGGTTCCCTTTCTGACTAGACGTTCTGATCAAAATCCAGAAAACTTGCCATTTCTAATGGTGTTTCCCTGGGGATTGTGCAGGTGCCTACTATTTGAAAATGGGGATTTGTTTAAGCCAACTAAAGCGTATGTGAACTCCTACTGGGTTCTCAAAGCAGTAACCTACGTTCAGTGGTCCTCATTCAAAGCCCAGTGAAGCCAATGGAGAGAGGTGGCTCGTGGAAGAGAGTATGAGGTTCTCATTCAGCCTTTGAGTCTAATCACCATTTGCCTGCCCGCTTTTTGTTTCTGTACACAAAGGCCAGGTGTAAACTATAAAGCATCTCTATGATTCTGTGACTGGCTGTTTCTGCAGAGCTGTAATAGCACGTTTACATACTGGGGGCTACCTATTTAAAAATCTGCCGGCAGTTTGGGGCTAGATCCTGAGAAGAGAATCACCATGGTAGAGCTTAACTTTTAGGTGTCCTGCTGCCTAATGGAAACACAGCCTGAGTCAGGTTCCTAGGTTCCCTATGCTCCTTGGGGATGATGATATGCCTCAGAATGCGCTTCATAAAAGCCATGAGGGATAGCTCAGTGGGTTGAGTATTGGCCTACTAAACCCATGGTTCTGAGTTCAATTCTGGAGAAGGCCATTAGGGATCTAGGGCAAATCTGTCAGGGATGGTACCTGGTCCTGCTGTGAGGCCAGGGGACTGGACTTGATGACCTCTCAGGGTCCCTTCTAGCTCTATGAGATAGGTATATCTCCCTATATTGTTATATAGCTACAATCCAATGGGATATTAATGTTCAACTAATCAGTATTTTTTAAAATGATACTTCACAGGGCATGCATTGGACAAAACGTCATAATCATATTATCATAGTGAATATGGGAGAGCTGGGATGCTAATCTGAGGTTCACATGCCACACCTCCCCGCTAGACTCCAACCTCACCTGTGCTCATGCTCATTGGCTCAGTGCCTATTGAATTATTTATAAACTGTGGTCCAACTTCAGCAGGAAAGATTAAAAGACTTCTCTGGCAAAGTCTCCCACAGCTAGTAATTAGGATGCTCACTAAAGAGATAAGAAAATCAGCTTCACATCCAGACTAGAGGGGAATTGATTTTGGACTTTTTCCTATCCCATGTGAGCACCTTAACCACTAAACTAGGGTGTTGGGCCAATGCCCCATCTGCCCTCTTCCCTTCCCCCACCCCACAGCCATTTGGTATGGGTTAGATGTGCTCTGAGCACGCCTACCAGAACAGGGCTTGCAGGTTTGCTATGTGGAACAACACCCAGTTGGAAGATCTTGCTGGGGCATAGGTATGAGATAGTGGCACAAATGCAGGCACTTGGGAGTTGTAGAGATTTCGATGGCCAGGGATCTTAGACACCTCCAGGATCAGACGGCAGCTGAGCAGATCTCATTGGTGTCTAAATGTAGGACTTAGGTGCCTAAGTCCATTTTTAGAACTAGCACTTGGCTCTAGCCACAGGCAAAGTATTTTTTTCCACTGAAGGTTCCTGTAACATCCCCCAGAGTGCAGTAGCCTGTGCCCGTTCAGGCTGTCGCCTACTCTGCAGTACTAGTGAACAGCAAAGCCCTCCAGGCTCCATTCACTCAGCCTTCAGCATGCAGACACACACTCAGCAGAGTACTTGAATGTTCTCTCCAGCCCCTTATGAACTGGATACAGGGAGACACTAGCAAATCCCCAACCAGCCTCAGCCTCACACCCCACAAATGTGCATCTTACATGGTACAAGGCCCAAGTGCATTATTTTGCCATTCTGTCACAGAGTCGTGGATAGTCACCAGCCTTTGTAATCTGACCACTCCAGCCAAAAACACACTGGGTGAGATTAAACACAAGACAGATTTATTAACTTCACAAAGAGAGATGTTAAGTGATTTATAAACAGCCTAGGCATATGAGTTCAGAATTATAAAAAAGAAATGAGATAAAAATGCTATCTAAGTCCTAAACTTTATCAAGCTAAGTCCAGTTTGAAGTAATAAGTTTTATCTTACCCTAAAACCTATTGCAGTCTGTGCTAACAGGAAAGCTTTTCCCGTTAGGACCCCTACCCTTGTTCAACTGGTTCTTTTTCTTCCAACTGATCTTGTTGCCATCAGTATAGGTGCAGGAGGAGAGGAGGGGTGGTTATGCCTCAGTCCCTTGTTTTATAGTCTCCTCGCGGTGCTAGAAAGAGCCTTGCTCTGTCATGAGGGCTAGGCAGTCCCATGGTGTTATGTGCTTGCACAATTGACTCTCATGTGCCTTGTAGATCTCTTGTTTACAACTTCCCCTGCTGGTAAATGGCCAGTGATGGTTGCTTTTACTTCATATGCCTTTGCTTACTTCATATGCCTTTGAGCTCCCACTGGTTCATTCAGAGCTGCAGATGATGTGCAAGTCGATACAATGCCTGGCTGGGAACACCAGAGGGAGCTTGTGTGAAGAAAAAATGGGGAAAGACAAAAAGGTCAGATAGCAAGAACTGTTGTACTGAATTAAGTCAGCTAAAATCTCTAGTTTAATTTTATTGGCCACTTTCTTATTTGCAATAATCTGCATATGGTTTGAGACTGACAATTTCTGTCTACGTTATGAAATCATTCCCTGACACAATTAGGGCTGCTTTTTAAAACTATATGTTCTGCCCTACGTTCTATATGGAAATATGGGGGGCCAGATCCTCCCTTGGTGTAAATCAGCCTTTGAAGACAGTGGAGCATCGCTAAGTTACACCAACGGGCCAATAGTACACAGCCTATGCGCTATATTGATTGAA
Organism: Apalone spinifera; assembly: GCA_030068395.1. Classification (NCBI taxonomy): domain Eukaryota; kingdom Metazoa; phylum Chordata; order Testudines; family Trionychidae; genus Apalone; species Apalone spinifera. The sequence goes on from CM057847.1 coordinate 17,374,100, forward strand.
ATGGCATTTTAATATGAAGTGAATTGTCCTACTTGTTCAAGGTATACTGGGGGAAACTGAACTCATGCAAGTTCTCTCTACCAGGTTAAATTCTGCCATAATTGGAACCCCAGTTGCACTCTTCACACAGAGCTACAGACCCTTCCAAACTACAACCTGGAGAAGGCGAGGTAATTTCTGATATGCTTTTTTCTATTTCAGTAAATACAAGCATATTTAGAACATTTGAATTTTAAACCATTTTCATTGGTCTTCAGCATGGACCCCATTACTGGGGCCTAAATCAAAGTCTATTGAAGTCAATGGGAGACTTTCAGTTTACATTTGTAGGCGTTGGCTCAGGCCCATAAAGGTTGGTTCCTTTGCTAGACTGATGGCATGACTTTCTGCAATAGAAGTAGCTTGCACCAAATAAATGAGACCAAATAAACCAAAAAAAGGGGGGAGGGTCAAATAAAGATACGCAACTCTAGCTATGTTAATTATACAGCTGGAGTTGACACACCTAGATTTTAGTTTTCCCACCATCCCCACAGTGGGAGGCCGATGGGTGCAAACACTCCAGTCAACTTCCCTTACTCTTTGCAGAAGCAGGAGTATCGGCTGCTGACAGGAATGACCTCTGAGTTTGATTTAGCGAGCCTTAATTAGACCCGCTAAATCAAACCCTGGAAGATTGTTCACAGCAGCATCAATCTTATGTTTAGTGAAGCTATGGCCTAAAAGAATAGGCAGCCTAAAAAAACCCTGCAAAGTGGTTGCAGGGGGTTTAGGTTATATCCCAAGTCTGAACATCCTTCTGTCATCACAAAACAAAACAGGAACACTTGGGTAGCTCTGCAAATAGGAAGAGGTAATTTAGTCTTATTTATCTGCCATGACCCAGTTTGTGCTGAATAGAGTCACATTCAGAATTGTATGATTGCTCTCTGGAACTGTATGATTAATATATTTAGAGTTACAGTGTTCATAAGCGTAGGAAGGCAAACTGAAGGCAAACATCCAGGGCAAAAATAGAAAGAAGTTTGTAAACAATGAGGATGGATGGTTTGCTAGCTAGATACTTTACATGCCAAATTAAAAGATATCTCAGAAGTATAGATGGGTAATTGGATGTTTCATTGAAAACAAGGCATGTTAAAAATGAAGATAAACTGATATGTATTCAAATTTTTGTAGACTAAATGGGGTGTTTTCCCTAGCGTTTTTCCCAAGAAAGTAGGCTTAAATTGTTTGTTAGTGAATAAATTAGCTACTAATACATGAGGACTAGATCCTTAAGTGGTGTGCACATATGTATCTATGTGGACCTCAATGAAGCATTGCTCAATACAGCTGGCCATTCTATCTAACTATACTTCTGCTCCTTATCTAAAGGATAGATTGTAATATGCTTAGGGGAAAAAACTATCTTCATTATATTGGACAAGGAGAAGCTGCCTTATGTCCACATACGTCTGAATTGCTGTTAACCGGGTGTGCTCACCGCCACAGGTGCCTCCTGCTGGTCGCTTGGGAATTAGCTCATTCAGCATTGGAGTGCCCCCTTTTGGCTGGTATCTCACCCACAGTTACTTTTTTCCCCTCCATGTACCCCCACAATCTGGGGTCATCCCCCTCTGGGGAAAGGGAATGTTTTTGAATGGGCAGGTATATTTCCCCATCACATTTGGGAGGCATTTCTGCAGCCGGAAAGCCTAGGAATCCTGTGAAGCAGCCGCAAGAGCTACTTCCATGTTGATATGGCTCCAAAGGGCTTAATCCTGCTACTGATCCAAGATAGTGGCGTTGCACACTATATGGAAGAGCAGCAGCAAGATCTAAATGCACCTTCAGATTGCTGGTATAGTCTTCATAATTTAAAGATGCTGATTTTGTGCATCCAGTTTTGTGCACATTCAAAAGTTAGTCTGTACATGTTTCAGATATGAAAGGGGTATTTGGACTGACTCAGAATATCTATTTTCATAAATAAAATGAGTATTTGCCCACCTTTTTAGTTCCATTCTGCTCTGCACAGACTGCACTGATAATGAGCCTCTTTGTTTGCAGATGGACTGCTAAGCTGTTTTGGGCAACTCCTTTCAATGCTGTTTGCTGTTGCCTTTGTTTTGATTTTCTTTAGATATCACACTGGTTATGCAAGAGATTGCAAGTGCAAAACCAAGACAAAAAGGTTTGGCAAAGAAAATTTCTCGGAGAAAGGAGATCACTTCGAAAGACATAGCAGATGGGTTTTCACCTGAAAATATGTATGAAAGAACTCTAGAAGGCTTTGATCAGGATCAGCTACAATTTAAACACGAAAGCACAGTAATATGTGAACCTCAGCAGGCAGGATTAGAACTAGTTGAGCAAGAAACAGTCCCAGAGGATGTGCCTGATGGAGCTCGGATAAGTAAAGCTTTTGACGAATTGTGTAACACGGTGAGAGAAAGAATGAGATGCTACACGAGACCCGAGCCTAAGACTGATTTGTCTGCCAAAGGGCGCTATGTACTTGTCACAGGGGAAGCAAGTTATGACCACCCTTGCTTCTATTCTTCCTCCATCCCAGCTGGAGGTGGGATCATAGTTTCCACTAGCAATGGAAAGCTACCCAACGGCGGGGAAGTGGAGCCAATTCCAGAACTGCCAGAACCCTCTGAACCATCACCAAATGATGAAGTCCACGAAATGCAGCCTGAGCTTGAAGAGGGAGAAGAACAGGGCAGAAAGTCAGAAGAAAAAGCTGAAGAGCTCGTAGAGCAGCCGCACATCTCTGGCCCTGAGGCAGTACCTCCAGCTGATGTAGGCAGCCCTTCTGAGCCAGACGTATTTAAAGAGGCAGAGTATGACAGAGAAGACCAACGAGAAGGCCCGACATTCATAGAACCAAGCTTACCCAGTTCCATGAGCTATGAGAAAGTGGAACTGGTGGAATCCATTGAGAAATTTTCAGATGACAGAATTCAGACTTACGAAGAGACAGCTCTGATTGTGGAGACAACAATTGAGAAGACAAGCAAGAAGAAGCTAGGAGACAAAGGCTCTTAAGTTACATCATTTGATAAGCAACTTGTCTGGCACACTTATTAAATGATGTAATTATTTTTCCCCTTGCCCAGTGCTAACATAGTGAAACTTTTGCTGTTTGATATAAAACATTGATACAGAAATGGCCATTCTGTCTGGGTGTAGGTTCACCTTTAATGTAATAATCACTAAAATTTCCTTGGGCAACTAGCAGCAGGTTCATTTATGCAACACTTTTTGTAGAAAGTAATTACTAAAACGTATCCTGTCTAAGCCACACCAAAGTAATATGTGACCACTACAAATTGACCTCTCCTAGTATATATTCTTCTAACGATGCTTTAGTTGCCATTCTTTTCCAATTTCTTGGTTACAGCTGCAAATGTTAGCTTGTGACATCTGGTTCATTGAATAAAAGCTTTGCATCCAAAAATCATAGTCACAGTGGGTGTGTGTTACTGTTAACATTAAACAGCAGCATTAACAAAGCTAGTATTAACTGATTAACAAACTGATTGACATGTTGTTGTCAAGGTCAAAGACTAAGCACTTTAGTTTCAGTAACATATTACAACTAGCCTTTGTTTGTACATATGATAGAAGAACTTAGCAGTCATTTATTTTTAGGCATGTTGCCAAAAGAAAAGTGGGCTGAATTTGTCATTAACAACTTACTACATATTACCCAGGCTGCTCATAATAAAATATGTAGTGATATCAAAAGAAACAAAAAGGGACAACTTTAAAAAAGAATGTATTAAAAGTCTTAATTCAACTTTTGCACACACACAAACTTCCCACTGACTTCAAGGGGTGCAGGATTTCACTAGGGTATTCATTTGATTGTGTTTATAGTTAAGCAACTTGCATCTGATTTTTATGCCTAAATGTCTGCTGTTGTCTGGTGGTTTTTTTTAATAGCTTCCTTGAATGCCATTTAAAATTATGCCCATAGCAAAAATCCTATATTACTGAAGTAGAGTGCACACTGGGATCTCTTCAGAGGATTGCAGACACTTCAAAGATTGTTGGTTTGGGGCACGCTCCGTGCAAATTTAATTTTTTCCCCTTAAAATTAATTGCATTTTAGTGATCCAGAGTTTGAAACGTTCTATGTGAGTCTGCAAAATCTTACTTATGTGAGCAGTCTCATTAAACTCAGTGGGATTGCTCAAGCACATAGGGAGTGAAGAATTGCGGGACTGTATCTTGTTTTTGACACACAAGAGAAAACATGGTTATTACACAGCTTGTCAACAATTGGAATTTCTGGCCTGCGGGAAATGCTGATGTTTTATTTATTTTTTTCCTCTTGAATTGGACAGATAAGCCAAAATATGGACATTTTTCACAACAGGGAACATGCCACATTTTTTTTTATTCTGAAATGTCAAAGCACTATTTCCGTTCAGTTGGATGTTCACCTGCATCTACCTGAGCTGCCTCATTTGAGGGGTAGCTTGAGTGTCTCATGTCTCCCATTCTCCTCTATGGGCCTGGTTGGAGTACATCTCCTCCCTTTATACACTATAGTCTTTGGACTCCCATGATGCACAGCAAGAATTCAGCCAGAAGTGAGACCATTGTACATCTCAGAAGTGAGACCATTGTACTGGGAAATGTAGGCCAGTCACAAATGCCATAAAAACTGATGATAGCATGATGCTCTCGCTGAATTTTTTTTTTTCTATGGTGAACATTTGATCTGCAGAAAACTTTCATTTCCATAAAAAATTAATAGAAAATTCCCAACCAATTCAAATAATTACCCAGAACTAAAAATGTAATATGAAATTTAAATGATGCTCCCATATGTGTGTTGCTTTCCTAATATTTTTTTCCCATCTGCATTAGCGAAATCCTGCTAAATTTATTCATGTGAGACATCCCAGCAATTTCAGTGTCTATAACCATAAAAATGTTTGCCTAATTTGGGTATTATTAAAGGCTGTGGTTTAGCAGAAGATTTAAGTATGTTCTTAAGTTTAAGCATGTGAGTAGTCCCATGGAAGTGTAGGTTTGGGCCCTAGACTTATGAAGGCCCTAAGTCAGACAGACAAAACATGTATTGAAAGGACTGAATTAAACCAGTGTATGTGCTTAAGCATTTATAAGGCCTTTGGGCTCTAGAGTTAACAAGAATCTACTTCAGCCTCTCAGAATGTTCTGTATTTCCTAGGGCTTGATTCTATGTTCCTTGCAAGCAGTAATAAAACACATAGGCTACGTCTACATTGGCGCGCTTTTGCGCCAAAGCTATGCAA
>CM057847.1:17384916-17403286 GCA_030068395.1 Apalone spinifera
TTAAAAGTATTTCCGCAAAATCATGCCAGTCTAGACGTAGCCATAGAGAATAAGTCTATCAATGGCTATGAGGCAGGATGGGTAGGAATGTTATCTCTAGCCTCTGTTTGTCAGAAGCTGGGAATGGGTGATGGGGATGGATCACTTGATGATTACCTGTTCTGTTCATTGCCTCTTGGGCACCGGGCACTGGCCAGTCAGAGGACAGGATACTGAGCTAGATGGACCTTTGGGACTCAGTTTGGCCATTCTTATGGATCAAAATGTGTATTTGAGGGATTTTATTTAATGTTGAAGTATTTTTCAAACAAAATTACCATTCCGGCCTCTGTTCTGGATTCTGAAAAGCTGAACATTGTGTCCACTTTCAATAAAGCTGCATCTAATGAAGGCTGCTTGTTCACAGAAAAGCAGGAACTTAACTTAAGCAGGTGCTTAACTTTAAGCCTTTAATACCCCTTGACTTGAATGGGACTCAAGTGCATGCTTGCCTTTGATCATGCGCTTAAGTTCTTTCCCGAATTAGGGCCTCAATCCACAGTGGTCCATTGTATAACAATTCTAGCAGCTAAAACATTGTTTAACAGCTTTAGTTTTACAGCCTTTAGACTGGTATCCTTTTCTTTGATGAAGATATTTATCTCCTATGTATCAAACATACCTGAGAGGTGATTTACCCTATCAGGCCTTTATGAAGTGGTTTCACTGAACACACATCACATCCCCCATGACTTCTGATAGGCAATGACGATAGGACCTGCCAGTTTACAACATCTCTTTATTTTACTCAGATTATAAAACATCATCACAGGGCTTTATATATTTTAACAACATTCACCTGTTTTAAATCAAGAACTGTGATAGTTTCCCTCTGTTATAAATGCTAAATAAATTAACTTTATTTTTGCATCAGCAATACCATAAAAACTTATTCTAATCGGACATTTTTCAGTGCTTACCCTGATGCAAAAATTCTGAAGAGTCTGAAGTCTAGCTATATATATAGTATACACACTTGTTTTATATATACGTATATCAAAACTCATCATTTCTGTTAATCACCCCTTACAGTCATCTTGCACTTAATAAGTTAAATCAACATTATGAAAATATGACCACCCATTTAGTTATTTTGCTGCTATATAAGACATTTAATGTTTAAACAGAGATTGCAAAATTACATGAATGCAATAGGAATTAACATACACTTTCATTTAAAATTGCCACATTTCTTAAGCCAAGAACTTTTCATGTATTTTAGAATACTCTTTAATAAGTTTAAATGATTTGTTTCTTTAGTAAATACATACACATAAATATAGTGCATGAGTGTATATGTATTTATTATTTTCAATAATATATTATTTTCATTAATATATTATATATATTATTTTCAATACTATATATATTATGCATATTTGCATATATATATTACATACTCTGTATATAGTCTATATATCACATTTGCTTGTGTGTTATCAAACGCATATGTAAACATAATAGGGGCAAATTCTTCCCTCAGATATACATGTGCAACTTCCATTAATTACTGGGAATCACAGGCCCAGTTCACAACCCACTGAAGACAATGGGCATCTTCACAGTTCCAAAGACACCCACATACTAGTTTAAACACTGGCTTATTGCCTACATGTGTATATCTGAGGCCATGCTGTCCTTTGGTTTATTTTAGGGGCACAAGATGAAATATATTTGATGCTTTCCATCTATTTGAACAAATATACAAAAACATGCTCTTAAAAGTCACTTTTTTAAAAGTTTTTTTAAAACTAAAAGCCTGAGGGCCTGTTTCGCCTCTCGCTTACACCTAAATATAACTTGTTATCTGTACTGGAGTAACTCCTTAGTTAGATAGGTATAAGGGAAAGGAGAGCCTATGAATGCTTAACTTGACTTACAGTACAGGCTGAACCTCTCTAGTCCGGGGCGCTGTGGTCCAGCATGATTTTAGTTAGCTGTCTGTCCACTTATCATGGTCCCATAAATTTTGTTTACAGTCACCAGTCCTGGTTCTTGGTGTTCTGGGCTGTTATTTAGCTCTAATTTATTCCTAAATGTCATCTAAGAGCACAGTAAACAATGGAAGTATTTGTAATGCTTCCAGACAATATTGACCTCCCGTGGTCCAGCAAATTTTCTGGCTCAGCAGCAGGTCTTGTCTTAAAGGTACCTGACTAGAGAGGTTCAACACATAATTTAAAGATAGCTTAAGCAGATAATTTGGCATTTGAAAGGAAAAGAAAAAAATCCTGTTATAGAATGTTAAAAGACAAATATTAACTTGAAATAATAGCCTAAATATACATTCTGGGGGAAAACTATGCATTTCAAAACCTGTTGGAGAGATTTTTAATGATCGGATAAATACGTATTCATTTTAAGTTTTGTTTGCAATTGATTACCCTAAGCAGCTCTTGATAACACACATTTTAGATGTATATTCTGCATATTAAAAATAGAAAATAATCAAATTCTGAATCTAGTTACTGCCAGCATTCTAGGCCTTAGTCCTGCAAATAATTATGCACATGACTATATGATGGCAGAGTTCTGCTGGAGCCAGTGTAATTACTCATGTACTTAAAGTTAAGCAAGTACGTAAGTGTTTGCAGGATTGGTCCTATAGTCCCTATCCTAGGTCCCAGTCCTGCAAACACTTGTGGCTGTCGTGTGTGACATAGTGTGTAATCTCCATTGAAGTCAATGGCAGTAGATGGATCAGGCTCTGAGAGATTTAATTTACTCCTTTGGACCAGATCCTGAGCACATTCATATGTGTAAGAGATAGCAGGACTAAGTCCTTTAAATAGCAACAGTGATTTCTGGGCTAATTTCCCCAAATTTATTATTCTTTATTGCTAGTCAAAACTACCTTTGCATTATGCACATATCATAAAACAATCTAAGCAGCCTTTCTTCTTAAATAAATGGGTACATCTCAAAAGTGAGCTAATCTCTATTTTTAAAATATAAAGAAATTTGAATTAAAAATGGCTTTTGGACTCAAAGTTCATATGCCACGTTTTGCCCACATTACTAACACCAGAATGTAAGGGTCTGTAGCGGGAATGCTGACACAGCGTTACCTTACGCTGTTATAATACATTTCTGTATAAAGGAGAGCAGATGCACATGGCAAAAGGGTAGCTCACCAATTTAAATGTTGTTCCCAATGTGCAGATTGGGCAAAAATCGGTTTTGAATTATCACATTTAAAAAAAAAATAGTTGTGCTTTTAGAACATTTGGACCCTGTTTCACAATGCATGTCCTTTATCAGACATTTTGAACATCATTTTGTCTCACTTATTACATAAATGTGAATCATCTCTAAGTCAAAAATATGTTTCTGTGTGAAGGAAACTGCAAAAGGATTGATTTCTGAGAGGAGGTTGACTTCTTTCTTAATCTCTGGATTCTTTTTTCCATTTAGGGCCTATTTCTATTCCTACTGAAGCCAGTGGGAAAACTCCCAGTGAATTCATTGCCACAGAATCAGGCATTCAAAGGCATCTCTAGCCAACTTGTTACTGATAACATCTCTATCATGAAAACTGACCAAATGGGTCCATTACTACTAAATGCCTGTTTTTAAAAGTACTCCCTCTTTGATTTTTAAGTACAAACAACATTTACCACAAAAATATGAAGGGAAAAGCCATCACGGTTTTGTTTGCAAGTTATTACCTATTTGTATGACACAAAATCATTTACAGTCACAAACTGTACAGAATAGTTGATAGGGGACAGCGTATTTGTGGCTTAGAGTAAAAAAAGATTGCTTCAGTTGTAATTAAAATAATCATTGACAGGATATAAGAGTTTAAAATCAATAGCATATGATAATCTGGCTACGGAGACACTCATTGCAATATGTCTAACACAGAGGTTTGGATAGTAGAAAGGTGAGTAGAAGGATCTAGGAAAGGAAAGAGGTGAACATGCAGAGACCAATGCTAGTTCTTGCTCAGTATACTCTTCAGGCTTCTCTCTACTGCTTCATCTAATTCTTCTTCAAGCTCTTCCTTCTTGGACATAGCCAGTTTGGACTGGTAATCTCTTACTATTTGGTCTATATAGGGTGCGCTTTGTGTCCCATGTAGCATCAGTGTCCATTCCTTCAGTACTCCTTTCTGTGGCACGCTCCCAACAAACCCAATTTCCAGAATCCAAACGCCTCTGGGGTCTTCTCCCCAAGTGTGTGTTGTCATGAAAGGCCATTTGTCAAAACCCACCTTGGAGTCATCATCTCTTGGCCGCCGGCTCAGTAAAATGGATTTAGTCCCCATCGGTGATGTCATGTTGATGTTGAGGTCCCCTCGCCTAGTAGAGTTCACTGTTATAACTGCTTGCACATGTTCCAGGTAGCGGACAAAATTTTCTTTCCCCTCACAAGCATCGGTTGTGAGTGACAGAACAAGCTTGCCACTTGATGGTATTTTTCTGAGGGTTAAATAACAATAAAACATGTTAAAATGAGATATATATGGTAATTTATTTTTTATTAAACATCTACGTGTGTTTATACAAAAACAAAAATAATGTAATAAAATTTGAATTGTAAGAATGAGAAATGTTATCTGTTCATCCCAGAGCCTCCTGATATAAAATTATGTAACCATTCCCACATTAATTCAAAGCAATATATTGAAAGGAAATGCAAAATTCAAATCTAGATCAATAGGAATCAAACTTCATACTATACTCAATATTTAAACGCACACACACAAACACAACCATTTTGCTACATTCTCCAAATGTCAAATCCTTTATAACTCCAGTCTTATGTAGACAAAGTTCTAGTGAATTCAACAAAATTTACCTCAATAAAGTAGAAGTAAAATTTAGGGACAACATTTATGGCCAGCTTCTGCTTGAATGTTATTTACACATCTTGGGTTTCACATTTTATCTGTAATTACACTCTTTGTGCTTGTGTGAGCAAAGCAATTATTCCCCAGTTGCCGTCCCAAAAGGGATAGGAAAGAGGCACAGCTGTGACTCATCCTTTCAGACACTAACAAATGGCAGCTGGTAGTAGTGAGTTCACGCCCCTTGCGTCCCTGAGAACTCTGGAAGAAACTGTATGTCCCAGAGCGACAATGCCACTGAGGAGTCATGTTGGTACAGTGTCGCTCCACGCTGCCAGTAGCACATGCCTATTAGAGGCATTCTTGGACCCTGAAAAATTACCTCAAGAATTGCCTCACACATCAAAATAACTCAAAGCTGGCATAAAAGTCTGTGAATGCTTTTAGCAGCAACATGCTGTAAACAGCCTAACGTGTTAACAGTTAAACGATATAGGAATTACTTCAGTCATTAAAAAAACTCTTTTGGTGTAATGAGCAAACTGCATTTGCTGTTTTACCTGCCCAAAAATTCTTCTGCATGTCTAACATTCATGCTCCCCACGTAATGCAGTTGGTCATAATTTATAGCATTGCATGTGCCACTCTTTTAAAAAGTGTAACATTGGTCATGCTGGGATGAAGAAATAGATTTTTTCTCTTTAAAAAAATAACATTTGCAGTCTGAAAAATGTAAATAAGGTTGACATTTTACTAAGTACAATTGTGATAACATGAGACTCAAAAGGATCTTTAGAAGGATTATTTTTATATGGTCAAAATTACTTTTTTAGACTGCATAATGACAGGGTGCCTATTAGGTAGAAATGCCACCCAGCTGGACCTCATGTCCGTAGGAAAAGTAAGGCTTAACATGGCCTTTGAAATGTTTTATTGTGTAAAGTTGGGTTAGCTCTATAAATGTTGCTCGTTTTTTTCCCTTGGCAGTATGACCATCCCCAGTGATAAGGCTGTTGACACTTAGCAACATGCAGTAGGCTGCTGCATTTCTGGCCATAATCAAATGACATAATTGTTAAACTCTGGTGTCTTGGAATACTTCACTGCAATACAACATAGAGATCAAAACAGCTAAAGAATAATGAACTAGTCTAGAGTCTGTATATCCTGTGGCTTCACAGAGACCTCATATAGGCAAAGCAGGGTAGGGTTTGATCAATATTTGAATGGGAAACATCCCCAAATACTTCAGAGTTGTAAGAAAGTGGCATCGATAATTCAGCAGTTGGCAGTCTTACCACGGAGTGTGCACTGAACTCACATTCCAGCCTTATGTTACAGGTGCCAGATGAGAGGTAAATCCAGGGCCTAGACTACCAGTAATGATTAAAGCTCCCATGGCAGATTTTTGGAGGCATAAAATTCTAATCTAACTGCTTTAACGGTATGTGAAGTTTGTAAGGTGCTCTGGAATTCTTTGAGAGGATAGGCGCTGTTGTACATGTAAGGTATTAATTGTTATTAATTACTAATTATTCACCACACTAGTTCAGATGAAGAGGGGGCAACCTAAAGAATATCATTCACTGTTCTCCTTTCAACTACCATGCACCTTTCAAACCTAAGATTGTTTGGTTAACACTTTCTGAATTATATTAAAATGTGACTTTTTCTTTAATTAAGTAGAATAAAGTTTATTAAAATCTCTTAAAACCCAGAACAGTATTCAAATGTATTTCTTTAAGATAAATACACTTTATTCCAGTCTATGTGGTTTTTAGCATAAGATAGTAAGAAGCAGGGTAAATTATTACTAGATAATTGACATACTGTTTACCAGTGTCTAGCTATATTAAAACTAGACTGTTTTTATGTTTAACATTTTATTTTTATAAAGAAATAGGTACAAACTGTTCCACCTATAGATCCAAACCTTTTCAAATAATAATAACATAGAACAATTCTTCTAAGAACAGTAAAATCATTTCACAAAGGCATACTCTCTCACATGTGAATGAAATAAATCCTAGATCTTATGTTATAATGATGGTATTATACAGCACTTCTCATCACTAGCTCTCCAAGTGCTTTACAAATGAAATTGGGATCATTACATCCATTTTACAGATTGTAAAACTGAGGCACCAAGAAACCAAGTAATGTGTTTAAGATTATCCACCAGCAGAGCACAAATCTCAGGCACTTACACTATCCACTAGTCCATGCTAACTCCCAAAGTACATTTTGCATAGCTTTAGTGCCAGATTCTTTTCCTGTTACATAAATGGAGTAGTACCTTATTAAGACTATGTGAGGAATAATTAAATACTCAGTGTGCATACAGGGAGCAGAATCTTGACCATTGTAAATATGATATCAATAATAGAATATGCTCAAAATAAAGATATAATGCTATAAAGATGTTTATCTTCCGCATGGGATATGCCATGCAGTATGCAACAGCTGTAGATGGAGAGGAAGGTTAATTTAAAAGTCACATTAGATGTGAAATATGTTATTCTGCTAGCAGAACTTGGAACATTTTCTTTGAATAGTCATAAATCAACAATCATGCAGACCAAATTCAGCTCAAGAGACCAGGCCAGAAGGCTATCCAGCCTCCAGTGACAGTGTGGTATCATTGGTGAGGCCTCGCTGGCATCCATATTTTCTCCATTTTGAAGCCTAGAGAATCTCACACTTTATAGACTGGTGGCTTTTTGTCACATCACACAATAGGCTGTAGATTCTTCACCAGGCTATTTCTCCGACAGTGTATCCTGCGCTCACCCACCTCAATATAGAAACCATCATCATTGCAGCAACAGCCAAATAAAAAATAAAACAGGTATCCACATCTAAAGCAAATATCAGTTAACAGTTGTCATTCCCATAGAATCTCTGAAGATGAGCTGGATCCATCTCGCATTGGTTTTGTTTTTCTCTTAAACTCAAAGTATAAAGATGTTGCAAATCATGCATTCCTTAGCCAAGTGAGAGACATGTCAGATGTGCAGCATCAATGTTGTCATATCTGACATATGTATAACAACACAATCACATATTTCAGGTGTATACCGTGAATCAAAGGTATGCTAGTGTTTTCTGGCTTGCATCTGCAACCCATTGGGGAGAGCTGTTCAGAGATACAGTAACAAGTTAGGTGCCTGAATCCCATTGAAATGGCCTCTCATTTGTGCCTTTGAAATCTCCCACATAGAAAACCAGACCTTGGGATGAGGAGGGAGGGTCTCAGAGCCCAGGCTCTGGACCAAGCCCAAATGTCTCCACAGCGGTTTTTAGCCCTGCAGGCAAAGTCCAGCTGACCTGGGCTCTGAGACTTGGGTTTATCATCACATTGCAGATGTACTCAAAGAGGCCTTCTCATACCTGGGGACTCCTGGAAAACAAATACATTCCAGCCATCACCTGGATACCTCCACTGGCGCAAAGCCCCCTCTTAAAAACCATTCTAGTGGTAAAGAGCATCAACTTCCATTTATTTTGCTATCCCATCATGTGTTTCAGTTGAGGATCCTTTTTGATGTGCTGTGGTTAATTGTTGCAAAATGCCTGCATGCTTCTAACACACGTTTCAATTGCAGTAATGTGCGTGGGAAATTTAGAAAGGAGGTAACTACTATGAGGTACAGCACAAAGCTATTTTTGGCTCAGTTTACTCACAAGACCTCTCTATAACTGACAGGGCTGACAGGGGCCACATATGGGGAGAACAAGAGGGCACATGCCCCAAACACCATGGGCACTAGGGGCCAGGGGCTGGTCAGCAGCTGGAAGGGCCAGAGCCTCTGAGTGGCCCAGGAGACTAGCAGTGGGGCCTGGTACCTGAACAGGGGTCCCCCCTACATGCTGACTGGCAGCAGTGGGGGAAGGGCAGCGACACGGTCCCAGCTCTCTCTGTTATCCTGGCACATTGCTCAGGGGAAGGGCCACCCCTCGCACTCGCCGAAGGGAAGCAGAGTGACTCGTCTAGGAGAGTAGAGAGAACTGGGGCTACGCTGCTCCACTTCCCTTGACATTGCCGGTGAGCACACAGGGGGGCAGACCCATACTGCTGGTGCCAGACCTCCGGCTCCATCAGTCCCCCAGGCCACATCACTCAGGGCACGGGTTGTCAGAAGAAGTGGAGGGGACAAGGGTGGAGCAGAGGTGTGGTCTGAGGTGGAGAGGAGCTGTTCTGGCCCTTCTCTGGCCTGGGGGGTGCCCCCTCCCCCATGTTCATCCTTGCCAGTCATCCTTGGGTACTGAATAAAAGTGACACAGCAGTGATGATCAAAAAATTTTCAACAAATTGTTATTTTCATTGAAAAATGCCAATTCATCACCTCAAAACTTTTCATGAAATAGGTTGGAGCTGTCAGATTTTCCTACTCAAAAAAGAGGAGAAAAAAGTTATCACGTTGTCAAAAAAGTGTTTGGACATTTTCAAAAGGAAAATGTCAAGTTTTCTAGTTTGAAATAACTTTTTGTATAGAAATTTAAGCTAATACAACAAAAAAATGTTAAAGAAGAAAAGAATGATATCAAAACAAAATATTTTGAATTTATAGATACACATTTCAATTGACTCAAAATGGGGGAAAGGGGCTTTTAATAGGCAAATATTTTTAATATTTCAATTTTTTATCCTGCCCAGCTCTATGTGAGAGAAGATTTTGTTGATTTGTCTTTAGAAACCTAATGATTCTTCATTTTAATTATGCAGTCAAGTCTGAATTGACCTTTGGCTTTGAAAAAACAAAATGTAATGAATGAGGTTTTGTAAGAACAACTCACAGCCTTCCTGGCCTATCTTAACTCTGAGCCCTGGTAGCATATTGCTTTCTTTCCCTTTTCCTATAAAATAATGCCTTTAATACTGGCAATGAAAAGCCAAATTGCATATGTTATAGGCATAAATTGGCCATCATTAGGTTAGTATTTCAAATAATTAAATTGAACTTTAGCTGTTGTAGTCAATTAGTATTAATTGATTCACTTGTTGACTCATTCTGCTTTGCACATGAAAGTAATCAGAAAATAATTTGACTACCTAGCTGGCAATTAGAGATGTGGAGAACATAAACCAAACACAATTAAAATGCTCTAATGCTCTAATGTTCAAACTGAATCTTTGATACCTGTGAATGATTGTTTTAGTTCTTTAGAGTTAAAATTATCCACTAAAATAGAAAATTACCAAATTTAAACATATCCCATTGTTGTTACAGAATATACCTGTGACAGGTCATCTGCTCCACGCTAGCTTAAGAAGGGTTAAAGTGAGCCATGGGAGAGGGCTGGGGTTGTGGAGCAAGCCAATTAGGGCCCAGCTGAGGACTGTATAAATGAGAGCTCCTGGAGGAGAAGAGAGGACTCACTCATGCTTCAGCTATGCCTGGAAAGCTAGTGGCGTCTTGATGCAGAGTAGGACTGGGGAAAAGCAGGCAGGGCTGGGGAGCTCTGGCCAGGCGAACTCCCAGGCTGAGGCTTTGCTTTCAAGGCCTGAGAGAATTAGGGAGGCAGGCAGGGCAGTGGAAGGCAGCAGGTCCACACCCCTTGCCTATGTAGCATTGCCAGATGGTTTAACCAAAAATACCGAATGCCCTGTCCCCAAAAAACCAAACACCAGGGAAAAAATTCTGTCTGGGGGAAAGGCGGAGACCAAAGTTGTTGAGCAAAAAATAAAGTAAATTAAAAAATAAAACAGCATTAGAACAGCATAGCTCTTTCAGTGCATGCAGAATCAGAATTGGGATAGGAACAGGGGAGCAGTTGAGCACTAAGACCCAGGGAAGGCATTTTGTTGGTGAACATTTTGTTTTCTTGATCAAGCCAGAATGCAGCTTCCCTGCGGAACCAGGTGACCCGGGGGCGGGAGTGTCAGGGGCCCGGAGGGGGGAGGCCAGGGTCTGGGCCCAGTTGCCAAGTGTGTTGTAGAGTTCCCAGGTGTCTGGTGTATTTGCCTCCTGGCAGGAAAAAAACCCAGAAAATACCGGATGTTTTAGGTATCCAGTATCTTCTGCATTTTTTTACCGGACAGGAGGTGAAAATACTGGACTGTCCGGGTCAATACCCGACACTTGGCAACCCTATGCCTATGATTAATGGCCATTTCAGACTGCAGTTTGCCCCTGCAGCAGGGGCTAGATGATGACTGGCAGTGGGTCACTGAGGCAAGGTGGTTAAAAGGGGGTTGGGAGTTTCCTTGGAGGGAGGACCCCAGTGTGGGGAGGACACTACTGAGGTAGGGCAGTACCCAGAGAGAAGGGTACTGTAGCCTTGGAGGTATGGGAGCCCTAACACCAAGTGGTGGAGGAAAAAAAGGTAACAGCAGGCAAGACACTGACTGAAAGGAGGTGCTCTAGGGCTAAAATGAGCTAATCCCAAGTGACCAGCAGGAGGCGCTGTGGCAGTAAGTTTGCCCTGTTACAATACCTCTGTGTTCACACTAATAATTTCTGTACGATGTATACTTTGTAAGGAAACACTTGAAAAATCGTGATTTGTTGGTCAGTTTTGTCCTGATACATGTGGCAATATTATATGTGAAATAAGATTCTTCTCTATGGTGTTATTAGCACTTGTTTAAATCCTACAGCTCTGCCCAAACAGAAATTGGCAAACAGGTCTGTCTTAAATAAGGGAATGTGTGCTCTAGTCAATTTGTATGTAAGCATTAAACAGAGTTATCAAGCAGGAAAGGAAGACAGGGAGCTCAAACATGTGAGGAAAAAGGCAGCAGGGAATGTCCTTCCTCAAAGCCTTTCTTTCCTATGAGTATCTGGAAATTTTTATCAAGAAAGGGAATGACAGTGCAAAAAGAGGGGGTTAACACTTCAAGGCACCATTCTCTCCATTCACTGGACCTGAAAAGACAAAGGAGGTAGGTGTTGGACTTTGTGGGAGGTGTCCTAATCTGAGAATCTTCCAATGGAGTATGTAGTGATAAACTTGGCTTGTATCTAGTTTAGTTTGTTAAATTAGGCATTGGCAAATGTCTTGTCTTTTTCTCTTGTAACCATTTCTGACTCTCATGCTTCATTACTTGTACTCAAAATCTATATCTTTGTATTTAATAAACTTGTTTTACTGTTTCAGATAACCCTGTGTTTTTAAACTGTAGTGTCTGAATAACTATGTGAGCTAATAAGATGTCATGTTACTCCTTTAAGGAATAATGGACTTAAAATAAGTGTGCCGTCCAGGAGAGGGCTGGGGAGCATGGGACATACATTGCTGGTGGAAAATCTGAGAATGAGGATGTGTTGGAGCCAGCTTGCAGAATAAGCCAAGGGTGGCTGACAGGCTGCAGTCTCACTCACACTCACACACACACATTGATTGCTGGAAGGTTGTGAGTGGCCCAGTTGGGAGCTAGTTCAACCTGGCATGGTAAGGCACCCAAGGGTGCAAGGAAGGGAGACCCAGCCTGCTTCAGGTCTGGATTGTGCCTGGTATGTCTCATACATATATGGCATCACTTGGTATGTATCATATAATTTAAACGGTTTAAAGTCTACTCCCACAAGTGTTTCCTCAAACACTACTATCGCAAGCAGTGCCATTGAATAAAAATGTGATTTATTCACGGGAATAAGATGTACTTCTATGAGTTCAAGGAATTCCTTGCCAGAGGATGTGCTGAAGGCTAGGACTTTAACAGGGTTCAAAAAAGAGCTAGATAGATTCATGGATGTTAGGTCCATCAATGGCTATTAGGATGGGCAGGGATGGTGTCCCTAGCCTGTGTTTGTCTAGAAACAGGTGACGGGAGCAATCACATGATTACCTACTGTGATCCTTCCCACTGGGGCATCTGGTATTAGCCACTGTTGGCAGACAGGATACTGGGCTAGATGGACCTATCGTCTGGCCCAGTATGGCCGTTCTTATGTTATGATAGAAAATTTATAAGTTTGGACCCTCAAGTTATAAAAAAGTAAAATTCTTATACACACTCACTCTTACCCATTACATCTGACTCCATCTATCTGTGTCTGCCTGTTATCACACAAGTGCATGAAAGAGAACAAACTCCACAGATTGGAAGACGAGCATTGTTTTCACTTACTCAGGTTCTTGTATTGATCCTCCAACACAGTGGAATCTCTCTGGAACAGTCTTCCAGTCTTTTGCCATTTTAACCATTGCTCCTGCATCGAGGACGCCATAGCCAAACAAATGGTTAAATTCCAGACCAACCCCATTTCTACGCCATTGATGGACTTCGTCATGCAGCTGATTCCTTTTGGAGGTGAGTACGGTCAGATGCTGCATGTCTCTCCATGTCAGATCCAGGCTACGGAAGAGTGACGTAGAAAAGGTGATTTTGTGGTGTTTATAAGAATTTGGTTTTCTTTTTCCAGAATAAATTTGACAAGACTGATATATTTGAATATTCAATAAGGCAAATGCACTAAAAAGAGCAGTGTTAGCATTGTGGCTCAGGTTTTAGCTATTTTTAGCCTGCTAGCCCAAGTCTGTCTACTGGGACTGCCTACAGTCCCATAGGTGACTGCCACTAGCAAAAATACCCAATACCCAACTGCTGGAGATGGGACACTAGATGGGGAGGGCTCAGAGTTACTACAAAGAAATCTTTCAGAGATGTATGGTGGATCTTGCCCACATGCTCAGGGTCTAACTGCAGGGGTGGCAGATTTGCAAAAATGTTGGTGGGCCCCCAAATGCCCAGAGCCTGCACCCTTCCCCCATTCAAACTCTCCCACCTTCACCATCTGCCTAATGCTCTGAGAGGGAGTTTGGGTGCAGGAGAGGTGAGGGATGAAGCTCTGGGAGGGGGATTGGGTATAGGTGAGGACTTGGGGTATAGGCTCTGGGATGGAATCTGGGTGCTGGCTGTGGCCTGGGGCAGGAGGTAGGGAGTTATGAGTGCAGGATCTGGGAGGGAGTTTGATAGCTGGAGGGAGGGTGGGGGAGAAGATGCAGGCTCTGGAGGAAGTGGGATGTACAAGAGGGTATGGGGGTGGGGGGAGAGTGGATGTGTACCTCCCCTTCTGGCAACAGCCCCTGGTGGTGGGGGTCTCTGGGTGCTTCTGCCCCCACATACTCCCCTCTCCAACACACTTCTCCTTCTCCCTCCCCTCTACTGCCCCATAAGTCCCTCTGCCCTCCCTACTGCCCCTTGTAAGTTTAAACTAGTGTAAATGGTGGATTCTCTGTAACCTGAAGTCTTTAAAGCATGATTTGAGGACATCAGTCACCCAGCCAGAGGCCACAGGTTTATTTCATGAGTGTGTTGGAGAGATTCTGTGACATGCAGGTCAGGCTAGATTATCATGCTGACCTTAAATTCTATGAGACTTGGAGGCCAGCTGCAGAGGAGACATAACCTCAATGGTGCTGTGTAAACAGTTATTCTAGCCACATCTCTGTGTCTGAGGGGGTTGGGCGCTGTGTGCTGGCCAGGATTTATACTGTCAGGGAGCAACTTGTGGCAGAGAAGAGGAAAACTCAAGAAATAGGGAGAGTCCATAAGGGCACAGCCAGAAGTGGGGAGAAAAGAAACTGGAAGCGGGAAACAGGTGAGCCAGCTTGAGAAGAGGACATCAGAGAGAGAGGCAGTGGGGCAAGAGAAGCCAGCCAGCCAGAGAATGAGGGGCACTTAGGCAGGCAGGCAGAGACAAAATAGGTGAGGAGGGGAGGAAATATCTGTAAAAGGAATCAATATGTGCAAATGAGGCCATGCAAATTATATCCACTATGCAAATTAGGGCATTTTGCATAAACTCATCCAGGTTTCTGCCCTTAGGACTTGATTCACAGCCCTTCAAGTCAAGAAGAGTCTTTCCATTTATTTCAGGGCTCTGCATCTGGCTGTGACAGTTTAACAGGCTTGTCTCTGCCCTTAGCTTCAGTGTCACAGGCAAGTTATTGGAAAAACAAACCCCAAACAGCACTCTTTGCCTATACCTAGATTAGAATTTTTATAACAACCTACTTAGCCTCTAGTGCCAATGCAAACACTCCAGCTGCCTCTGGTGCAGCTGCAGATGTGCCAGAATGACGGAGGGTACAGTTGCCATATAAATCTGTCGTTGCCTGCAACAAAACAGAATGAATGTCAGATTTGCTGTTTCCTTCTCCTTTGTGTGACTGACACAGAACAGCATTGAAGGCAGTACTCAGTGACTAAAAGGGAGGAGTAACGTTATACTAGTCACTACAAGCAGAATACTTACTGCCTTTTCAAAAGGCTAACTTTTAAATAGAATGGATAGATACCCAGGGATGGGAGGGGTGGACACTAGATTAAATGATGACAGTAAGAAGTAAATGTTCATGAACCTCTAAATACAATATTACAAATATTATACAATAATACAAATATTATATTTCTATAAATATAACCAAACCCCCATCAACAGGATTTGAACCCAAGACTCTAGCACCATAAGACTCTTCCAATGCTTAAGTTACAGGAAGAGCTCCAATAGCCAGTAGTAGCAGGATGCTATCATCTGTGTGAACTGGCTACTAGAGGAAAATGTGATACACAGTCGGCAAGCAAACTGCACAGTGATAGTCATGTAGGAAACGTTGATTAATTTGTGCACACATCTGACCCCATTGGAAAAAAGTCAGTTGTACACTCAGAACGTGAAATAACTGGAAAATATGTAGTATCTGTTGACAAACATTGACCTTGTTATATTGACACCATCCAGGCCCTTTTTAAGTACCAGATCCCATCCTGGATGAGCTGAAGACTATTAAACTATGTGGACCCTCCACCCCCATCACACACTGGCATATTGGGAGGAGCATGCTGTGCCCTTCCAACAGGTTCTGTAATCGGAGCATTCCCAGTGTGCACCTGGAACTGTGCAGAATTGCACCCCTAGGATATGAAGCTTCACATAGATGCAAGCCCGTGTTGAGAGCAATCAGGTATAATTTGACACCTGATGTTTCAACTTTGGGGCAGGCACAATCTTTGTTTTGCACAGCACTTCACACAATGGGCTCCTGGTCCATGACTTGGGCACCTAACCATTACTACAATGCTAATAAATAATAATAAAAAATTAATAAATCACTGGGGAATCAAATGATGGGAATTTGTGATACAAATGTCAGGGTTGTTTGTTTAGAGTTTTATATCCATCCATTAAAA
Source organism: Apalone spinifera (assembly GCA_030068395.1). Classification (NCBI taxonomy): domain Eukaryota; kingdom Metazoa; phylum Chordata; order Testudines; family Trionychidae; genus Apalone; species Apalone spinifera. Next base: position 17,400,888 of record CM057847.1, read on the forward strand.
AGGAGCTTTAAGCCTTTGCTCTAGAGGCTTCGTGTGCTATTAAACAACCAAGCATTTCTGTAACCACACTCCAAAACTAGAAAAACACTAAGCAGATTGACAGGGAGCAAGAATGTGCAAAAGCCGCTCAGGAAGCTCAACAATATTCTATATTTTACTACTATTTTTCCCTCAACTTGTTTTATCATCATTAATCTGCCAAACATACACTGGGTTACAGATGAATTGGCAATGACTATATTAGCCTAAAATATGTTGCAAAAGGAGGTGATGTGTTGCACTGGGATTTCAACTCTTCATTATCATACAATTACATAAAACAAGTCTGCCTGGGAATTAAAAATTCCGAGGACACAGGAATAAATAGGCCCCCGCTGCACTTTCCAAATTGTAGTCCGATCACTAGGGAACACCACCTACATGAAAAGCTACAAAGCAGAGAAGCTCATGGCTTGCTTTCAATATCGACATCCCATCTCATCAGCTGACAGTTTGGGTGCTGTTGTGTATTGTGAATTAGAAAATATTAGTCTTAACAAAGGAACATCTGCTGCTCCTAAACAGCAAATGATGAGAACAGACATGCATAAGCATAAGGAGTTGGACAACAGCACAATAATATCTGCACTCACCACACCAGCCTCAGGATTTCTCTTCCTCCCATTGCTGAAAGTGGAAGCCAAGGTCGAAGAGCAGCTTTCGTCATACAGAGCAGTCCGGCCGTCGTTAATGGCAGAATTGATGGAGATAGTCCACATGCTTGATGCATAGCCATCACAATTACAATCATCATAGCTGCCTCCATCTCCAGAGGCCCAGACGTAGATGCTTCCCTTGCCGCCACGGCCCTGTGGAAAAGAAATTGAATCTGTCAGGTTAAATTATTCATTCAAACCTGAAGCAAAGCATCCATCTGTCAAGGAGAAAACAGGCCCTAGATAAATGTGCATCCAGAGCAGCTGAAAGTGCATGGACTGCTGCAGACTTTAAAAGTCCAGTTAACCATTAATCACAGCCTCTTCTGCGATCTTTTCTGTGCATAGCGTTCTCATTTATCAATTTGTTTGCTTGGCACACCAAGGCTCCTGTGCTAAGACATTTTATGGATTCATTAGAACCTGGCATTGATACCAGTCACTAAGCGCAATGGGAGAAGTGTTTTATTAAAATTGATATTTTGTTTGCCTCATTGACTGGGTTTGTAAGGTCCGACGGTGACTAGAAAACCCTGCAAAACTGTCACCTCTTTCTTTGCTCAATAGATTGGCTCCCTGGCTGTTTTTACTCATTTCTATTTGTTTTACTGATCAGACTAGTTTGAATTACTGTTAGTGCTGTAAACCAATACTGCTGAGACTGAATCAAAGTATCTCCCGATGCCCCTTTTGGAGCTGGAGTTGGATGGAGAAATCTAAGCCAAGAAGGCGGTGTAATGGATAGAACCTTCTCAGTAGCTAAAGCAGGGCTCTCAAACCTTATGGTCTGAGGGCCATGAATGTTCATTAAATTGGGGTTTGGTTGTGGAGGGGATGAGGACTTCAGCCAAGAGTGTGGGTTTTAGGGTGGGGCGAGAAATTAGGAGTTCAGGATTCGGGAAGGGGCTGTGGGTTAGGGCAGGGGTTGTAGTGTGTGCGGGGAGGGAGGGGAATGAAGACTCTGGCTGGGGACACAGGCTCTGAGGTGGGGCTGGTGATGAGGGGTTTAGTTGCAGAAGGGGTTGAGAGACGGGTTTGGTGGAAGGGAGTGGGATCAAGGTTGGGGCAGGGAGTTGGATGTGGGGCAGGGTGGCTCAGGAGTATAGGTTCTGTGCCACATTTACTTTCTCAAGCATCTCCTGGAAGGAGTAGCGCATCCTCCCTCTGGCTCCTACACAGAGGCCCCTGTTTGCAGGACCCAACCAGTGGGAACTGTGGGAGCGGTGCTTGGGGTGGGGGGGTGGTCACAGGAGCCCTCTGGCTGCCCCTACACATAGGAACCAGAGCGGGGATATGCCACTGCTTCCAGGAGCTGCACAGAGCTATGGCATGCACAGAACAGGGCAAATCCCAGACCCCACTCCCCAGCAACAGCTGGAGGGCTAGATTAAAATGACTAAGAGGCTGGACGTGGCCTGTGGGCCGTATTTTGTCCCCCTCTGAGCTAAAGGGAAAGAGAGTAGTATCTTCCCACTGACTCCATGCAACCAGGAAGAGGGAGGGGCTATTTCAGCTCCTTACTGCAGAGAAAAGAGAGGTGCGGGCTGGGTATAAAGCGTTTTAACTGAGAATCTTGAAAACTTGGATGAAATTCTACCTACATTGAAGTCAATGGCAAAATTTCCATTAACAGAAATGAAACTCAGATTTTACCCTTTGGCTGCGTCTAGACTGGCCAGTTTTTGCGGAAAATCATCTGCTTTT
>CM057847.1:17405977-17427850 GCA_030068395.1 Apalone spinifera
AGTATTTTTCTTTCTCCTAGTTTTGTAGTTCAGGTTAATGCTTTTATATTGAATCCTACACACATTTAAATGAGAATAAATATGAAACTTGTCTTTAACATCTCTTAACTACATTCAATGGGGTGTATTGTTGTGAATGAGACCAGATTGCTGGAGCACGTTGTCCTGCCTGAACACTTTTTACCAGACTTGATCATCTTCCTGTGACTCCTCAGACCAGCCTCTGTAGTCCTACTTGTCAAAAATAATCTAGAATCTATATGTATCTGGAATAGCCACACACCTTTCTAGATCAGGCACTATTTGGGTGCTATTGAATGGCCTGGGTTGCCAGGACTCTGTCAAGAATAGTGCAGTCCAAGGTATGGTATATGTCAATATGGCTTCCCATTACAGCCTAGAGTGATGTACTTTGTACTGTGTTCAGGGAAACCCATTAATGCAGCCTTTAGAAAGCACTCACCCATAGTCCATACTTTGATTGTGTCTCTTGCATTATTTATATATTAATTCCATTAACAACAGGATGTAGCCTTCCGACAAGCACATTGCTGCAAGTATTTCATAGAGGCAATGCTTCTGACCTGAAAGGGTGTCCTGCTTATGGTGCCATGTGAAGACACCAGCCATATCTCACTGAATCACAACAAGTTGCTTCAGACTTCCCTGCCCACTGATAATTATATTAACGATTAAAACAAATTATTAATACTTGTTTATTTACTTATTAGTATTTTATCTAATTAAATTAATAAATAATGAACCTGATGATCAAGCCATTTTGCATATCTAAAAAGGCATTACCAGAGATGGAAATAAAGCTCAGCTTAGTTCATATGTAAGCAAACATATAGAGAGCTTTCAGGAGTTATCTTCAATCAGGTAGCTGAGTTTTAGTGCAAAATCTGATCCAAGCCTTTGAGGTTCAGAAGAGTTCAGCTATTGTTTGCTTCCAATAATTGTTCATCTCCATGTGCCAGTGGTTTTCTCAGCTGGTATAAATCGGCATAGCTACAGTAAATCAGTCTGATGATGTGTATTGTTCACATAGTCCCATTTTCTTCAGTGGGACCCCCTTGTGGCCTCCGCTAGTATTAAATGTAAGTTGGGCTGTTTGAAATTGGCTTCACATTTTTACAGGCAGTTTGCACAATTCTAATATTACTTTCATTTGTAAAATTCATAACTTTCATATTTTAAAAGTAATCCCTCATCAATGTTTTTTAAATGCCTTAGATAATTAAAATCCTTTCTCCTTTAATAATCTCTCAATTTTCTTCACTAAAAATATTTTTCCCCAGTCAGATTGTGTTATGATCACTTTCATTTTTACATTCTCATGCATTAGTTGACAGCTATTTTTGTTTGCCGTTGAAGGGGGAAAGCTTCACTCCAATGTTTTCACTTTTAAAAAGTGCAAGAAATGAATGAGAATATTTTGCATTAAGGCTTGTCATTACCAACCAAATGGAATAAAAATGGAGTTGTTCCTGTGCCGTTAAACCAATAATTTAATCCCCAAAGATGAAACATTTAAAACAAGGATCTATCTACATTACAAAAGTTACTATGTTGGGACACTGTATTGCAAACATGCTAAAGTTCTGTCTCTGTTCTAGCAGTAGTTGGGTCTTGTTTTTGTGGAGAATAAAAAGTATTTAACTTCCCAAAAACTGCTGTCAATTTTACCAGTGGCAATTAAATCAATTGAGTAACATCAGCTTTACAATAGTATAACAGAACATGAAATTTGGCCTCAGAGATGAAGTGCAGTTCTGTAAAGTTACAATAAAGCTTTATCCTACCTTATACAAAAAAGACAAACCCTACAATTATAGTCCATTGCTTTGATGCTGTAAAAGCTGTAGTAGTACATTGGTTCTTAATGTAAAAGAGAATTATCAAAACTTCCTTTGAAAAATAGCTAGTACACACAAGATTGCAATATCTCAAATTAAGTTGACGATGCCCATTAAACTACCAAGTTGGCAGGAATTTTGGTAATGTATTGCTCTCAACCTTCATCTTCCAACAATAGAAATGCAATTTCCATAGTAGTAGATGGGAGGAAATGAGAAATAATTTCTTGCATTTTTAATGCTCTCACTGCTTCTTTCATTGGAGAACCCAATTACAATGTCATGATTAGATTATAAATTCTTAATATTTCTCTCATGGAAATTTCTCTTGTCGCAGCATATTCTTACGTAAAAACATATTAGGGGGACAATATATTCACAAGCTACGGAGGAGTAGAAAACATATTGGATAGTCTGGCTGAGCAAGTCAAACCTAAAGAAATTAATTCAAGCCATGAACTACCCTTTAGTACCCACTAATATAAAAAGCCGACATGATTAAAAAGCAATAGGCAAAGACCGGCTATTTGGATTACTTTTTTCAGTCCCTTAAACTCAAACAGCTGAAGATGGAAGCCACAAGAAAAAAACAGCCCATTGGATGCATTTATAAAATGGGGAACACATTAGAAAACTTCTAGACTCCAACTTTGACCCTATATTTTGGGCTAGATTCAGCTCTAGTTCAGATCACTTTTCCTGGCTTAACTCTGGGTGCAATGTCCTCAGTGATGGATAGTCAATCTGCAGGAGTTGTGCCATCCCATCTGACACACCACCATTCAGTGCTGCCCATGGGCCCTCTAATTTATTTTCCAGTCACGTGTGGAATAAGTTTTGTTATGTACACCAAGGCATATGCAGATGTGCACCACCAATAGAAACACATGCTGGTGGCTGTGGGCACTCTGACAATCAGCTGGGTGGTATTAGAATCTTTCCTGGGTAGCTGTGCAAGCTCCCAACAGTGGGCAAGGTGCTGCCCCCAACAGTGGGCAAGAACTGCCCAAAAGGGAGCATCTCAGCTTTCAAGACAATCAGCCATGACCTTCATATATCTATCTATCCATCTATGATATCTGCAAGGTGCCAATCAATGCCATTTTCAGGTGTGGCAGGTTATGCTGACCCCATCTCCTGCAGAATGAGCCCCAGTTGAGTCAACTGATCAACCTTGACTCTATTGGACTGATCTGTAATTTCATCCCCTTTTCTTCTTCTATGCTCTATATTTGTGTCTGTATTTTCCCTCCATTTGGGATGACATGCTGCTCTAGTGCACCAAAGAGACGTGTGCTTAGACCGACTAGTCTGCAAAGCTGAGGATTGAGGACCCTTTTGCCAGTGCAGGTTAAGAAAGCTCAGTAGGCCTTTAGAGCAATATACTTAGCTTTGCCCTTTACTGCAGCTCCAAAGTAAAGCAGCATGTATCCTTTCTTGCTAAACTCCAGCCTCTGCTGCTGACCGTGGGCAGGAAGGCTAGGGGCCCACACTGCAAGCCAGATGGCAATGCCCCTTTTAGCATTTGGAGAGAAAGTGTACTCGCCTGGCCCCTTTTTTAATGCCAAGGAATCTAACCTGCCTTACTTCTGCCAAGGGTGTCTGGGGAGACAATGCTCCCTGTGCATCTTCTCCTTCAGCCCAGAGCACTTGTGCACACCAGGACAGAATTTTGCCCTTCCTGTGTTATGTTTTCACTTAGACACATACCAATAGCGGTACTGGCTCAGAGTCATGGTCTGACTAGTCCAGTACCCCATCACAGACAGTGACCAACTCCAGATACTTCAGAGAAAAGTGAAAGAACCCTACAGTAGGCAACTGTGTGCAGGGCGACTGACAGACTTGCGGGGCCCCCAGGCAAGATAGTGGTGGAGGGCCGGCTCTGCACTCCTGGAAGCAGCAGGGTGGTAGGGGTCAGGCTGGGGCAGGCAGCCCTTTGCCTCCTGGAGCATGCTGCACTGGCTCCTCCAACCCCCAGCCAGCCCCGAGAGTTGCCCAAAGAACACCATGTGGCACTCCATTGGTGAGTTGAAGGGCCCAAGGCTCTGGCCACCATCATTCACACAGTAGTGGTGGGGGGGTAGGGACCCCTGGATCCTTTTGAATCGCTGGGCCCCAGTGCAGCTGCTCCCTTGCACTCCCAGTCAGCAGGCCTGGCTGTGTGATAATCTCTTCAATCCTTTCAAAACCCACAGAGTTCATCCTGGATACCCATCGATAGAGATGGTGTCAACCCAGAAATCTTGCATCCCCTCCAACCATGCTGTACCCCTTTTGAAAAAAGGTATTTCCTAGATGGTGTGATTTACATCATGCCCTAGGTCCTCACCTGTTTCTTTGTGTAAAACTCATGCTTGAATCAATTCTCAGACTTCCCTGTGGATAAATGTATGACATTTAACCAAACCTTTATTCTTCATATAATGCTTACTCAAGAATTAGTACATTTAGTATTTATTATATTACTTATATTGCTGCTGATAGTAATGCTAGTTGGAGAACTTGTCCTACAGCCTATTAATTTCTAGTAAGTGCCATCAACTCCTATGAAGAGCAGCCTAACAGAGTGCAGTAAAGAACAGGGAGGTCACATTCATTCCACACAACAGCCCAAGTCCATTGATATTAGCATTATTGTTATTATTCTTTGATATTTGTAAACAATAGCAACCCACTCAGGATCATGGTGTCACTGTGCTAGGTAAAACAAAGGCAGTCCTGCCCCAAAGTGCTTACAATCTGAGAGACAGATTCTGCTAACCCTTACTTACAATGAATACTTTATTTACTTGTGGAGCAAAGTGCTGCTTGTTGTGAGTAAAGTTACAAGAATCCATCCCTTGATTACAGCAGGATGTAAGAAGGGGGATGGCCAAGGGATACAAAACAAGCATGTGTATTAACAGGTTAACCACACAGTTTTGAGTCACTTCTTTTTAACCATCAAACAAAAGTAACAAAAAAAATAGAGAGAGGTCTGAGAAATCTCCTCCATTATCTCCATCTAGTCAAGTGACATTTTACTGCAGAGATCTCAGCAGGAGGAGATCTGGAGGAAAGATTTTAAGGATGACATGGCAGCATGTGCTGGGGAATTCTCATGAATGTCTTTTCCCCTTAATTTATTTCCTAGTTGCAGTGGCAGCAGGATGGATATTACTTGTGCTTGTCAATTAATTTAATTGCATATTCCTAATGAAAAAATCTTTACACTCCATATCACTCCCAATTATTTATTTTCATTTATTGCATCAGAAACAAGAATATTAAACTTGCTGTGTGCGGCAGTTCTATTATTTTAAGTTTCCTTCCAGGACATTGCAAGTATCGTTTTCAGTTTAATAGCACATTTAAATTCTTGACATGTCCCTGATTCATTGCCAACATTTCAGCTCTCATCATTTATTCATGAGCTACTACCAGAGTGTCTGAGAATCATGTCCTGGACTGCAAAAAATAATTCACATGTTTATTCATCTTTGAGAATATAAAAGACATATGACTTTGCTTTTTGATCAGTATTTTACCAGTCTGAAAATAGTCATAGATTTGTACTTATACATTCCATATAGATTGTGAAAGAAAGAAATCTGTTATTCGAATTTACATAAGCATCTAGACTATAGAAAGGCGCCTAGAGGGATTTTCAAAACATCTAAGCAGGTTAGACCCTTACCACTCACTTAAATCATGTAAAGACATCTAAATAACTTTGAAAATCTGGCGCTCAATGAAAAACTCCAACAAATCTAAAAATCCCTACGTTAATGCAACATTACAACTGAGACCTGAACAACACAAAAGTCAGGATATACAAAGCTGTGGCTCTTGGTGCAAATATAGATCCCTATCCTTAGAAGAGGTCACTAAGAGCAGAGCACAATTGAAAGTTGTGTGCATAAGTTTAAACTTTAAACTTCTTTTGTGCTCCACCTACAATAATGTTGGCTGTGCACTGTACTGCAGCCCCAGTACAAGAAAGATCTCAGACTTCAGCCCACTCTGATGCCAGCCCTCAATAGCCCTGAGGCATCAATATGAAGACAACTAAAGTCTACAAAAGTCCTGATCATAGCCCCTTTTCCCCGGTCATGAATTCTATGCTGCAAAAGATGTCCCTATACTGCCTCGATGCCATCAGATGATTCAGCCTACACTGGGATGATCTTCCCAGAGCTAGCAGTAGAACAGCACCTGAATGCAGGAGAGGTTCAGGGCTATAATTTTCCCCTTTGAGCATGAATACAATTACACATGATGGTGACATATTACACCCCCAGGAACAGGAGCTTCAAGTGTCCTAACTTGGGTGCATTTATATTCTCAGCCTTATTGTCTTACTATACCTTTTACAATGAATGTCCCTAACACTTTGCTCACACATTGCTCCAATAGCACATATTTAGAGCTGTGCATCTCGGAGCACAGGCGTGCGGAGGGGACAGTTTGCTACTGCCTGTCATTTTGAGTTCAAGCCTAATTTCTCAGGGCCTCAACCAAAGATTACTAATGCCATAAGAATGCTCCAAAATTATTTCAATCTATCTAAAGTACGTGTTTGGCTCCCATCACTGCTGTATCTGAGTGCCTCGCAGACTATAATGTATTTATCCTCAAAGTACCCCTGTGAGGTAGGGAAGTCTTGTTACTCTCACTCACAGATTGGGGCCCAAGACACAGAGATGATGTCTACATGGAAATGCAAGCCAGGGTTGGAACCGCTCAACCCTTATCCCTTTTCCATCTGCACTTAAATCATGCTAACCCAGAGGGCAGACCCAAAGTCCAAGGAGTCCATGGAGTAGAGGAGCCAAACCAGAGTCAAGCCCAGACTCAGAGGTCAAGTCCTATTGCTGTGTAGTGCAGATGCAGCTCCATTGGGCTCATGCTGTGGGAGTCCATGAAAAATATCCCACAAGCTGGCTTTCTTTCTTCTCTACACAGTCTAATTTGGTGGATAGCCAAGTTTTCCCAGACTGTACCGTGAACAAAGGGCAAGAGAAACCACATTTTGGGAGGACATTAGGGAGTCTGGGATATGGGCATCTGCACTAAGACCCACAAAATGCATTTTGACATTGCTGCCACAGATTGGGACCCAGGGTTCAATAATTCCTAACAGGGTATCACAAATGAGTATAAATGCTTGAGTCCTAGGTTAACAACTACTTAAGTCTACTAACCCTGGACTGACTTTGCAGTGCAGACATACCCTTGGGGCTAAGGAACGTATCCAGCATCACAAAGAGAACTTGGAGCAGTGCAGCTAAGTTTCTGAGTTCCCAGGCTTGCCGGCTAACCTCCCAGATCATCCTTCTGTGGGCTTTAATGATGTTCTATGCACAGAGGGAGCTGGTAGATTTAAAAAAGAAGCTTCACAGAGCAGGTGAACTTTAAATTTTCTGACAAGACACCCAGGAGCAGCAAATATGCTGGGTTCCTTCTAATGTCATACGAATGCTTTGGGACTCAGTTGTCCACTATGCAAGGCTGTGCAAGCAGCACCAAGTGAAGCAGATTGGAGAATCCACCCCCATACCTCCCCTTTCTGTAGAGGCTCCATGCCACAGTGCTTACTTGCCCTTTGGGCTGAAATTCCTCATGCTTGTTTGAGTTCAGAGAAGGTGGCTTTTGGTGATGGGGAATGTACTGAAATTCTATTTGCCTTGTTGGAAAATAGCTTCAATACACTGCTAGAATAATTATTGTTTCACATTTGTCTGGTACTTGAGGACTACCATACTTAACAGTGAAGCACCATGGAGCAAGTTCAGTTCTCTGGCAGGTACGACTCTGGCACAATGAGGACAAGTAAACTGGGATCTACAAACACTGAACTAGGAAAAGGTAACTGACAGTAAGCTTTGCACATTTAACTCAACAAAACTTGTTTTAAATGTCATGTCAGTGCATAACAACTAGCTGGTTAATATAAAATGTTCCACCCCAAGCTCTAGCCTTCCAAATGTTTTCTTGCCAGGAAAGCTTTTGCAGTACACGTGAATACAGTCTGGAGGGCTCTACCTTTTGCACTGTAAGAAGACAGAAAGAAACAGAGGGTGTTAAGGCACTTCATGAAGTAGCTTTCACTGAAAAGATATAGAGTTCTGCTTTTCACCTTCCTCGGCCCCCTTCCAAAACATCCACTGGAACCAGTCTGATTTAAAGAAATGGAAATGGAAAGTATGTACCACAGTAGAGATAGAAAGAGCTGAGGGTCAAACAATAAAATTTGCATTCATGAAAGCATTCTACTTGCCGGCACATTTAGTATTACAGACTCCCCAGCACAAGAGCTTAGAGGGAATTATTATTATTTAATTCTGGCAGCAGCTTCAGTGTGCTGCCAAGCAGAAAAGAAAGCACGGAGCCTGCCCTGAGGAGTTACCAGCTGAAAGCCAAATAGAAAAGATGGACAGAGGGTCGGGGGGAAGTGCAGCATATTAAGAAAGTGGTCAGTATGGTGCTTGGTTATATAATATAGGCTTAGTTGATCCAGGGCATTTGTTTTTAATACCCCAAATAAACTGCAAAATTGTTCCCAATGCCTCCTCAGATTTGTCATTAGCAATCAGCTAATTTCCTTGGAGGCATCACAGCAGAAGCAGATCTTGGACGCAGAGATGGTAGCAGTTTGATGCATGGGCTCCAGAAAGGCTTCCAGTGTGCAGACACCTGTGCATGGGTGTTGGCAAAGAAGGACTGAACTCAAGATCTCTGGATGCTAAAGCACACACAGCTATTGCTTGAGCTAAAGGATCAGGGCTGTTAGCTCAAGCTAGCAGCAGACTCACCAGCCACTAGAGGGGGACAAAGAGTCACAAAGTAAGTGTCAGTTGGGGCAGCACAGAAAAGACACAGGGAATGTCTGCACAGCAATGTAAGCTTATAGCTAATTGGACTTGGGTCAGCTGACCTGTGTCAGGGAACCCAGGACTTGAGCATCTACATTGCATTTTAACCCTTGGTTAAGAATTTTCAGACCCATGTTTGAACCTAGGGCTCTGGTGTGCACAATGCTGTGCAAAGATCAGCATTAGAGTACCGATCCCAAAGTATCTAGCACCACCCTTCTGCCTGCCCCCACTCACAGTGTCAACTCTACCCCTAGGAACACGTTGCATTGTAGAAAAACTCTATTGCTCACTGGGCACGTTAGAGTGTTGGAATAGCCTGACAACATAGTTGCCTGAACAATCATTGTGTTCTGTGTGCTCCCAGGTACAGGAGCCAGCAACACAGAGGAGACATCTTTTGGAGTAACTTCTCTTACTGGCATTTTCACTCCTATGTCAGGAAACTGGTATCTGTGAGGCACTGGTAGACATTTCACCCATATTTTCTGCCCCAGCGAAGGTACCAGACTGATTTCCTGATCAATGTGCTGGAAGAGGAGGAAGACAAATACTCCAGCATCAGACTCTTAGGGTATGTTTACAAAGTAGGCCAAAAGTCAAATTAAGCTACACAACTTCAGCTACGTCAATTGCGTAGCTGAAGTCGAAATCACTTACTTTGGCTTTTGGCACTGTCTACACAGCAGGAAGTACTCTTTTCCTTCAACTCCCATTACTCCACATGAAATGAAGGTGACAGGAGTCGGAGTAAAAAGTCATCTACCTCAACATTATTTCAAAATAATGGCTTGCTCTGTAGACACGCATTTTATTATTTCCAAATAACGTCAGTTATTCCGAAATAATGCTGCTGCGTAGACATACCCCCACTGAAAAATGTGTCACAGTATAACTGGCATAGCTTCTGCTGCTCCATAGACAGGCTGCCACTTCTGGCACGTGGCCAAACACAGACTGGTGGGACCACATTGTCATGCAGACCTGGGATGATGTGCGGTGGATCCAGAACTTTTTGCATGAAGAAAGCAACACTTCTGGAGCTTTGTGAGCCATTTTCCCCCAGCCTCCAGCACAGATACACACACAAAGTCACTCTCAGCAGTCCAGAAGTGGATCACCAGAACCATTTGGGAGTTGGATCCCTCCAGCTACTACAGATCCATTGCCATTCAGTTTGGGCTGTCATGTTAACTGTGGTTAAAGTGGTGGCAGAGGTAACTGAGGCAAGCAGACATATGGTTTACCCCAAGGCCACAAGCATAACAGATATTCCAGAGGTAACTGCTGGCTTTGAGAGAATGGGGTGTCCCACTGTGCTGTGGTTAGGGATGGGACTGATGTGCCCATGGCTTGTCCTCCTCAAGAAGCACATAAGAACATATACTGCAAATGCTACTGCTCCACGGGTATGCAAGCACTAATGGGTCATAGAGGCAGATTTATGAGAGTCAGCATGGGCTGTACAGGAAAACCCACAATTTTCAGTGCACGGGAATCTATACTCATGGACAGGCTGGGTCATCAAACAACACTGACATAAAAGTGTTACTATCCCCACTGATATTTCAGGGATCCCTCATGCCCTTTTGTCTTGGCTTCTAAAACCAGACCCTGAGGCAAGAAAAGTTTAATTGCCATTCTCTGCCTGTGCAGAGCGTTATTGAATGTGCTTTTGGCAGATTAAAACCATACTGGGGGCGTCTATAAACCTGTTTTGATGCCAGTGTCATCAGTGTTGTCTGCACAACTCTGGCTCGCTATGCTTGTCTCAACCTTTGTGAAGCTAACGGTAAGCCATGGACCTATGAGAGTGAGGAGACGCTGGATCAGTTCCCTCAGCAGTTCCAACTGCTGGAGCTGGTTGCACCTAAGCCACAAAAGTCAGGGATGCTGTGTATGTTCACATTATGGACTTGCATGGCCCAAGGTAAGAAGGGGGATAGTACACGTACAAATGTGCTTGTGGGGAGAAAGTGGCTCATTTATGACTTAAAACTAAATTTGTTTGTATTTAGGGAGTGAGCCATGGGAAATGCAGGAACACTATTGGGATGTTAATGCTTAACTACTCCTTAACATATTTACACCTTTGTTTACTCAGATCTGGATTGTAAGATGTGTTGCAGTGATAGCAATACACTTTCTTCAAAACATAATGTGGTTTATTTTTCAACAGGTCTAAAAACAGTAAATAACTTCCAGAGCACTGGGCAGGCCAGCTGCCATTACAAAACCAAACAACCAAAAATAATGCGCAGGAAATTGTTTATGACCAACACAATCCCTCTGGCTGTGTCTAGACTATAAAGAAAAAGTCAGAAAAAGATACGGAAATTGCGGTTCGCAATTTGTGTATCTTTTTCTGCTTTTCTTCTGAAAGAGGCTTTTCTGACATTTGGCCCATCTATACTGGGCCAAATGTTGGAAAAAAAGCCTCGTTTGGAACATCCCTTTTTCTCATAGAATGAGGTTTACAGGGATGCCAAAAAACCTTTCTTTTGGAAAAGCAGACATGTTCCTTGGACGTGGCAGAGCTTTTCCGGGATACCTCCAGTACCCTGGAAAAACTCTGCAGTCTAAACGTGCCTCTCTCACTGCATGTCCCTTGGCCTCAGGTAATCTTGCAGCCATTACTGATAGGAGTTGTTGGAACGGTTCTCTCTGTTTGGGATCCATCCTCCTCCCTCAGCTACCATTCATATTCCAGGAACTGATGTACAAAGGCCTGTTGCCTCACTAAAACCTTCTCCTTCAGCTGGATGGTGAACCTCTGCCACATGTCTGCCTACCTGTCAGCATGCCTGACATTATTCCTGCCTGTTTTCTCTCTTCTCTCAGTACCTCTCTGCCCTTGTAAGAACATCTACAGTGAGTTCTTCACAGAAGTGCCTCCTTCGGATGAGCAAGGAACAGAGTTTCTATAGAATAGCAGGCAGTGTAGATTAAGGGTCCTGAGACAGGCTAAAGAACAGAAGGTTACTGTCTAAACAAGCTTGTTACGGCCGTAAAATGGAACTGTTCTTAAGTGAAACAACACATATTGGGAACAGGACACTCCGGTCTTCACACTGTCTCTGGACGTAGCCTTGTTCATGGGAGTTATTGAAGTGCAGAGGCAATGGTAAGTTTTAATTTAAATTCTTTACTCTGCTTCATAAACATTGCCTGGTGAATTGCCCTGGAGGAGAGGTACAGCACTCTCACAACAGAAGGCTTTTTCCTCTCATTTCAGGCCTTTCCTATTTTGAAAGAGGTAACAGTTATTGTGGTGCTGTATTGGCAGAGAGAGATATTATTCTAAGTGGCTGGAGGGAAGCCTGCAGTCTATGCAGCTGAAGTATTTAAACAAACAGTGATTGAACAAACCAATTATGATCGGAGTAGAATAGTCAGCTATAAAGAGGAGGAGAAGGCTGGGAAAATATGTTCTTCCTTTTGGTGCGACAGACTATCTGGAGTTCCTACTTCCGAAGAAGTTTGCAACTATCAGCAGCCAAGACAGGGTCCTAATACGTGATGAAACAACCTGATGCAGTGTGAGCGCACACATGGCTTACTCGGTTACCAAACTCTGACATCCACAGTTTTCATCTACTGCTGCAGGGATTATCTCTAACTGACATGGACTCTATTTGGAAACAGAATCCTGTTTCCCAAACATACACGCTTAATGCGCTGTTCCCTGGCAGCTGCAAAGACAGGAGGAGTGATTGCAAAGTGGCAAATTCTCAAACACTCAAAGGTAAACAAGAACACCCTAGCACCTCTCCCGGAATTTGATCATTTGAAAGGAGCCTTTACAGCTGTGTTCTGAAGTGCGAACTGCCATTTTGAACTCCACATGGTGTCTATCGGAGGAGGAGAATTCAGAGGGAAATGCCTAGATACTGTAAAACAATCTGCCATTGCTGACCAAACAGTGTTAGATGGGGCTGATCCTTTTGCCTTGTCAATCAACCAGAAATCCTGCCCAATAGTGTGGTAGAAAATCATATGCTTACCAGGTAGTAGGGTGGCTTCTCTCTCCACATTCTCAGCAGGCTGTTCCTCGGAGGTGGGGTGTGAGTGCAAAGCAGCTCCTCTGAGAAGGGTCCAAGATTTTCCTACTAAACCTAATCCACAGCCTGCCAAAGGACTGGTATCATTACATGACTCACTTCATGATCCTGGTTGAGAGCCTGCTGCTGGCTGCAGTCAGTCACCATGCTGGATTCATGGGCCTGCACTGTTCCATCCCAACTTACCAGGTCATTACGAAGCACAGTAGGCTCTGTGCTGGGCACAGTGCCCAGGACTGGGTCAAAATCATCATAAAATAGATGTCGCTGGCAAGTTGCCCTTGGTGCAATTTTTATCCTGGATCTTCCTGTATTTGCTTTCCAGCCTCTTAATCTGTTCCCTGCTCTGATCACCAATCTGGAAAATCTGCAGAGCTGCCAGCTTTTTAGCTAGCTGCTAGTCTGTGTAGTCATTCCTTAGGCTTTTGCAATGTCCACAGTTTTACTGGCCTAGCAGCACCAATTCATCCAAAAGTGGCTGTGCGCTTGTGACCAGGAAGCAACATGCTGCAAACATCTTCTTCTGATCGGTCTCCATGGGGAACTTTGCAGGTTCTCAGATACTGTGCCTGCAGAGCACTGTTCGGCAGAAAACGGGTTAACTCTGATCTGAGTTGATGCCGTTTTCAGAGGCACTGGAATGATTTGTAAAGTGGAGGTGCTGAGAATCATGGAGACACACTAAGCTTTGTATATGATGGAAACCACTTCCATCATAAAAGGGGTGTGGCTCAGGCAGAAGGGGCAGGGCCAGGGCAGCCAGATCTTAGTGCTGCCTAGGCTCTGCCCCCACTCCCTGGCTGCCATTTAAAGGGTCTGAGTCTCTGGCTGCCACCATTGCTACAGTAACAGTGGCCAGGAGCCCTGTTTCCTATGAATCGCTGGGCAGGTGCCCTCTCCCCCCTCTCCCTCGCCCGTCAGCAGGCCTGTCCCCAGAACTCCTGGTTCCAGCACTTATGATGGTTGGCAAAGGCAAGTGTGGCTTCTGTACACAACAGTGTGTGTTACACTGCATGACAAACTGCTGGCAGAGAGAGGACTAAGGAGATTGCCCCAAAGAACTCTGGGATACAGCCAGAAGACTTCAGGACCCAAGTAAACCCAGGGTTGTGTGCACTGGAAAGCAATAAAGCTTGGACCCTAAGTCACAAGCTTGGACCCTTCAGCCCTGCAGGGTGCTTAGACCCAAGATTTGAGCCCTAGGTTAACACAAAGGGTGTGTAGACGCAAGGGGGGTTAGGCTTGATCCTGGGCCCAAGTCCTGGCTTACATCCCTGTGCAGACACACCCACAGAGATGTTTGTGCGAGAATCAAATGCAAGGAACAAGGTGGCAAAGAAGAGGAGGTGGGGATGATGTGAAATGAAAGAAAGGCAGATAGACAGTGAGAGGAGTTAAGCAAGACTTGGAATGTTAAGCAGGACAAGAAGCCTGAATCTGATGGACTGGAGAAGAGGTGGCCAGTGGAGGAAGTCAGACCCTGATTCAGCAAAATACACAGGCATATTAGTTTTATCCAGACAGGCATAGATACCTCAGTGCTATTACAGTATGTGCAATGAAGACATCATAAATATAATAAAAAGGCCCCTTTCCCAAAGCGCTCAAAATCTAAGTATAAGACTAGAGATAACAGGGAGCACAAGGGAGCAGTAAAATGATACCATTCAGTATGAGAAGTGCTGGCACAGCACATTATAGTCACAACTGTCTATACCCTGAATTCAGCTGCATGTACATCCCAGCAAAGTGCATTAATATTTTACTGAACTGGGCCTTCAGAAAGAGAAGCAACATGATCAGACTGGCAAGCAAGGAAGATGGCGTTAGCAGCTGCTTTTTTATGTACTGGATATTGAGAAAAACAGAGGACCTGACTTTCCCCATGTGCTGTGATTAGCACACCTTGGATATGGATATTTTGATAATACAGTAGCTGCTAAACTTGAGACTAGATGCATTTATATCTAAATATTCCAGGAGGAATTCCAGGAGCTTAGTTTACTGACAAATTCAGCAGGCTGATTACTTGTATTATATAGGTAGATATGTCCTGTTACTATTTTAATAAATATGGATTCTGGACTGCGACTTGTCTGTCTTTGAGTGCATGGAATAATAAGAACATTTGGGGTGTCACTATAATATACTTCAAAAGTGTTAGGGCACAGAATTGTTTTTGTCTAGTGTCTCATTTTATTCCTTCCTCCATATAAATTCTATGAACATCAGCCAGATATGTACTACTATTCCTTTTGCACTGATTTTGAAATTTACAATGACATGGGAAGACAGGTCATTTGAAAGTGACAGTGCACTATGTCCTTCCATAGCAATACTTATTTTACAGGGAGCTGTACTTGTACTGTAGAGGGAAACATATATAAAAGAATCTGATGCCCACTGCTCTGATGCTTGGGCTGAGTTAAGAAAATGAACCAGAAGGGATAAAATCTGTTCTTGAACACTCAACAGCCATAAAGCAAGTGCCTTACCAATATAATTCCACAAAACAAACTAACACATATTGTGATATGATAGCAAGTTAATTAAAAGCTCTTTAAATACCACACAACTGCATGAATGGAGTCTACAAATTAGAATCTGTTTCTCTTGCATACTTAAAATACCTCCATTGAGAGTCGCTCACATTCCCTTGCCAGGATTATTAGTGCTTTTTCTGTCACTTTTAGACCATTCTGCACATGAATCTTATCATAGAAAAGTTCCAGCCCTGTACTTGTCTCCTAAGGGCCTGCTTCTGCTCCCATTGACTTCAGTACAATCAGACATGAAGACAGGTAACATTTTTCCAGCAGACTCTGATACACTGTCCTGGATTCTTAAAGGTATTAGTGTGTTATTTAAATAACAGTCTGCATACCACAAATAAAAGTTACCATCCCAAATCAAGGGGCTGCTAAAGGATCGGGAAAACCTTGGTGACATTCTGGTCAGTTTGAATGCAGGCAAATGCAGTTCTTATTGTTCAGGAATAGCACTTATTGTTACAGTAATAGCGCTATGCCTACCCGCTATAGTGTCAATCATTAGTGAATGGGCTTTCATTTTATCACTGTGCATTTGATCTCTTTATTCACTTTCTACAATATTCATACCTAGAAAAAAACCTTCCTTTCAGTCTTTCTTCTAAAATGCCGGCCTGGCGAGGCTCACTTTGGTATTGCAAATACATGGAACAGTCACAGTTTTTGAAATACTTTAACAGCAGAGGATCAGATGCTCAGCTTGTGTAAGCTGGATTCAATGGAGCTTACAGCCATCAAGGATCAGGTCCACAGAGTTTTGTAATGTTTGTACTGTAGACTGATTGGCTTCAAAGGAAACCTCTAACAAGCTATTGGAGCACATTGCTGAATTTACAGACAACGGTGAGACACTGCCTATAATTCATCTATTAAGGGCAAATCGCCGAAAGCTGTGGATTCAAGAAGGCTTTACTGCCTACAACACTGCATTTTAACAACCATGTCACAAAATATGGTACACTGAATGTCCTGTTCTGAGGAAGGCAGTGGTGGGAGGAGGGATTGGCACAACCCAGAGTAGGAAATCATTCAGGCGGAGAACGAGTAATTGCAGGGCTCTTACATAGAATCTCCCAAGATTTACTGGAGAAGTTCAAAGAGATTTACCACAAAAACATCATGTACAATCAAATCAAAGGAAGAGGAGTTGCTTCATACAGCACTGAAGACAAATTTGTTTAAACTAACTGGGCAGTGGAAAGGAGATGCAGACAGGTAAACACATTTCACCCCTTCTGTTCCTCTACCCTAAACATATTCAAAACCTTTGACCACTTCCTCTCTTTTCCACTAGATCCAGATCTTTTTTCCTCCATTCCATCTGTCCTTCCTCTCCCCTTCCACTTCCTCGTGATCTCTCCTCCTATCCTTCCATTTTTGCCCCTTATCAACCACAGCACTTCCTCCCAGGAAACAAACCTACCCAAAGCTCTCAGGATCAAATTCCTTTCTTGCTCTGTTCACCTCCTTTCTGCCACCGCTTCACATCCCTTCTGCCATGCACTCTGTGCCTGACCTCATCCCAAATAACAAGTGTCACCCTGTTTGCTCCCAGCCCAGTACAACTGGGCATGGATAACACCATCATGTAATTGAGGGGCCAAGGAAAGATCAGGGGGTTACAAGGTGGGACTCACATCTCCAAACTAAGGATGCTAAGGACTAGTCTATTAGTCAACTATCCGATAAGCAAATGCTTTTCGGATAGTCGAGTTGACTAGTTGCTTCCCGCCCCGCCCCCCATTGCTGCCTCTCTCAGATACAGGCTCCATGCGGCATTGCTGCTTTGAAACGCCGTGGCGGTGTTTCAAAAGGGCAGCACTGCACAGAGCCCAAGATTAGCTGTGCTGTGCCGTCCCTTTGAAACTCCACCACAGCATTTCAAAGCAGCAGCTTATCCCAGGCTCCGTGAAGCATTTCTGTGGAACCCAGAGTCAGCTGGGGAGTCCCCAGCTGATCCCAGGCTCTGTGCTGCACTGCCACTTTGAAATGCCATGCAGAGTCCAGGATCAGCTGGGAGTCCCCGGGCTCTGTGCAGCATTTCAAAGTGCACTGAGCCCTGGGGTCAGCTGGGGAGTGCCCAGCTACTCCGGTTCCACGGAAATGCCGCACAGAGCCCAGGATCAGCTGGAAAGTCCCCAGCTGACCTCGGCTCCGCATGGCATTTTGAAGTGTCAGCACCAATTGGAGCCTGGGGTCAGTGGGGGACTCTGAGTCCTCCACTGACCCCAGGCTCGATACAGGCACTTCCACTTTGAAATGCACATGAGCCCCTGCTGGGGACTCTTGTACATTTCACAGCTAGCACGCCATGTGCAGCCCAGGGCCAGTGGGAAGTCCTACTGACTCCAGGCTCCATGCGGAGTCCCCATTTTGAAATGCCCAAGAGCCCCCTGGAGGAACTCTTGTGTATTTCAGAGGAGGAATGCGGAAATCCCTATCGACTAGTTGAGGAGTCAATTGAAATACCATTGACTACTCGACTAGCAAATTAATCGATATTTAACATCCTTACTCCAAACCACATCTCCTCCTCACAGCTAGAGGTCCTCTCCAATCCAAAACACAGCGTCTCTATTTGAGCTGCAGAAAAACACAGAAAGACACCTCTTTTCCATAACATAAGAAATAAGAACTAGGGGCCACTAAATAAAACTAATATGTAGCAGGTTTAAAACAAACAAAAGGAAATTTTTCTTTACTCAGCACACAGTCAACCTGTGGAACTCCTTGCCAGAGGATGTTGTGAAGACCTGGATTTTAATAGGATTCAAAAAAGAACTAGATAAATTCATGGAGGATAAGTCTATCAATGGCTATTAGGTTAGATGGATAGGAATGGTGTCCCAAACCTCTTTTTGTCAGAAGCTGGGAATGGGTGACAGGGGATAGACCACTTAATGATTGCCTGTTCTGTTCATTTCCTCTCGGGCACCTAGTATTGGCCAGTGTTGGAGGACAGGATACTGGGCTAGATGGACCTTTGGTCTGACCCAGTATGGCCGTTCTTACTTTCACTTCTCAGATCAAGCAGAGGAACTATCCTATTCAGACATAACCATTAGCTTTATTAGCAATATTATCTGCTGTGTAGATTGTGATATTCACGTAGGTGGCTGTATGGATAAAAATACCACCTCTAATTTTGATCAAATTGATGGAAACTGACTGAAATGAGCAGAAAGTAGTTTTATCAGTGTCAGAGTAGATAGACTGCATATCCCCTGCATTACAATGCAGTATAACTCTAATCTACATGGTTGAATCCTGCTGTGATTGATAGAGCTAAATAATGCATAAAATGCTTAGCTAAAAGATGGCCACTGAGGTCACTGGGAGCCTTTTTTTTTTTTTTACTTCAAGGGATCAGTCCTTAATAAGAAGAGAGAAATGAAAGTGCACAGACAAGAGAAGCTGGTTCAAGCTCCAAATTCCCAATCCTTGAGAAATTTTGAAATTTGTTTTCATATTTGGAACAAAAATATTTTTGAAGCTTCTTCTGGCATTACATTTTTCAAAAATAGTTTTTTTAAATGTTTTGAATTTTATTTTCTAATGTTTGATATTTTGACATATCAGAAGTACTAGTACATAATATTTATAATTTACCATTCCTTTTTAAAATTAAGGGCAGCTGCTGCTACTTTTTTATTTAGAACAGATAAGATGTTTCAACCAGTAGTAAACTGCATTCATCTCTAATTTTTTAAAAAATAAATAAAATAGCATATTTCAACTATTATGCCTTATTATGACATTTCAGCAATAAGTGTTATGTACTACTACAGACATGTCATGAAGTAATGTCAAGCAACACAAACAATAAAAATAAATAAAATGCAAAATGAAATTACAAAATTCAAAAAAATTCTGAAAAAAATGTTTCTAATTCCGTCCTCTCCAAGAACTTTTGTCAAAAATCTCCCATTTTTAGAACATTTCAATTTCAATGAAAATAGCATTTCTGTTTTAAAAAATGGAGAAAAATGTACAGACCAGAACTGAAAATACATGGTGAACTGATTAGTTTCCAGAATAACAATAATGATCAGCTGCACCCATGCTGCAGTTAGTACAAACAGTAGCATGTGACATTGTTTTCCCTAAGTTTCTTTATAGTTATATAATTTCTAAAAACACTATAAAAGAGATTGAACATAATTGACAAAGAGTCATGCCCTGTTTGCATATATCACCACTGTCCAGTGTCTACACAAGGGGGTCTGAATATAGGTGAGGAATGAGGAGGGACATAAAAGACTAATGGATAGTGAAATCCTTACAAAACTAATGGCTATATCTGCAGGCTCTCAGGCTAGGTCTACCCTACAGAGTTTTTGCACAAAAACTGCTGTTTTTGTGCAAAAAACTCGCGGAGCGTCCATACCTCAAGTGCATTTTTGCGCAAGTAAAACAAAAGAACAGAGGGGGTTTTCTGGTGTAGGTATTCCTCCTTCCACGAGGAATAACTCCTTTCTGCGCAAGAGCTCTTGCCCAAAAAGGTGTGTGGGGACAGGGAAGAGGGTTTTTTTGTGCAAAAAGAGGCAATCAAAAAAAGCACAGGTGCCCTGGTGGCCATTCTGTAAATAGCAATCAGAGTTTCCTTTCAAGAGAGCATCCATGCAGTGTGGATGCTTTCTTGTGCAAAAGCGCATCGCTTTTTCAATGTGCTTTTGCAGTGTGAAAAGATCTCTTCTGCAAAAAGCTTCTCACACAAGAAGCCTGCAGTGTAGACATAGCCTCAGTGCTCACTCTTGTTCCACAAGCACTCTGATTTCCACCCATTAGATTTCCACTCATTTGCTCCTTCTGAAAAAGAATCTTACATCCAATTCCCTTTTGCTCCCTATCCACCTCTCCGTAGCTGCAGCCTCACCTCCTTGCTCTGACTCTCCAGTCAGCACTTTCTCCAGCCAGTACTGATGTATATTTATAGTTAATGTTCACCTTCCTCCCTATATCTGGCTCAAGGGTGGGGAAAAAAGAGACAACCTCTGAGAGGCATATCATTAGAAGGGGGAATTAAACAATGATTCTAGCGTGGAAGAAGTGAGCCTATGTCCAGGGGATCAGAGAGCTTCTAATAAATGGAAACCCTCATTACTTCAATGACTTCTGCAATGAGGGTTATCTATAAATGACTGAAAGAAACGGTGTAGTTTCAAGGGTGATAAATACACTGATGACACAGAGAAAGAGCCAGAGTTGTACTAGCTTTACAAATCACATGTCTTGTATTGGAGGACATTTTCAGGGATCTGGAGACAATGTGATAGTTCTTTTACATTGTGAATGTGATCCAATAGGATAAAACAGAACAAATACATGATAAATGGGGGAGAAAGAGAAGAGAGAGATTTTAGTGCAGACAAACTGTGTCCTGAGACTAGTGAAAGAATATAAACAAACATTGGTCCTGGAGAAGGAAGAATCATGGCAAAGATTTGTGAGACATAAATTGATAACTGGGACAGGCTGACATGATCAGATTGTGTTCTGCAATGTTTGTAAGCAGAGTTTGCAGAGTTTTGACCTACCCACATGCAGTGCTTTCAGTGCACAGTGTAAGCATTACAGTCGTGTTCCCCAGATTGTTTAGCAGAATCATTACCTTGTTCACCCCATCTGCCATGGCTTGCAAAGTCAACTCTCTAGGTCCATCCACAGTCTTTCCGTTATCTGTTGGCCCCCAGCTGGCACTATATATATCTATGACTTGAGGCATGTGACTGATAGAGGAAGCTTCGATAATGTCAGTCATAAAAGGCTGGTCCAGCATTCGGATACCTGTTGATTTAATCAGCATACACACAAATTATGACAGGCTATTGGCTCAGGATCTGATTTAAACCTGCAGATTCAGGCAGGACAGCAAACAGGTCAGGCCTGCCAATGGTGGGTGGGATGAGCAAAAGGGACAGGTGCCCTAGGCCCCTGTCTTCCACAAGGACCCAGGACTCTCAGAGGCCAGAAGCCCTGGGCCCTTTAAATTACCACTGGAGCACCATGCAGTTGCCGGGGCAATGCAGCATGGCAGAGCGTGCTCCAGGCAGTGCCGCAGCCCTGGTGGTACTGAGGTCTGGCTGCCATGCTCCACTCCTGGCACCTGAGGCCCCACTCCTTCTATGAGGGAGCCAGCTCCTCTCACCCCCCGCCCCCCTCCAACTCCCCCACCTTGCCCAAGGGTCTGGAGAGGCTATCGGCTCCCCTATCACTAGTTATTTCAGACCCACAATAATTTTGTATTAACAGTTCAGATTTCAGTCGGTACAACAGAGTGTTATCACCATTACATACACATAGAGCAATGAAGTGGTGACATAGAAAGGAGCAAGTGGTTTATCACTGATTCTCCTGTAGAACTCACCAATTATATAGCACCATTAGAAAAATGGAGACAGAAGCCCAGCAGCAGAGTGGGGCTTTATTGCGTCGAGTGTCACATGTATGATTACCTGCCCTGTGGGCGGGTGGCGTGTGTGCACACCCGTTACAAGGAGCTCCTGACCCTCAGAGACTGAGTTCGGGCTTTGGAGGCCAGGGTGGC
>CM057847.1:17434721-17449001 GCA_030068395.1 Apalone spinifera
TGCAGCACGGGCCGCCCAGAGGGAACAGCCAGCATTTCAGGCAACAGTGCCCCCAAGAGGGAACAGCCAGCATTTTGGCGTTACAGACTCTCAGACACTGGGCTAATATATATATATGATATGTTCTTGTGATATTTTATGATTATACAGTTCAGGATAATTGAGACTTGTGTGTGAATAGCTAAGCTGCTCCAAATATCCCCCCTCAGCAAAATCAGTGTTAATGGGATACAGGAATAGGCACTCTGGCAATAACACCAAAGCCTGACAAATTCCTAGATTTGAAGTCTGTAAACTCCCAGCAATCACTGCATCCAAGTTCAACAGGGTCAACACAGCACTTCATTCTTCCAGGGTAAATAAACTGAGTACCAGGCAATTTACTATGAGAGGATGAGAATTTTAGAAAGTGAAGTCGTATCTCCCGTGTGGACAATAAAGATCCCCTGGCATGTTTCACACAAGTAGAAGTTTGCTGTGTGGCTGGCTGCTATTCTCCAATCCAAACTGTACTCAATGTTTCCTCTGTGTGTCTTTACAGAGGTGCCTATCTATGTATTATGGCCCTGATTTTCAGCTGATGCTGCAAATGCTCTGTACTTCTGACATTCAGATCCAGGATGTTTTATCTGCTCTACCTATATTTGAACATAACATGTTTTTTATGGAAAGTGACATATAAATATCATTTATTATTAGAGTTACTGCATTAAATGTCTGAGATGAGCTTTCCTCAAAGTAGTATGCAAGCTGTGTGGGTTATCATTTAATTTTCCTTCTTCTGTCTCTAGGTCCCTGGTTACCATGGGCAAGTCATGCAACCTCTTTGTGACTCATCTCCCTCCAAATTCGAATAATAAAATTTACCACCCCCCTTGTACAGAGCCTTGAGAATCTGCATTACCACTGTTGAGCATTATTATTATTATTTGCATTAAAGTAACACCCAGAGACACCACGTGAGAGGAAGTGCTATGCAGTGTATAAAAAAATAGAAAGAGACAGACCTCAACCTGAAGAATTTACATCAAAATAGGCAAGACAGACAAAGGGACAAACAGAGCCACTGAGAGGCAAAGTAATATGACCAAGATTATGTAGCAAGTCAGTGGCAGAACCAGGAAATGTCCAGGAGTAGAGTTCTTCTTCAGGAGGGGAGGTAGATTCAGGTTAAAACCTGACACTTTCCGTAACTGTGAGAACTTCAGGGGCTACAGACACTAATTCTGCACCAAAAGCCAGACCTTAGGAATCAAATAGTATGTAGGTGAAGTATCCATGAGTACGTCTACAAAGCACACTTATTTTGAAATAAGCTATTTTGGAATTTTTTTTTCCAAAATAGCTTATTTCAAAATAGTGCATCTACACTATATGGAAGCCTCAAAATTAGTCTGAGGCTTCCCTATTGTGGACATGTTACCTTGATTTAGAGCCCCCGGAGGCACTGGGGAGTGATTACTTTGAATGGCCCTATAGAGGAGCTATTTTGAAATAGCAGTGGTGGAGCATCCACGCTACTGCCATTCCAAAACAGCTATTTTGGAAAAAGGCGTTATACCTCGTGGAATGAGAAGGCGGAAGAAACCGTCCGTTATTTCAAAATTATTTCAAAGCAATGGAATTGCTGTGTAGAAGCTCGCATTGTTATTTTGAAATAACGTCAGTTATTTCAAAATAACTGCTGTGCAGACGCATCCCACATGACAGAGAAAATGTACTGCATGCCAAAAAGCAGCTATTTGTCACTCAGCTCAAACACCCAATCTTAAAAGATCAGGAGGAAATCTTGGCTCTGTTGAAGTTAGTGGGAACTTGGCCATTGACCCCTCCCTATTTAGTAGCCCTGTATAATACACCTCAGAGAAATAAGTCAACAGAAGAATATAAAGTCCTTTATTAGCACATACTGTGTCCACTTATAATCAGACCAACTGGAAAGCTATGTGGGCATGGTAAAGTGAGAATAAAAATCCTGCTTGTCTATGGATAATTGAATTCAGAGATAAAAGTACACTCTAATTTCTAGGTTTGTTTCCCAGGGTCGTCCTTAGGATTTATGGCTGCACAATACTATTAAACTGGTACCCCTATATCTGATGGCAGCTGGGGGGTAGAGTGATTTTTTTAGAGAGGTGATCTTATAATTTTTAGAAATTCACTAATGAAATGGGTTTAAAACAAATTTTAAACTCAGGTCTGTAGACTAACAAAGTACATTCAGAAATGGAGGGTATGTGTTTGGGTTGGCAAATGCTTGTTAAATGGCTTCATTACCCCGTGAATGGCTCTTTCACAGGTTCAGTGTTCTGCTAATAGCTAGGACAGGCTTCTTCACTTTTAAGTTAATTAGATCCTCTCCACAGGAAGTAAAGCCTTGGAACAGGGATAAGAAGAGGTGGACATTAAGACCCAGTGGTGCCTCAAATTTTCAGGTGCCCTACAGCTGCATATTCTGCATATGGGTAAGGACATCTCTGTACTCTCTAGAGAGAAATGCACATGAATCAGGATTTAACATTTTGAATGTTATTGCCATGGATTACATATGGCATGGATTTGGGGAAAACTGGAGGCAGCTAAACATAATTTTAATTCACATCTCATTCTTCTAACCAGTAATGTAAGGATGGTCATACTCAAAACACAGTGTAATAAGTACTGGGCTGTTGGCCAGTTCCTTATTTGGTGCAGAATTTCTGACCTTTTCCCACAAAATTCTCACTTTAGTGAAAACTGCAATCCAAATCTTGGCATGAGTTTCAATCCATTCCCCACCTGCTAAACCCAAAAGGAAATTACTTGTAGCTAATTTGTCAGGAAGGAATTAGACATTCAGACACCCTGTGTACACTCATCAACTGCTCTTGGTGTTGATTATCAGACAGTTTGCCCAAAGAAAGAAGGGATGAAAGGACCTTCAAGATGTATACATATATCACGGTATAGTCTAAGTAGACATGGGCAAATTGCTTCAGAAAACAATCTAACCCACCTTACTGACTTTAGCTCTCTTGTATATTTAATCAAACAAAGCATCAGTTTCAAAACAAAATCCTTAAAAAAAAAAACAGTGCCTTTCAAAATTTCCTCCCTTTGACCTATTTAATTTTGGGTTACCCGCTAGAGCATTGCATTCACAGAAGCAGAGTATTTTTTAAGAAACAGAATAGTCCACAGAAGGCAGATTTAGGAAGACTAAGAAAACAAATGAAGATTCAAGTATTTATTCCCCTCTTGCTTTCGTTTAGTCCCCTTCTTGAAAACAGCAAGCTCTCTGCAGCCCTTAAGAAAAAAAACAAAGCGAAGTGCTTTATTTTCGAGTTGGACAGAAAATTGGATTTATTTCCATGAAGTATTTTGACTTTTTGATGAAAAATCAAAATACTTTGTCAAAAACATATGCTGCTTCAGTTCCTTATAGAAGCTATAGTTATTGTAGGGTTGCCAGGTGTCCGGTATTCACCCAGACAGTCCGGCATTTTCGACTCCTGTCCGGTAAAAAAATTCAGAGACTACTGGACACCTGAGATGTCCGGTATTTTCTGAATTTTTCCCCAGCCAGGAGGCAAAAATGCAGGGCATCTGGCAACCCTACAAACACTCAGTGCCCGGCCTCCTTCTCTCCCTCCTCCCCCCCGGGGGCTCCCTAGACTCCCCTAGCCCCTAACACACCCAGCTCCCATGCTCACCTGGATCCCCAAGGCACATAATGGCTGCCGGCCAAAAGACCTAGGGGAAGCAATGCTTCCCCTGGGCCTTAGTGCTCAACCGCTCCCCTGTTCCTATCCCTGCACTAACTCTTAAAGGGGATAGGGGATATGCTGTTTTATTTATATATATATATATATATATATAATTATTATTATTATTTTATTTTATTTATTTATTTATTTATTTATTGCTTAACAACTTTGGTCTCCCACTCCCTCTTTTTTTCCCTTCAACAGAATTTTTTCCTGGTTTTTTTTTTTTTTGTGGGGGGATGTTCGGTATTTTTGTTTCAACCATCTGGCAACCCTATAGTTATGACCTTATGCTCTCACTATCCTCTATAGGCCAAGATCCCTGGTCAAGCTGCATCTTCTATGTTGCACTACAGTCTCCCTTCTTGGTGAGGGGAGGCAATCGGGGAGAGTCATGGGGGACCCTGGCTTGGAGATGTAGTCTGGCTGGGTGCTGGGCCCAGAGAAGCCCAAACTGAAATATTGCACTTTCAGCTAAGTACTCTAAGCACTTCAGTGTTCATCAAAGCATTGAGAACTTTCATTTGCGGACAGCGTTTTTTTAATTAAAATCTAGAGAAAGCACTGATTTCTTAAAGTTCATTTAATCAAAAACTGTTTGGGCAGAAAAATATTTGATGAGACCAACTTGATGTTATTATAAACAGTAGGCTCAAAAATGTACCCATTGTTATTGCATAGAGAGATCACTCATCCTGTATTTTAAAGGCCATCTCAAACTTTGTTCCTGATATCCTGCAACCCTTACTCTAATACGATGCTGGCAAGCAGCACTGATCAGATAGTAACATATTTTCAAGCAATAAAACACACAAAAGCGCACATACTGCACATATTCTGTGACACAAAGATAGGGTTTTGACCCAGAAATAAAAATAAAAAAATAAATAAAAGCTTTGACTGGCATTTTTCATACAGTAGCTCTGTATTTTCTTGAAATGTGTGGGGCAAACCCTTCTATTGTGTAACAGTTCTTCTTTACCATATGGAAAATGCTAAAGCAATTGTCTCATAAGTTGTTGAGCAATGATTTTGTACCTCAAATAATAATGAACTCTTCCTAATTTTGCTCGTGGTTGTATGAGCCTCTAAAGAGCATTCACGAAGTATCTATGTTTTCCTATTTGACTCAAGAATTTTTTCTACATTTATATGACAGTCCAGGAGGCAAACATTAAAACATTCTCCCTATTTGTAGCCTAAATTCATCCATAGACTTAGAATAAGGATGACTTTGGCCTACAGTTTTTTGATCTTTAAAAATCTATGAGCCTCTTTAATCCGGCAATCCTGGGAAACAGGGTTTGTCCAATTAAAGATTTTGCCGGGCCAGGAAAGAAATGGGGGCTTACCTGGTGCTCTGCATCTCCCATCCTTATTGGAATGGCAGAGAAAAGCCTGTGGCAGGGCACATTGCTCCATTGCCATTCCCCCAGCTGGGGGGAAGGGACATCGGCTGTATGGAGAACCCCTTCCACCTCCACATATCAGGGTCTCTACCATGGGTGTCCCCAAAAGAGGAAATCCCAGAGTTCAGAGGTTATAGTGTAAAGATTTGTACTATTTGTGTTCAGTTCTTTGTGCCCTTGAATGAGTATAATCCCTCATGGAACTGGTCCTGTAAGCATTTTGTTCTCTTGGCTCCTATACTGACTCAAAGACAAAGAAACATTAAACCTAAATGATGGCATGTAACATCTTTGACAAATTGCTTATGAATACCATTCAAAACTGTACCATGGAAATTATAATTCAGTTGTTGTGCATAAGATCTTAAGTTCAGAGGATAAATTCTCCATGCAATGGAAAAGCAAACTGTGTTCTTTGCTTAAGGCAAAATGCCTCACTGAAAAACGCACAAACAATGGCACCAAATGTTGATATGGAGAAGTCCTTTATTTCCCAGCTGAAGTATTTGGCTTGTGTTTGGTTCAAGACTGACCAAAAAAATACGACAGGGTTCTTGCTACAAACAGTTCTGACATGAAAATTTCTCAGTGCCGTGTACTGTAGGGTAACCTTTTATTTACGTTTTAAAAGGCATCTGCAAATTAATGCATAGAAATATGCTAATTAGATCTCCAGTTCATTTTATGTGTACATGCAGAGGTAGATAAGTCTGTACAGGTAGAGGAACAGGTGAACATTATAAATGCCATTTCCTTTAGTACACCCTAATTATTTGCAATAGGTGTACAGATATCATCAAATGAATGGCAGGCTGTCTGCAGTCTGGGTGCAGTGCAATTGCTCTCTGTCCTCCTTCTGTGGCTAGACTTTTGAGTAGAACCCAATGATCCCTTTACTGGGAATGTCAAACTAAAGCCAGGATTGTCCCCAATTTTAAATGTCTCATATTTTCTTTTGTCTGAACATGATCACAAGATTTTCTTATGTGATCAACACTATTTCTTTAGCAAGACTGTTTGGGACCAACTTAGCTATTTGTTTTCATGTCTATGTGACAGAAGTCAGTCATATGCCATCGGGGTAGGTGATTTTATAGCGAACCAGACAGATACACCGCATGGACCCATGGGCAAGCCTGGCCTTGTGCAGAAACTGAGTTATCCCCTCGATCACGTCACCCACCGAGATTAGGGATATTTTATTTCATTTCATTGGTGCTTTCTAAGCTGAAGAATGAGGGAGTTCTGTGTATTATTTTCCACAGCCTTCGTTTAACCATATGATATTTTCCTGCCTGATCGAATAGCATTAAATCAGAGGAGGCCGATGTGGCCAATGAAATGAAGCAATGACAGAAAAGTTTCCTTTGGAAACAGAAGCAGCAATGAATTGGGGGATTCTTCTGTTTGGCTTCAGCCAAATGTACTTTTCCCATGCCTTAGCCTAAGATCAAAGGGGATACTGAAGTCTGAAAGATGCTGGGTTAGGGAAGAAAGCTGGAGTTGATTGTCAGCAGCTTCCTTGGAGGGGAGAGACTGACAAAGACATAGTGAGGGTGAGAGATTCAACTGTAGCAAGCACTGAGATAACTGGGGCGAAAGGAACATAAAAAGGATGCAAGGAAAGATTCTGTTGGTAAGTTCCATCTGTACAAGCCTTTGTTGCATTTACCCTTTGCTCTGTGCACTACATACACTTTGTTTTAAAGAAGTTGATTTTGAATCATTTTAATCAGCTGCTGTCACAGGCACATGGAGGTAAACGCCTTTCAGGTGTCAAACACAGTTGGATCTGTTGCATGATTGGGAAACAGGGGGGCTGCATCCCAGAGATACAGTGACCGTATTTTTGGAACCAAAATTAGGGACACATTAGACACACACCCTGATTCCCATTAGCCATTCCTCCTGCACAAGAAGCCCCTGGAGGTAGTATTCCCGGGGTCAAAATGAACACATGACCAGAAGTAAAGGGTGTCATGTGACCCCTCTAAGAACTCCTCCCACCATCCTCTACCAATAGGGATGGGTTTGGTCCCCACGGGACTCCCCCATGCAACTATCCTGCAACTGCACTAAACCAACTTGCATAGCATTAACTCGGGGGAAGGGGCTGAGAGAAGTGTTCCCTCTAAGATTTTCCTCCCATGAGCAGAGTGAATTTTGTCTGCACCAATATTGAATTCATGGGCGCTTGTTCGGAGGTGTGCCACTGTGGCACCTAAGTTATTAATAAATATCTTATAAGCCTCTCCCTTTTCCTTCTGATGCCATGTATCCTACTCTCCCCTAACCCCATCTGCTCCCTTGCTGCCTTTTGCTGCCCCCCTACCACTCACCCTCTTCTCATGTCTGGCTCCTGCTCTTTGGGGACCTGCCTCCCTCCTCAACCTCCTTGACCCCTGCAGCCGCCGTTCTCTTCCCCGTGTCACTCCTCCTCTAGCCTCACTCTGATCATTTGTAGCTACTGCTCCCCATCCCCTCTCCTAACACCTCCCTCTACACACCTGCCCTTCCTCTCTCCTCTGTCACCTGTCTCTCTCCTCCACATGTCTGCCCTTCTGCTTTACCCACACAATCCCCTGGGACCTGCACCTTTCCTTACCCCTGCCCCTTCCTGGTGCCGTCCCTTTCCCTGCCCTCTTTCTCCCTGGTGCCCACCCCTTCACCATCCTCTGCCTTGGTTCCCCTCATGCCCCTCTGTGTCCTCACACATTACTTGCTCCATTCCTTGCCTTCCTCGTGCCCACCACTCTTTTCAACCCCTCTTCTCCTGGCACCCACGCCTCCCTTCTCCTCTTCCTCCCTCTCGCTGGAGCCAGGGCCACCCAAGGGGACCAGGACCATGGTACTAAAAATAGCACTGCAGGTGGCCTCTGCTCCAGTCCCAGCACCTGCCATGCCTGAGAGTGCCCCACCTTGCAGCACCCCAGCTGGGCTCCGTGGTCTCCTGCCAGGGCTCCAAGGTGCAGAAGTCTGGAAGTGGCTCCACCAGTTTTTGCCTTGGACCTGCTTGCCCTCCAGCAGTGGCGGTGGCCACTGTACTAACAAGCAGCCTGGAGCAGGAGGAGGAGGTAGTGCTGCTGGACTAGGATCCTGCATGGCAGAGGTGGTCCCACGGGGGGAGAGAGGAGCCTCATGCCACTGGAAGCCAGCCCTGCTACCCACCGGCAAAGCTCCAATGGAGCTGCCTATGCACCTTGCTGGGGTGGAGGGAAGGAGGCTGGTGCACAGCATGAGGAGCAATGGCATGGAGCCATTTCTTGGTCACTTCTTCCCATAATCCAGTGTTCCCATTAAGTAATCAAATGTACAGTGGGGCTTTTCAGGATGTTTCACTACTTCATGGGGCACTGGGACAGAGTATTTAAATTCGGAACTGTCCCGGAAAAATCAGGACGTATGGTCAGTGTACCCCGAGAGCTAGTCTAAAAGTGGTGTGACTGTGTGATTCGCCCCAGAGAGGAATGAAGATAGCAAATCCTGTCCCCAACAGGACAGTAGATGGGCTGCCTCTCTTACATGGCCTATGTGAATTAATAATTATACCTGACTATTGTATAGTAATTTTCTTCATTGGGTAGCATTTTCTTCATTTTACAGATGAGAAAACAGAGAGATGAAGTGACTTTTGTAAGGCCAGACAGCAGGCCAATAGCAGAGCAAGAAACAGAACCCAGATCTCCTGCAGAACACTGCTCTATGCAGCAGACTATGCACCTCACCTACACAAGTCTCTCTCTCTCTGTTTTACCCCTCAACCCCCAACCTCAGAAGGCACCAACACGATGTAGCAAAAATGTATATTTTACTATTGGTTATAAGACTATAAGTATGATGCATAATGATTTGCTGTATAATGACTTGCTTATAAATTCTGTTTGCTTCTATTTCACCCTGTTTCTCATGATTAGAGAATGTTTACTGTAAGACCTTGATTCCTGATAGCATTACAAGTTAAGCTGTACCTCTTGTCTGTATCACAAACTAAGCTGTGCAAGATTCCTTTCTTTTGGCTGTTCCTTGAGTAACTATTAATCTTGTCTGAAACTCTACACAAATTATTTGGTGTGAGTGGTGTATGTGTGTAAAGTTTGAAAGCCACCACCAACGCCCAGGTGATCAAGAAGTGGGAATCTTGAAGACAACCAGGAAACAGCCATTGTGTCTGAGACTGAATTGAATTAGAAGCATTGACAGAACCCTGGAGACAGGAAGAGACCCCCAAGAGTGAGAGACAATGACGGAAACCTGACATTCACCATCAAAAGATAAGTCTGGAAAACACAGATGAACACCCCTAAGGATAGATGATTGCAACATGACACTGCAATACCCACAGACTCAAATGGAAATTGAGATGTATAAAATGGGGATCTCTTGCCATGAGGACTCTGGGTTCTGTCCTGCAAACCAAACCTCAGAGGAGTCTCAAGGGAACCCTGACTCCTCACTCAGTCAGCCTTGCCTGGCCAGTAAGAATGACTTGAGACACGACAGACTGGTAACTATACACCATCTGCAGGACCTGTATATGTGTGTGGGGGGGAGGGGGGCTGTCTTTATGAAGCATATGCTAACTGCTTTTCTACTGTATTCTCAATAAACGCGGCGTATTGCCTTTTCTCCTGAAAAAGATCCCGGGTGCTTCTTATAAGCATAGCAACAATTGATGTTACTCGGCGCCCTCATTAGCAATCTTCATTAATAAGATCTAGGACTGGGTTGGCCTGGGGAGTGAAGTGCCTTCTCCTCTTTAGAAATGTCCTCCTCCCCAAATAAATAGCCAGGCATTCTGGCAGGAAGGTGCCAATCTTTCATGGTTCATACTGTACCATTCTGTGGATGAAATGAGGACTTTGCTCTTTAGTTCTATCTAATATCTTCCATTTACTAACACTACGTTTAGAAAGAAAAGATATTCCCTGTACTGACTGCAGAAAGCCAGAGGGGACAGATGAATTCCTGCTTGCACAGGGGAAAAAAAATCTATTCTCTCACTATTATGCTCCTTATGGTGTTGGGCACCTAGTTTTGTAGATTTTAAGGCAAGAAGGAACTCATTAGATTTTTCTAGTCTGACCACTTGTATATCCCAGAGTATAAAATGTCATCCATTTACTCCTGTAAGTAGTTGTATACAAAATTCCCATCATAGTTCATGTAATTTCTGCATGTTCATCTCCAGCAAACAAAACCCTAATGATTTGCAGTCTTCTGCAGCTTTATACATACAAGTGATTTAGTTTGGCCTGAAATGTGATTGTGATGGAATACTGCTGGCACAGCAGAGTCTGGGTTTTCAGACACTGCTGACAGCCAGAACACATCAATAATGTGACAAGTCACCTTCAAAGATGGCTATCCTGTGAATAAAATAGTTTGCTTCCAGCAATATAAAAATGCTCTGTGTCTACTCAATTAGATAAAACCAGATTTTTAATACTAAAAGGGCAGCACTATTTTACCCAATCCTTCTCTCTATTTGAAAATAATCAGATTATAATAGATTGGAAAGGCATTTGAAAAAGATGGGATATGCCAGCCCTTGGTTAGCACCCCAGATCACAAGCCTACTGACTCTTCTCTACTGCTGATCCAGCTATTCAGAGTTGCCTCAGGAGTTCTAATTCTCCTCCCAGGGTGAAGTTGACACACCACATACTGCCTGTTCTCAAAGCGTAGCACTGACAGACAATACACTACAAGGTGCAACCATGACTTCAGAACACAAAGCAACAATTCACAAAGCTTCCAACTAAAACAGCTACACTAAGAATCAAACAGTTTGAAATAAAATAGAACCCTGAACTACCCTAGTGGAGTAGGACTCTGGCTTGCCACCTGTTGTGCTTTGAACAGACATCTGTAGATGTAAGCAGAGTCTGATGAAGCTTCTCCTCACATGCAGGCTACGTCTACATGAAAAACTCCGCCGCATCCAGGGAACGCGCCTGCTCTTCCACTTTTTTTTTGCGAAAGAGCAGGCATGCTCTTTCAGAAGCCTTGTCTTCCTCCTCCCATGAGGAAGAAGGGCTCTTCCAAAAGAGGGGGCTTTTCTGAAATTTGGCCCAGTGTAGACAGGCCAAATATCAGAAAAGCCTCTTCCGAAAAAACTATCAGAAAAAGCTACGCAAATTGCGGAGTTGTAGTTGTTTTGCTCAAATAATCACTTGTGGCTGGTGTCAGACTGCAACTCACTTTGATGTTGGCTGCAGGGGTAATGAAAGGTTGTTGTCCTTGTTGTGTGAGTGGGGGCAGCAAAACTATGCTCAGCATGCCCTGACTGAGGGTGGTCTCTAAGTATGGGGACGGGTGCCAAAAGTCAGCAGAGAGGAGAGAGAATGGGAACTGGTGCTTGCACATGGTGATATGGT
The DNA here is from genome assembly GCA_030068395.1 of Apalone spinifera. Lineage (NCBI taxonomy): Eukaryota > Metazoa > Chordata > Testudines > Trionychidae > Apalone > Apalone spinifera. The sequence continues at coordinate 17,446,254 of CM057847.1, forward strand.
CTCTGTCCAAACATTCCTGGACAGCATTTGACCCTTTCCCCTTGCCACCGTTTAGTAATACACAGAGAAGCCTTGGAACTTAACTTCATTTACAAGTTTGAGACCCATCACAAAGGTATGAATAAAGACATTACTTGGCTAGCACACTACCTTCCCCATCCTAATGGCTTAAAAAACAAAACAATGGGTACTTAAGAATAATTTGCACCTCCTCGATAAGCTTCACGTAATATGAACACTCTAATTGACTTCCTTCCCCCCATTCCTCCACCCATCCCCTATTTATTTTGGAACTGGACCTTTAATGATTCCATTCATCTGAAGAAGTGGGTTGTGCCCACGAAAGCTCATGATACCATTTACATGTTTTGAAATTGGCAAGCCTACAAAGTTTCCAAGATGGCAGAGAGGCAGCAAAAGTGATTATAACCTTGGATCAGAGGTAGTGTGTTTGCAGTTTATGAACTACCTATGCATAGCTTGCCAGCTTTGTAATCTACTTTTACTAAATCCATTTGGTTTTCAGAGTTTACAAATACTGCAAGATTAGAAGTGTCTGAATCCTAAGGCAACTTCATGGAATTTCTGGATGTTCAAATATTGAAGCTGAACAACAAAATGAGTTACAAATAACAAAAGACATTTGGAGTATCAGGATTGAGATATCTTTGAGTTACAGTGTGCTTTTACAATAGCAAAAATGGGAAGACATTTCAGAAAGAGAAAACCTACCATTTTTCAAATCCCTTAAATCAAGGACATTATTAAAGAGATTCATCTCATGACAAAATGTCGCCTTCATAGAAATCCCCTGGCCTCCTTATTTTAATGCTGCAGTAAAGGAGCTGCATTTTAAACAGGGTGACATTTCATTTCTACTGTTACAACTAGATTCTCTATTGCCCCTTATTGAATAAATGGGACCCCCCTCCTCTTATGGGATTGTTGTATTCGAAAATATGGGCTGTTCTTGTCATGGAAAAGCTGTACACAACAGAAGAGCCAAAAAGAAGTCTTTAAGTTGTTTAGAAATCTGGTTATCATTTCTAACATACTAAGAGGAGATGGGCTCCCCTGCTGACAAACCAGACTATCCACATTCTTTGAATATTAATCTGATCTTGAAAAAGTAATATATGAAGTAGTATGCTAACATTCTATTGTAACTGCTTAAATAATTTTTTAAATATCTTATCTAATTACCTTCAAACTATGCCACTCACAAATCTTTCTTTAGATTAAGCAAAAGCATGAGAATTTTGGGCAGACATCATCTTTTTATGGAAACACACCCACAATATTTTGGGAATGAGAAAGTATCAAAATTGGGTTTTTTAATAAAGGCAGTGGTGGCGTGGTAAAAAAAAAAAGTGGGTAAATGAACCTAAACTACACTCCATATCCTCTAAATGAGAAGTGGGTAAACTGAATACCTCAATTGCTACTAAATAAAGGCTACCTGACAACTTAACTTGCTACTGTCATGGCTATGTAATTTTTGCTGTAATATGTAGGAAATCAGAAGTACTATTCCCATTGTTAATAGGACTTGAACAGCTAATTACCTAGCCAGGTTCTATTTACAGATGGGAAAAAGAAAGCTAAAATACAAAAGCGGCTAACTATTAGTGTTCTTAGCCAGCTACCCTTTCATTTTCAAAGTGTTGCACAAGAGTCCACCATTAAATAAAGGGGAACTGGAAGGCTATAGCACTGCATGTTGCTTTGAAAATTAAAGGGTTTATTGTTCAGCACTGTCAGAGCAAGCAGCACTTTCAAAAGTTCTGATTACAGAAAATGCTCTTTGCTGATTTCATTAGAGTAAAAGGAGGGCGGAAATCTGCATCTGGAAGATCAGACATATAAGATTCATTGATTTATATACTGTATTTTATAAGCAGCTGGACAGATCTCAATAATTTTAACTGAGAAATGCTAAGGGTGTATATAGTGGCTGACAACACAAAAATCAACTGAATGCTACACTGTGGAATCAGAAATCTTAAGAAATAGGACCTGATTCTCCCATCTAATACAAACCTTTTCATCAGTGTAATCTCTTGAAAGACAATGGAGTTACACAGGGATAAAACTGATATAGAAGAATGGAAATTCAGGTCCATTATCCTTAATTATATTCTTACACTTAGAATAAGAAATAACAGTGCTGTCTTTAAACACTGAACAGTGGTAACCAACAATGAAACCTGAGTTTTAATGACAGTCATTGCACCTTCTATAGAGGGATGAAATGGGAAGAGAAGACAGTTGTCTCTCATATGCATTAGCTAATCTCTACAGGCCTGATATAAAGTCCATTGAAATCAGTAGAAAGACTCCCTTTGATTTCAGTGAGCTTTGGATCATGCTCAGTGTGCAGATTTCTTTGTCAAATGTCAAACTGTAGCTAAGATTAGCCCCCCTCTCCCCATAAGCACTAGAAACCCTCTAAATTAAAGGCATATAGTAAGAACATAACCATAGTCATAACTGCAACAGAATGACATGGGTTTGTGGCCAGAATGTGGGGAAAACAAATCTGCTCATAGGGACTCACTGAAGATTAATCAAAACCACAATATGGGATAGAGAAGCTTGAGGGATTTATTATTGCTAGCACATTTAGAGATCGGTCTAGATCACACTGATGTCAAAGGCAAAAATAGTTTTGGATTTCAATGGGTGATAGAGTAATAGGGTTGCCAGGTGTCCAGTATTGACCCAGACAGTCTGGTATTTTCACCTCCT
>CM057847.1:17451973-17504195 GCA_030068395.1 Apalone spinifera
CTGGGCTAGATGGACCTTTGTTCTGACCCAGTACGGCCGTTCTTATGTTCTTATATAACTCCACTATATAAAACTTGTGTATCAGAAAGGAAAATCAAGCCCTTTGAGCCCTTTGTTAATTGCTATCTTCTATTCATTATCTGTGTGTATACTGACATTCATTGTAATGTATTCCACAAATCACACGTTGCTTGCTCACAGGGGCAGTGAATGATATAAGCTCATGTCAGATTTGCAAGGAATGACAGGAAGTAAAGCCCAAGAACTCTTTCTCTCACTGCTCTCAGGATCAATGTGTTGTCATGCACCAAGGAACAATCACACAGAATAGCATATAAAGGTTTCTGGCTCTCACTTTTCTTAATCAAGAGGAGAATAGAGCAGCTTGTGGATTCAGAAACCATTCCCTCTAGAATAAATCCCAGCCAGTAATAGCCAAAGTGCTGAAAACGTTATAAGGTGCATGGCAACTAATAAGGCCCAAGCACAGATTGGTAGTAGCATGGAGATGCATTTCCTCTCTACCAGCTGTGGAATAGTTGGGCACAAGTGCTACACAACAGGGCTAGGATCCTCACCATAGCTGGACAGTTCTACTGGCTTATGGTAAGTGGGGAGGAACCATGGTCTCACCTAACCAAGTCCTTTATGTGGTGGCTAAGGACACTAACCAGAAGCAGTTCTTTTGCTCAGACTCTGATTGTGACTAGCCCTGGAAAGCAGGAAGGCACTGCGTAACCTTCCACAAGGTTGCATATTCAGATAGGGCTGGTTACAATCCATCCCTTACTGCTTTCCCCCATGTTTTGTTGTCCATTCAATTACTTTTGATTTCGAGAATTGAATTTTCCTCACCAAACTTCTCAGTAGGCTTGAAAGACTCCCTATGAGGCCGGCATCTGAAATATATTATCCAAAAGACTAGAGCCAACTGTAACTGTTTTTCATGCTGAAGCAGATTAAAAAGTTGAAATGTCAACATTTTCTGTTCAATTCAAATTCTGAAAAGCTTCAATTTGGAAATGCTGAAAATTTTGTTTCAATTTTTTTTATTAAAAGGAAACATTCCTGAAATGGAAACATTTTATTTCAGCCTGTTGAACTGTATTTCAACAGTAAGCTGCATATCCTTTGGAAGACGTAGCAGAGGCTTCTATGGTCTCCTAGCTATCAGCTAGGTTCCTTCGCTGGACTACATTTCCCATAATGCAGAGGTATTGTCACTCCTATGATGTAACACAGAGAAAATGCAGGTAGATGACATCTTTCAGAGGGGTAGCCATGAAATCTTATGCCCTAATAAATGTATTTGTCTTTATAGTTCCACTGGACTTCTTGTTATTTTGGAAGATGGAGTCCTCTAGGTAGCCTGTCCCACAGAAGTGAATTGGGGCTGGAACTATAAATCTCATAAAGGCAGTATCCCATGGGTAAATTCAGTTCCATTTTTACTTTGATTATACAAATCCTAGCAAACAAAACAATTGGGGATCAATTAAAAAACCAAAATATTCTGATTCAGACCAAACTGACCCAAAATAAAATACGTTATTTAAATTTTCCCAAAAGAAAAAGAAAAATTTTCTAGAAAATCAAAATCTTTCTAAGGATATTAGATAGTGTGTAACTGAGTAGTTGTGTAACTACATCAAATTTTAGCAGTTACACGACTATTCGATAGTCCCGGGGGTGGGCCCGGCAGCCACTGTGCTCCGACCCCACTCCCGGGGAGCTCCTTGCCACCCCACGCTGCTGCCTCTCTATCAGGCAGCAGTGTGGGGTGGCAAAAGGCAGCAGTGTGGGGTGGCAAGTGGAAGTCAGCCTACAATGGGAGCTGGTTTAAAAACCAGCTCCCCACGCAGACCGTCTCCCTGCCGCCCTGTGCTGCTGCCTCTGATACAGAGACAGCAGCATGGGATGGCAACAGACCCTGTCTGCAGGGGACTGAGCTCCACATAGACAGAGGCTGCTCCTCGGACCCCTACAGAGAGGGGCTGCTATCTCCATGAGCACAGCAAACAAAAAGTCTGTGTATTTCCCTTCTATTCCAAATAAAAAAACAGGAGAAGATGAATCTTCAAAAATGGAGTCCACAGAAGTTCATGACAGTCATGACAAGCTAATTCAAAAGCATCAGCCCAGGATTGATGCAGGAGTGTCATTTCCCACACTCATCGATGTTCTGTGTACTTATGATAGTGAGTAAGGTATGTGCAGGTACACACCGCAGCACCAGTAAGACTGTATCCACACCCACTGTGGAGTGTAGCTATGTGGTGCAGTGATCAACTCTGGCACAGAGAAGGCATTAGGAGCCTTTTCCCACTATCCCCTCACTGCTAGAGCCTTTTTCTGATGCTGGAGCCTTTCAGGATGCTGGGGTAAAGGCTCTGATGGGGAGAGCTGCCTGAACTTTTTCTTGCCATAGTGTAAGATTCTGGTAGTGGAGAGCAGCTCCATTCCCTGCTGCCTGCCCCCTGCCAGAGCCTTTCCCAATGCTAGAATTTTTCACTGTAGTGGAGAAGGCTCAAGGTGCAGGGAGGCAGCACGTAACTGCACAGATGAGTTCATGTGGGGGGGGGCATGAGGTGAGCATGCAGAAAATCATTTATACTCTGAAAGTTCAGATGTGTACCACATTCTATACACTTAGGCAGTGCCTCACCATCTACACCGTTATTTGCCCCTGTGTTAGCTGCATATGCAGTGTCTATTCCCTACAGCAACATCCTAAGTTTAGGCCTGCTCTGATTAGGTTTGCCAGCCCTCCAGGATTGTCCTGGAGCCGCTAGGAATTAAAGATAAATCTTAATTAAAGCAAATGTCATGTGATGAAACCTCCAGGAATTCATCCAATCAAAGGTGGTAGTCCTAACACATATACGAATGTCCTCCTCATTTTACTCTAGTTAACTTACTATCTATGGACACTTGGGGTATGTCTACACAGCAGGGCAGAAGTTGAATTAAACTACGCAACGTCAGCTATGTCAATTGCATAGCTGAAATCGAAACACTCTTCCTTTGACTTCCCTTAGTCCTCATGAAATGAAGGTTACCATGAGTCAGAGTAAGAAGTCCTCCAGCTCGACATTATTTCAAAATAAAGGCTTGTGGAGTAGTCGCACAGATGCTGTTGTGTAGATATAGCCTTGAAGTTTAAAAGAATAGTATTAGGTATTTATTAAAGTGATGAGCAATCTGCACCTCTGGATGAAGTTGATTAATTACATTGATTATATAGAGAAATAAACATTGGGGACAAAGCTGTAGTCTTTAGTTTACAGGTGAGCATGCTTAGCTGTGTGCCTGTCCGTCCATCTTACACAAGAGGAATACATTTAAATCAGCCTTTCCTTTCAAATAGATGCAATAGGGACAAGATCTGAAAACTCTGAGGGTATGTCTACACTTGCAGCCTATTTCGGAATAGGGCTGCAAATGTAGGCATTTGGAATTGCAAATCAAGCCCGGGATTTAAATATCCCATGCTTGATTTGCATCTTCCCGGCCAGGCGCCATTTTTGAATTTTTTTTTTTTTTTTTTTTTTTTTGAAATTTACAAGCCCGGAATAACTGCCCGCGTCTACACGCGGCAGTGAAACGGGCGTTCGAAATAAAGCCCTATTTCGAACTACCTGTTAAACCTCATTGCAGGAGTCAATACCGGACACTTGGCAACCCTACATATATCTGAGCATGCCTCTGAGCAAAAAACCAAGCCAAAAAAACCCCAGCAACAACCCTAAGGGAAGTCAAGAAATCTAAACTCCAATTTACCAAGCTTCAAGCTAGCCAAAAGGCTTTTATCCTATACTTTATTTTTTTATTATGGAAATCTGATTTCAGCATGGCAGTAAAAAACTGGTTGTGGAATGTAATGACAAACATGCAGAATTAGCCCATTTTAAAAAAACTTTAGCATTAAGATTGGAATACTGTAGCGTTGAAGGTAGAGTTTCAAAATCTTTTGAAAATCATTGGGAGATGGGGCCTAAGTCCCTTAGACCATTTGGAAAATTCCATGCCATGAATCAGCCCCGTTTTATCATTGCCTGAGAAGAAGACTCTAATGTGGAAGAAGACTCTATGACTTTGTTTTAAGCTGTCATTGTTCCTGCCAAATGGTCTTGTATGGGAAACATTACAAGGAGACTGAAGAGTGGAAATTCATGGGTTCCAACAGATTGCTTTCTCAAGAGGGACTATAACATGAGTTGGGGGCTTTCCACCCAAACTCCAGAAAGCTCTCAGGATCCATTAAAGCCCCAGATCATTGTGTGCAGTTTTAGGATCCCATGCCTCACCCTCTGGCTATGAGACAGCGCAGCTTCAGTTACCTCAACACTGGCCTCTGCATTGCAACTCCTCACTAGCCTGTGCTACTGACTCCCTTCCAGGGATGGAGTGAGGTGACCCAGAGCAGGGAGGGACCCCATGTATAACTGCTCCAGAAAGCAGTGTTCTAAACACTGCTCAGACTGATACGGAAGCTTTAATGTATCTATGACATCATAGATGACAAACAATGGATACTGGAATACCCTCCAAAATAAATCACCTAAATTACTACCAAACTGGAAGACTTCTGCTTTAAGGAAGTTATAAGAGAGAAACTCATGGGGGTAAAATGAGTGGGCTTCTTATGCAAATAATTCAATGACTGGCCAGGACCATTATAGTAAAAGTTGTAACTGTAAGTCCTGATATTAATCACATACCAGTTTTACATGGTATAACTCTTTGGGACAAATTCTCAGCTGCTGTAAAGCACCATCGCTCTATTGGCTTTAATGGAGCTGTACCAATTTACATAAGTTCAGGATCTGGCTCACTGTCAGATGGAGTTAGTGATTTACACTGGTATTTCTGCAGTCTCAGGTCCACAGTATCCAGCTGATCTGAGCAAATAATTAATTTTTCAGTTCAGTGACTGAGTTGAAAATTTAAAAATTTAAACTGAATACTGATTTGGGTCAAACAAAGCATATTTACTGACAGTTTTTTTACACTCAAAAATTAAAGCTACATTTTAAAGTGAAAGGTTTTGAAGCAAGAAGTCAGAACATGAGTTTGGGAAATGCTGAAATGAACTTTTTTACCTTTTACATTTTTTGTCAGTTTTATTCTGTCAAAACTATTTGCTGAGTTTGACTTAAATTTATGGATATTTTGGTCACACTTTTTGGGACAATTTTTGGAACAATTTTCATCCAGAAAAGTCTCCAGAACTGGTCAACTGGTGCTTTCAACAGAATACCTTGGCTTAGTCAGTCTAAATTGTTTGACTTTGTAAAAGTAAACAAAACCTCCTCATACTATATTTCTGTTATTTATCCTGTTGCAAAGCCTCATTTCATATATTGCTGAATATAATTTATTACAAGTAATATTCTTCCTTTCATTGTTTTAAAAATTACCCATTAGTGATTTTGTCCCAAGAGCAAACAATGGAAATTGCAGGTCATAGCCGTGGTAGAAACGTTCCCTGCTTTACTGTTTACATAATTACTTCAACATTGTGCTCATATTTGCCCCCCAGCAAGTAGGAGATTGATATTGTGTTTAGCTTATTGTGAGTAAGCAAAAATTGAGAAAGTAAGATTGCTTAACTGTTTTATTAGGGGACTATGTCCAGCTGGAATTATTCTTAAAGGAACTCTGAGGTCAGAGCTGACCTTACCCATACGGAGAATACACAGTTGCATAGGGCACCTTAAAATTTGGGGTAACTCTGGAACTTAATGTATACCCACTCGCCTTTTCCTGTGTCTGTTTTGTGGCTCTGCTTCCTTTGGAGAGGATCTAGTTAACTTAAAAGTGAAAAAGCCTACCAGACATATTAGCAGAATACTGAACCAGTGAAAGAGCCATTCAAGTGGTAATGAAGCAATTTAACAGGCATTTGCCAACTCTAGGTATATCCTGTCAGTTTCAGAATTTACTGTGGTAGGCTACAGGACCTTAGTTTAACATTTGCTTTTAAAATAACATTAATGTGTTGCTAAAGATTATAAAATCACACCCTCCTCCCTAGGCTGCCATCAGTTTAATAGTACTGTGTAGGACCCCATAAATCCTAAAGATGTCCCTGACTGAGGTTATATTTCAGAGGCAAGCAACAAGACGGGAAACTAACATGCCATTTACATCTGAATAAGAAATGTTAGATCACTCAAAACTGTAATTAACACAGGGCTGAATCCTTAGGGCCCTCACTCATGTCTTATGTAGTCAAACACTCACTGAAATCAATGGGTGTTTTCCTGAATAGATTGAGTTTAAAAAAAAGAAGTAAGGATCTCAAAATGTGGGCCATCTGGTTATAGCATAAAAACTGAATTAGAGGGAGTATACAAATATGGTGACTCATAATGGAGGCCTGGAAGTGGGGTTGCAGGTGCTCACTTACAACAATGCACATCAGTGTAACTCCATTGACTTCACTAGAGTTACTTGTTTTACACACTGCTGTATGTGAAATCAGAGTCAGGCAGTGAGTATTTATATGGCTTTGAGAAGAATGTGGATAAGTAAATGTTTCTAGATCTATTGATTCCAGCTTTTCCTGACAGTGACTGCCATCTGCCCAAGCAAGGTGGTTACCTACCTCTGCCCCAAGAGGTCAAGGCCCTGTGGACCAGTGAGAGGGAACTTTTTTTGGGTTGGGGACCACTGATGCACAGAAAAATCAGTTGGGTGGGGGCCAGCAGGGGCTCCCAAATGCTTGGGGAGAGGAGCCCTGAGCCTTGAGGGCTGGATTCAGGCAAGCCAGGGATGGCATCTGGCCCCGGGCCTTAGGTTCTAGTCCTGCTCTAGACCATGAACTGTCAGTCTGTTACTATACCTTACTAATTCCCTGCCAATTGATTATTGAAAACTAGGTGGCATAGTGAGACAGAGTGATCTCCTTCCAAGGCTACCTGGAAGGAACCACTCAAAGGCACTATACATGCATATTCACATTTGGGCAGAGCAAACTGGTTTCTTGCAGACCTGAGCTAGTAAACTGCTTCATATCTATATTTGACTGCATCAGATATCATGATTTTTTTTTAGAATCTTGCTGGATTGTGCCAAAGCAGGAACAGGTAAGACTCCCTTGGCCAGATTCTGATTTCATTTACACCGTTCTTAGTTAGTGGTCAGATTTGTAGCTACAGGCTGAATCTCTCTAGTTCAGCACCATCAGACCATGTCCAGTGCCGAACCAGAGAATTTGCTGAACCATGGGAGGTCAATAGTGTCTAGCCACATTACCAACACTTCCACTGCTTACTGGGCTCTGAGAAGACATTTAGAGGTAAATCAGAATAACTATCCACGCAGAACACTAAGGCTATGTTTACACTGCAAAGAAAAGTCGGAAAAAGATACGCAAATTGCAAATTTGCGTATCTTTTTCCACTTTTCTTCTGAAAGAGGCTTTTCTGACATTTCCGAAAAAGGTTTACAGGGATGATGAAAAAATGTGTCTGCTATTCCAAAAATTTTTTTGGAAAAGCAGACATGTTCCTTGGATAAAGCAGAGCATCTGGTATCCCGGGAAAGCTCTGCAGTCTAGACATAGCCTAAGAGCCAGGACTGGTAGCTCTAAACAAACTTTATGGGACCACAAGAAACTTGGCCATGCCCATGATAAGTGGACATCCGGCTAAAATCATGCTGGACCATGGATATTGTTGGACTAGAAAGTGCTGGATTAGAGACGTTTAACCTTTAGTGCAAACTGGGTATTGCATCTATGCCAATTTATATCAATTGAGGATCTGGGCCTGGAATACTCTACAACCAAAACCAGTGTGAGATAAAACCCAATTTCTCTCCCTCTTCCTGTCCTACTTTTATCTCTAAATTCCTCTGTTCTCACATAGGCTTTTTCTCTTAATTTACTGAAATTTGTGAACACAAAACCAACAGCTGCTTTTCTCCGTATTTTCCTCTTTTAATAAACAGCTCTCAGACCCTGCAATGTATCTTCATTCTTCTTCCTAGCAGATCATTTATTTTGTGCCTGAAAATCATTAGCTCTGTGTGTATGGTCTGAAGAGAAAGCAAACCATGGAATACATTATGTTTCATATTTTAATTATCAGTTTGTAATTAAGGGTTTTCTTAGTGGAAAAAATAATTTCCTAATTTCCTGAAGAAAGAGCCTCTGCAGAGTTTCCAAGGCTTGGAAGAAAATATTGATCCAACAAAAAAGATAATCTCTGCATTCACTCTGCAGAATGGAAAATTCCAGCTTTCTCCTAACTCCCTGTCTTCTGGAGAGCAAGTCACTATATACTTTATTATTCAGCTGCACAGGAAAGGTAACCAGTACATGAATAGCAGAACACGACTCTCCATGAGTATGGAAGGGCTTTCAGACACTAATGGAGAATACCATTGCAATAATCAACCTTACAGAGAAGCACTCTGGTCTCAGAAGTGTTTGATCCTGGGAGAAGAGCAGCCCCCTACACAGGACAGAACTGGGACAGGTGTTTTGGTAAAACAAAGGAAATGCATGTTCCTTACATTGTGGCATATGCATGTTTTGCCTGGATATTTGTGTATTGGAAAGAAAAGGATGCTACATAAGGTATTTTCATACCACTACCATTTCTCTTCATCCCCACAGTCAAACCTATTGTCTAGGCCCTGATTGTTTTTCTTCTCAGTTGGGCATAAATGACTCTCGTTTCACCTCCTTTTCGTGGTGTTCAAAATGCAGCTGTAAAAATAATCTTCCTTGGTCTCTCCTTTGACTATCTTCAACTCCCTTTACTGGGGTTTCTTCATTGCACATCACATTTCAGTTCTGTGTTTTAGCTTGCAAGGCTCTCTATAACCTACTGCTTGCTCACCATCTTTCACTCTCACTCCACTCCCTTCTATCCAGCTTCTTCCTGTCTTTTTCCTATTCTGGACCTCATGCATTCATGCTTTTATTCAGATGAGCACTGGTTGGGAGAAGTCTATTGGAATGATTTTCCAATAGAAAAGGCCATTTCTAGTACACAGAAATTGTCCAGGGAAAATTTTGGATTTTTTCCTCCCACAAATGTTAGATATTCCTGTGGGAAAATCAAAATGAAATATTTCATTTTGAGTCAATTTGACCTGACTCAGAATATTTCATTTTTTGAAGTGACCCAGAAAATTTTATTTCAAATTAGTTCGACAAAAATAATATACAGTTTTCTTCCAGCATACTGTATTATGGGAGTTGTAGTTCTGGTCCACATTCCCACCAATGGGCCAGGCTCCCTGGAGTCACATAAGAAAATATGGATTTCCCTTTGACTGAGTTGTGTGGTCCATCCTAGGAGTCACACGATGGAGTGCATTATGGGTACAGCCCTGCACAAATACAAATTTCTATCTGCAGATGCAGCTCTCTGTGGGCAGAAATCATTATCCACTGAACCTCAGGACTCTACTCTCAGGAACCACAGCAAAAGAGAATCATGTGGTGCCACAGCTAGCAGGAGCCAACATCCCATGCCAGCAACTTCTGGCTAGCCAACTGCTTCCCCTCCACCCCACCCCACCGCCAGCCCTTCCATGCAGCTCCATCTTCTGTCTGGGGTCATGCAGCTCCACTGGGGGTAGGCCTGAAGTTGATACAGAGGGTAGAGGAGGTGCTGGTGTGTGGCACTGGCTTCTGGAAGCAGTGGCACCATGTTCTTCTCCTTTAGCCACTACCATTCCTGGGAGTAGAGCCCCCTGGTTCAGTGGATACTGATTTCTAGCCATTGATATCTGCATCCATGGGTAGAAACTTGTATCTGCTCTAATTAGAGGAGGTATAGCCTGGCTCCGAGCAAAAAATGGGGATACAGGATAGGGTATGCTACAGACCTTGAGGGTCAAATTTGGATATGGACAGAAACTTCTCTAATATTTTAATGAAACAAAAACTATTGAGAATTGTGTGATTATAGGGAACTTTAATTTCTCAGCTATAGATTTGAGGATCAGTGCTACTAATAATTGGAAGACCTAGATATTCCTGGGTTATCCTGTGATAACTGACTGATTTCTTCATCAAACAGTCACCAAACCAACAAGAAGTGATGCCATTTAAATTTAGTATTAGTGAATAGTGAGGACCTGATGAAGAACTGGTGATAGGAGACAGCGTTGGTCCAAGTGATCATGAACTAATTCAGTTTAAAATAAATGGAAGGATACACTAAAATAGCTCTGGAACTAGAATTCCTGATTTCAAAACTTTAAAAAGTTTTAATGCAATTAGTTAGGGAAGCAGACTGGACTGAATAGCTCAAGAATCTAAATGTGGAGAAAGCTTGGAATTATTTTAAATCCAAGTTGCAGGAAGTATCTGAAACCTTCATCTCAAGCAAATAGGGAAGGTCTGCAGACCAGACTGGATTAATAAGCATCTTGAACAGGTTATTAACAGAAAGCCAACAAGGAACAGAAGATGGATCAGCAAGGAAAGTTACTACTTGGAAATCAGAAAATAGGGGAAAAGGGAGGACTGCCAAAAAACATGCAGAGTTGCACTTTGGCACAGTAAATTAAAAGCAATAGTGAAAGGTTCTATAGCTATATAAATAAAAAGAAAATAAGGAAAGAAGTGGGACCACACAGTACTTACGATGGTGTGGTGATAAAAAATAATTTAGGCATGGCCCAAAATCTAAATTAATACTCTACCTCAGTTTTTAATACAAGTTATGAGGAGCTTAGGGGCAGTGGCAGGGTGGCTAAGGAAGTAAGGATAGGGAAGTAGAAATTACCACATTCGAGGTGACAGGCAAATGCAACTAGCTTAATGGGACTAAATTGGCAGGCCTGGATAATGGCCATCCATGATTATTAGAGGAACTGGCACATGACTTTTAATGAACCTGTTAACTTAGGGGCTATACCATATGACTGGAGAAATGCTAGTTTAGTACCCACCTTTAAGAAGGAAAAAAAAAGTGACCTGGAAAACTACTGACCAGTTAGTTTGACCCAGCAATGAATTTTGAAAGAAAAAAAGGTAATTAAGGGCACTGAGGAAATTGGGATAAAATACAAAATGGTCTTATAAAAGGTAGATTGTGCCAGACCAACCTGATCTCTTTGAGAAGCTAACTGACTTTTTAGATAAAGGAAATGCAGTCAGTCTAATCTATCTGGATTTCAGTAAGTCATTTGATACAGTTCCACATGAGAAATTATCAATTAAATTGGAGAAGATCGGGATTAATATGAGACTTGAAAGGTAGATAAGGAACAGCTTAAAGAGGACATTATAATGAGTAATACTGAAATTTGACCTGCCAGGCTACAAGGAGATTACTAGAGGAGTTCCTCAGAGATTGGGTTTGGGACCAATCTTATTTAACATTTTCAAAGAGTGTTTTAATAAAATTTGTGAATGACACAAAGTTGGGAGGTATTGCCAAGAGGGAGGAAGACCAAATATCATACAAAAAGATCTGGATAACCTTGTAAACTAGAGTAATAGAAATGGGATGACATTTAATAGTGCAAAATCCAAGATCATGCATTTAGGGACTAACCACAACAATTTTTCCTATAAACTAGAGACTTATCAATTGGAAGCAACAGAGGAAGAGAAAGACCTGGGTATAGGGGCTGATCACAAGATGACGATGAGCTGTCAAGGGGACATGGCAGTGAAAAGGCCTAACGCAATCTTAGGATGTATCAAGCAAGCTATTTCCAGTAGAGATAGGGAAGTGGTAGTACAGTAGGAACTGGTGAGATATCATTCAAAGTACGGTGTGCAATGCTTAACAAAGGAGAATTCAAACTGGAACAGGTGCATAAGGGCTATTAAGATGTTCAGAGGAATGAAAATTTATTTTACGAGACTCAAAGAGCTTGGCTTGTTTAGCCCAACCAAATGAAGACTTAGGGAAGATAAGATTGCTCTCTATAAATACATCAAAGGGATAAGTACTAGGAAGAGAGAAGAATTATTGAAGTTAAGTGCTAATGTTGACACATGAACAAATGAATATAAACTAGCCATTAACAAAAGTTTAGGCTTGAAATTAGATGAAGGTTCTAACCAGGGGAAAAGTGACGTTCTGGAACAGCCTTTCAGTGGAAGCAGCAGCTGCATAAAACCTACTTCAAGACGACACTAAATATGTTTGTGGAAGGAATGATAGGATGAGACAGTGTTCAATGGCATGTGGCCCATCTGTGACTGCTAGTAGCAAATATCCTCAACAGCTGGAGATGGGGAGGGCTCAGGTACTACGTTTACACAGCGAGCTATTTCGGGATACCTCCAGTATCCAAAAATAGCTATTCTGTGTCTTTAAACACATCTGTTATTTCAAAATATATTTTGAAATAATAGGTGCACTAGTCCAGCATTCCTGTAACCCTCGTTCTATGAGGGTTAAGGGATTTGTCAAAATAGCACTTTATTTTGAGGTAAGGGTGCTATGTAGATACGTACGGGGCTACATCTACACTGCTGTGCTATTTCATCCCGAAATAGCTATTTTGTGTCTTTTGATCATGCCCATTATTTCGCAATATAACGGGCTCACTATTCCGATGCTGTTGCAAACCTCATTTCACGAGGAGTAAGGGACATTTTGGAATAGCGATTCATTTCAAAATAAGTGCTGTGTAGACAGCGCCAAATTTCAAAATAAGCTATTTTGAAACAATATTGAAATAAGATACCTATGGTGCAGTGTAGACGCACCCTGAGTTATTACTAACTCTTTCCCAGGTCTGGCTGTTGGGCCTTGTTAACATACCCAGGGTTCAACTTATTTCCATATCTGGAGACAGGAAGGAATTTTCCCCTGGGTCAGATTGGCAGAGACCCCAGGTGGTTTTCACCTTCTTTTGCAGCATGCGGTATGTAGAACAAATGATGGATTGTTTGTAACTTGAAGCCTTTAAAACATGATTCAAGGATGTCAGTAACTCTCCCAGAGTTATGGGTCTATAGGAGGGGTAGATAAGTGCTATGAAGGATGTCAGACTAGATGATCATTGATGGTCCATTTTGGCCTGAAAGTCTATGAGTCTAAATCAGGCTCCTGAACTACTCCTCCAAAAGGCAATGAATCAGTATAAGAATTTTCAAATTAGTTTTGAACTGACTTGAAACAAAGTACATCAGGTCAGTTCAACAAAGCAAAACAACCCGATTTGAGGAATGTCACAATGTTTACTTTAGACTGAAAATATCAAAACAAAACAGTTCAACATTTCCAAATTCAGAAGTTTTCAGAATTTTTCTTCTGCAAAAAATTTTGAAATTTCAACTTTTCGTCCCAATTTGGGACAAAAATAAATGTTGGAATTTCTCATGAAATGGAATTTCCAAATTTTACTCCAGTCCAACCCAGACCCTGCAAATATTTGTGTGTGTGGATCATTATACTCATGTAAAGGAGTTCCATTTAAATCAATGGATATGCTGACACGATTAAAATAACGCTTTTGTCTGTGTGCTTGCAGGACTGGAACCTTATTTTGGTTATTCAAGAGAGCATTGTGGACCTGATCCAAAGGCCACTGAAGTCTGTGGGAGTCTTTCAAATTACTTTAATAGGCTTGGATCAGGTTCTAATTCTTTGTGGGTTCAGTCCTGCAGAGTAGAGCACTCTGACCCCAATCGAGCACGTGTTTAGCTATGATCACTTGAATAGACCCAATGAAGTACATGGTGTAACTCGCCTGGGTAAATGTTCTGTTGGATTGTGGCCAAAGAGCTCAGTATCTTGCTGACTCAACCCCATTAGCACCAGATCTTCAAGCATGAGCAGTTTGTTTTGAATCAGCGTTTTTACAGCAGCCCTTGAAACTCATGAAAAACAAGATTCTATCAAGGAGAATTCTAAAAGCATTTTTATATCACACCATTACACCCCTACCACCTTTCCACAATTCCAGCAAATATACAGAACCTTCTGCATTAGAGTTAGGATTTAATGAATGAAAAGGCAATATTTGTAAGTCAATTTGCAAGGGAATGGATTGGACAGCTTACTTCCATTAAATCTATTTTTCCTATCCCATTTGGAAAAGTCACCATAATTTTTAATTTAAACTGTATTTGTCATTTTTTATTATGTACTCGATATTTTTTACAGATGCACTTGATTTAATTTTATTAGAATAAATTGATATTTTAAAGAATTCTCTCTAGAGCTTTCAGCTGTTGACAGTGCTTACTCAGAGATGAACCACACATTTTTTTCTGGTAATAGTATGGCATATATTTTCTCAGTTCCAGCTATGATAAGCCCCAGTTTTTTACTCCAAATTTTGGAGTAAAAGCCTCACTTTTTATTGTGTGCACTAACCTGTTGTGAAACTTACTAGAAACAGAAAGCTTACGAGATTTATGGGGCAACACAGCGGAGGAACTATGTGGGGGGAGCGGGAATGTACATTGGGAGTACTTAATAAAAACAAATATTAAAGGAAATTCTGCTTTTTTATGAGGAGTTGTTGCTGACAATTACTATTTTAAATCTCACAACAGAAGCCCAAATTTGCCTGTTTTGTAACACAGGATTTCCACTGTAGAATGTTGGATGCTTCTTTTGCCATGGGGAATGTTCTTATGCTATTAGACTTCTACGCTGCTAAATGACTTATTTTGCCTTCGTGTTAAACCTGTGAAATTCCCATTGTGAAGTGATGAAAGCATGCAGCAATATCAGGAGTACAATTGTAATTGTGCCCCCTTAATGTCAAGCTCAAAATTATGGATTAAGTTAAATATAAAACCAAAATATTATGTAGGATAGACAAAGGATATTTAAACTTAACTTTCACATAAAATATGAATGGACTGATTTAAATATTAATGATCCTGCAGCCATAGCCATGGAGCATATGTATTTTTTATAGCACTGGGCAGGGGCGGATATAGGGCAGGGCGAGAGGGGCGGCTGCCCCGGGCCTCGCGCTTCAAAAAGCCCCGCGCATGCGCCGTGGCACCACGGCGCATGCATGTGACGCCACTGTGCATGCGCCATGACAAAGGGGGGCCCCACAAAATTGTGCTGCCCTGGGCCCCGCAAAATGGTCATCTGCCCCTGGCACTGGGTCATTATGTGGACCTTCTACTTATAATATCCATAACAGTAGCCTTTTCACTATAGCCATGAAATTCTGCACTTAATTAAACCAATATAAAGCAGGAGTAACTCCTAGAAAATCAGGGAGTTAATCCAAAGTAAAACTTGTGAGCAAGTCCAGAATTAGAGTATCAGAGGGGTAGCCGTGTTAGTCTGAATCTGCAAAAGTGGCGAGGGGTCCTGTGGCACCTTATAGACTAACCGAAGTGTTTGGAGCATAAGCTTTCGTGGGCAAAGACCCACTTCGTCAGATGCATGGCATGACATGCATCTGACGAAGTGGGTCTTTGCCCACGAAAGCTTATGCTCCAAACACTTCGGTTAGTCTATAAGGTGCCACAGGACCCCTCGCTGCTTTTCCAGAATTAGAGAATCCCACTTACTTGCATTTGGGCTCCGATCTTCATCTGCACCAGAGCTCCATTCAGCACACCTGAGGAGGTGACTTTAAGACACCACTGAAGTCCTCTGATCTGAGGACACCTTGGTCCCAGGCATAACTGAGAACAGCAGCTTGTAAAAACCCCATCTGTTCTGTCCAATCTCCATCATACTTCCAGGTCACCACATGTAGCACAATACTAGCACTACTAATTCTATGCCATCTCAGGATTCTCCCGTGTCTGAGGCATGCTAATCTGCCTATTAAGGGCATCCTGAATGTCCTTTCGCACTGTGTGGAGACCCTGTGAATCTTATTCATCACGACAGAACCTGCAGATATTTTAGGGCCTTTGGAAATCAGACTACTTTTATTTAGGGACCTAAATACAGATCCTTTAACTTTAGGCACCCAAGTTTTAAAATGTTGACCAATATCATGAGTAAAAATGTTCAACGCACTATATCAGTATTACACTTCTTTAAGTCCCATTGCACAACGACAACAAAAACAACCATAGTATGTAGAGAATGGCCACTGAGGGCACCAGCAGAAGCAGGCAGACAGACAGTAGTAATGTCAGAGATGACAGCACAAGGAGAATGGAGTCTAGAATATAAGAGGTAACAGCCCATGACAAGAGAAGCAAACTAGAGGTAAGTCTGAAGAAACAATCGTTTACTCTGTACACAGTGTCTGATTATGCTGCAAACACACAATCCACGAGCAGCTGGGCATGCTCTGAAACATTGAATTTAATCATATGTTGTAAATGAAGTATATTGTTACCACAGTTTTCTAACTCTCATACGCACTACAGCCATTGTGAACAGACTTCAGCCCAGCCACAGCCCATGGTAGTTGCTTCTCTGTTGTTCTCCATGTAATAGGTTAATTCTGCATTTTAACAGCAAGATTTAGCGCCAATTCCCAGGTTACTCATTTCTGTCCTAAATTTTATATTGCAAACTGTAGCTTATTTAAAGGTAGGCTACGCTAGCATTCCTCCACACAATTTTGTCACTGTTTCATTCCTTCCTGGCAATTTGCCAGGTCCCATTTTTAGACTACTTACTTTCTATGTAAAATTTATCATCTGCAGGATCAGCAGCTCAGCTGTGCAGTTCCTCCATTCAGTGTGTAAACATTTTTTTTATGAAAGGCAGACCAAAACAATAAAGAGCCTCACATTTTACAGGAAAGGTCAGTGTTTACTTACATAATTTGAGGCAAGATCAGGATGAAGATAATCAATTCCTGCAAAAAGAAAAAGACAGCACATAAACCAAAGGTTACCATTAAAAAAACCCAGACCAAACCAAAACCCCTACAACACTTTATAATAACCACAAAACTCAAAACCACTATAGCTACTATAGAAAAACTCTAATAAGGAATAATGCTTGTCTCAAAACTTGTTTGGACTGAGTACCCACTATTCAAATGTGGGACAAGTATTTAAATCGGGTCATATATGGTTAGGAGTGATAGCTCTAGTAATATTTTACACGTATGTAATACCTTTCATCTGAAAGCATTTTAAAATGCTTTACAAACATATCTATAGTCTAGTATTGTATATATTGATACACAGGTAACTTCATCCACCATTAACATGAAACCACCTCTGCTTAAGGAAACAGCAAATCTTTAAAGTCTTGATTGAACAACTATTGACTTCAGTGGATTTTGGATCCAACCCCTAATAGCATACAGTGTTATTACATAAGTGTAGGAGAGGAAAGAAAACTAGTGTAGCCATTAGACACGTCAGAGGTAAATTAAGTAGGCAGAATATTAATTAAATTAGAAATGGGGAGATCATGGGGCAAGCGTGTTTGTTCCCATGAACAGTGCCAGAGAATTTTTCATGGAAGATCAGATTTGTTTGCAAACATCTAAATATCATTACAAACTGTGCATACAGCCTAGAAATGCAAATATTCACATTTACAAATTCAGAATTGGCTTTCAGCAAACATTTGCTTAAAATCTGCTAGTTTGGTGAATGGTCCTGCAAGTAACTAGCTTGCTAGAATAGTCACAGGATATCCGCTGATCTCAGGGAAAAATTCCTTCCATGCTCCACTCTCCAAGGCTTGGTCCATACTAGACCAAGAAGGTCAGCTTAAGGTCCACAACTTCAGTGACACATTTTGCACACAAATGTAAGAGAGCAAAATGCACAGCTGGATTCGTCTTATCTTAAGCCGAGCCTTAGCAGCATCCACGTAGTGGGAGGCCGATGAGAGCAAATGTTCCTGTTGGCTTCCCTAACTCCTTGCAGAAGGAGGAGTATGGATGCCAGTGGGGGCTGCAGGGGGACAGTCAGAGTAGGCAAAGGCAGCGGGTCCACACCCCCTTGTGAATGATGAGACTGCAGTTTGTCGCTAAGCTAAGGGAAGGGGCCAAATGACAACTGACAGTAGGATCACTGAGGCAAAGTGGGCATAGGAGGTTGGGGGTTCCCTGAGGGGGAGGACCCCAGAGTGCGAGGGCACTGCAGCAGGGCAATGCCCCGAGGGGAGATCGCCACCATCTAGAAGGGACATGGGCCCTGACGTAAGGTGGCGGAGCCAATAATAAGTAACAGCGGGTGGAGCCAATAATAAGTAACAGCCAGCCGAAAGGGGGTGCTCAAGGGCTGAAGTGCAATTCCCAAAGTGACCAGCAGGAAGGGCTGTGGCAGTGGGTCGTGCCATATTACACAGTGACAAAAGAGAACAGGGACAGATCCCAGTGGCTCTCTAAGGATACAGCTGGTGTCAGTACTTTCACATCGTTTTTAGTATTGTTAGCTACCATGGCAAATGTAAACAGCTATTGCAAAATTCAGCTAGCTGGAAAGTGCTGAGAAAATTTAAGAGACTCCTGGTATTTAATTTGCAGTGTTGTTGAAGCTGTGTTCATTGGTCTCAAGTCATGAGAAGAAGAGCTCTGTGTAGCTCGAAAGCTTGTACCTTTCACCAGAAGTTGTTGTACGTACCTTGTCTTTTGACGCTCTGATGAATCCAAGCAAAGTACAGCTGTATTTTCTACCATGTGTTCTGTTTTTTCTCCCAATTCCACTTAACCTTAAACTACTAATTTACATAGTATGCAGGTGACTATGGAGATCTAGTGAGAAAATATTATTTCAGCTCTCCTGTACATCATCAATATTTTTAGGGAAAATCTCTTATATCTACTATATGCAAGGCAATTGAAGTCCCCATTGAAAGCTCACTGAAGTCAGATGAGAGTCCTCACATTCAGCACATGGCCCTTGAACTGAGCCATAAAAGAGCTATGTGTGCATGACTGATAATAATTAGGGGCTTCTTAAAGTTCTTTAAGGTTTGGATGTTTTTGCATAAGAGTATACCAGGTAAGCTATTTAAAACTCTAAAACTGTCTTATCTGTCTTGGAATATACACTTACCATCATCCATAATTCCTATAGTAACTCCTTTCCCTGTGTATCCCAGCTCCCAGGCTTCAGCCACATTTAGATCAAGTCCAGGGGTCCCATCTGCTTGACCAGTATTGATCTAATATGTCAATTGAAAAGCAGAAGAATATTATTATTTCTTCTTTTGCGTGCATGGGTACGTGTGCAGGCATAGCCAATTTTCTACAGCTACTGAGTTTCTGCTTAGAACCTTCTGCATATATATTTTGTGAGAGATGCTTCATTTACTTGGAGCTCATATTTACATAATATACCAGATGGAAAAATAAACCCACAACAGGGAGCTAGCGCTGATGTCATAAGGCTCCCATGTGTAGAACTCCCAATGAAATCAGAATCAGGCCCTTAGATTCCAATCCACAGAAGCATTTAAGCATGTAAGGAGTCCCAATAAAATCAAATGGGATTATTCATACACTTAAACACAAACTCCATTGTTGGATTAGGGCCTTAGATACAGTGCTTCTGTACCAACCTATTGGTCAAATGTTTGGAGATATCTGCTCAATCTCACCTCAAATATATTCTCACTGAGGACATTCAACAATATAAATAATAACCTCTACTTGTGAGAGACATTGTTTTCAAAGACTATACTCAACTATAGGTAGTTGAATTGCCTAGACATGTTCTGAACTCCCACCACATCCCTCACTTCCTTTCTAGAGTCAACAGTAGAACTGGGTGAGAGAGTTCTTCCCCCCCCCCCCCCATATGGGATCCAAAACAAATATTTGTGAAGTTTCCCATAAACTGGAAATTTAAAAAAAGTCTTTAAGAAAATGTTCATATTAAATGTTCATTTTGGATTTCTAATTTTCTTTTAGAATTTCAAATTTTCATTCTGAAATTTTGAAATCATTAATGGCAGCTGCTGCTTAGCAATGATTGAAACATCTTATATTCTAGTCTAGATCAAAGTATCTCCTGTTTGCATTGTAATGAAAAAGTTAACAGTTGGACTGATTTCTTCCAGACCTGAAGAAGAGCTCCATATAGCTCAAAAGCCGCTTGTCTAATTCAACACCTGGAATGGGCCCTATAAAAGACATTACCTCTCCCACCTTGTTGCTTTCATATCTTGGGACCAGCCTGGCTACAACAACACTGAAGACAATATTTGAAATAGTTTAATAGATCTGTTTGTGTTATAATGAAACAGACACATTTTGATCTAGAAAGCAATATAGGATGTTTTAAAACATTACTAAGCAGCAGCTATTCTTAACAATTTTTAAAAGTAAAATAAAATACAAACAATTGCTATCTTGTCTTGACACATCTGTTGTAGCAGTACATGTTATGTTCTCCTTCTACTGCTATGTCATGAAATGATATACAAATAACTATACAATGAAAAAAAATCAAAATAAAATTCTGAAACAAAATATTGAAATTCTGAAATTTAAATCCAAAATTTCCTAAATGAAAATTTACTAAAACTAGGCTTTTTGTTTTGACTTTTTTCCTGAAATTTTTGTCAAAGTCAACATTTTTTAAAGGTGTTTCAATTTTCACTCCAAACCCCCAACCTCCCTCATTTTCCTTTGGGAAAAAAGTTTCAAAACACTTTCTGAATAGCTCAAATCAACACATTTCTTATCGCTCCTGAGGTCCTTTGCATTTTGGTTTCTTTCCATTGCAGAACACCTGTATCTTCAACTACATCTGTGCAAATAATTTATTTTTGGTTCACTGGCAGTGAATTAAAACATCAAGAATTTTCTTTTATTAACATACGCACGCACGCACACATTTAATAAGGGAAATCTAAAAAATAAAGAGCTAGACTGACAAGGAAACTAAGGTGCAATACGAAAGAGCAGGAGCAGAAGGCAGTGGTCTCCCCCCACCCTTTTATACCCAATAGCCCAGTAATTAGAGCAGTCAGCCAGTCTGCGGAAAATTCCATTTGAAATCCCCACTCTGCCTGATTAGAGCTGAGAAGTGAACCTGACTTCCCAAATCCCATCAAGCTATATATATACAGTGTGTGTGGCTGAATCGATAGTAAATTATTTATACAAAGTGGAAGAGGTTCACTAGGAGATATGGAGACAACCGTGGCTAGGGGAAGACCCAAGGAGGTAATAACAAGTGGGTCTCACACATACATTACAGCTGAGTATCTTGGGTAAAGTGAGCCCCACCTCTTCCTTGGCCTAAATTCCCATGTGAATCTTTTTAGATGAAAAACTGAAAATTTTCACCGGGGGGGGAGAGAGGCAGGAAGGAAAAACAGCATTTTCCAAACAGCTGCGCAGCACACATTAATGAGCTTCCACACAGATATATTGACTGTGTCCATGTGATTAAGAGGTCTTCCCGAAACCAAAGTATTTGATACTGAGGCACATAATCAGTTTTAACAATCCTGTCTGCACTGCATGAGTGCTCACACCTCAAAGCTCCCTGAAAGCAATGAGAGTCTTTCTACTGATGTCATTGAACTTTGGCTCATGCCCCTAAGTCCAGTCCCAGCATGCAGTAAGCTCCCTATAAGTCCTAGGAAAGATTCTCTTGAAATAAAATTCAAAGCTCTGATAAGAAATCTGGAGGTATGTTCCCACAATAGTGCAACAATAAGGAATAAAGTATAAGTAAATTGGCTATTTTCTTGGCTACTGAGGATCTTTATTAAAAATTACTGATTTGCTTACCAGGTACCACTGCTTTGTAAATAAAGGATCATTCATGTTTATGTCAATTTCATTGATCTCTCGGTAGCCTCGCTTTTTTCTGCCAAAGCCTTCCTGCTGCACAGCCTTCTTTATCTGAAACAGTAATGTTACATTAGTAACACATCATTAATATCTGTGAGCTATATAATTTTTCTACCAGATTGTTTTTCTTATAAAAATAAAAAATACCTACTCAATACAAGTGAAAGCTCTTTATGTAAACCTACTCCCAGCTTTAGGTTTTGGATAAAATTAGAACATGGATCTGAACCAGTACTGACTTTTGTTTTTTTCAACTTTTATTCTATGCATTTCCAAAGCCAGCCATGGTTTCCTGTATCAAAACTATCACACTGGGTATACAGAATAGTTTAATAGCTTTTCATTACTACCAAAAGATTATGCTGTGAAAATAAAACATATCTGGCTGGGGACACTTCATCTTTGCATTTAAGGTTCTAAAATATTTTTTGGTTTGTTACCAGGTTTTATGAATTTCCTTACCGTAATTCCCAGGCTGACAATGGATTTCCCCTTCTGAATCTGCAAAACTGGTAAGCTCTCTGGAGCTACATCTACAGAGCAACATTATTTCAAAATAACATAGTCCAGGTCTACACAGCAGGCAGTTATTTCAAAATAATGTTGAAATACTATCAAGCTGAAGGACTTCTTACTCCAACTCCTGTAACCCTCATTGTGCGAGGAGTAAGGGAAGTCGGAGGAAGAGTGCTCTGTTTTGAAATAAGTGCTGTGTAGATGCTCCCAATATTGAAATAAGCTATTTTGAAATAAGCTATGCAATTGACATATCTCAATTTGTGTAGTTTATTTCAAGTTAAACCCTGCTGTGTAGACTCACTCGGGGTGAATAAAAGAGCACACCCAATCCACCTGTGTGCCTCACCAAGTGTCTTTATTGTCATGGTTTCTCCCTTGTGCACTAGACACATCACAAATACTAAAGCAACTAGAAATCCCCTGTTCTGCTCCCTGGCTCAGCCTTTTATACTGCTTACCTTTTTCTCAGCTATCCCACTGGTAAGCTAATTACCTCATTGGGTTCTCTATGGGTCCAAGTGATCCCTTCTAAACTTCCAAGCCCACTCAAACTACCAAACCCTCTCCTACTCTAAACACACCCAGTTCCCCATGCTCTCTCAGCCGCCAGGGAGCTGGTGAGCAGCACCTTATCAGAATGCCTGACTGTGACATCTTATTGCCCAGAAAGGTTCAGTGGAAAGAGTTGGCTTAGATGATTAGATGGAGAGTGGAAGAAATGAGTGTATTGCTGATTCAAAGAGATCAGCTCAAATCACCGATACTAGAGACACGGCAAAAGCATTTTTAAAGTACAAGTGTATGCACCAAGCACATGCCATGACTAGCTCAAGTGCAAGTCAATGAGTAAGGGCTACTAAAGAAGTCTGCATCTACTTGCCCACCCTGTGCAGGGCTCAGTCAAAGCTACAGTTTGTTTTCTAGATCCTCAGCTGGTTTAAATAATCAAAAACAATAGAGTTCCAGCCAATTATTTCAGCTGAGTATCTGGCCCTGGTGCTCCAGGTATCTCAGTGACTGTTCCCTCTGTGTATCCAAGAGAAGACACGTTAGCCAAAAGAATGAGAGGAAGAAAAGGCCAAGGCAGAGCAGAGAAGACCAAGAAGAGCATGCACTATTCTACACTGGACCTAGGCAGCACAGTGATATATCCGGGTGTTACGTTTTAAAGCTGATAAAACATTTTTTAAGCAAAACCATACAACACAAATAACCTGGTATTACTTGCCACAAGGTATTATCGAGGAGGAGAACTTAGCAAAATGTGAAGCTTAATAAGAACGTCTATATCTATAACTGCCAATTGCTCTCTTAGTCCATGTAACAGAATATATCAGCCCCACCTTGGTACAACAGGGAGGCCACACACTCCCAGCTCTGCTGGGCATGCTCCAGCAGGAGCCAGGATATCCCAGGCAGCAGAGCAGTTCAGTTTGGGCTAACCACCATTGAGAAAGGAGGTGCACTGCTGGTTCCTGGAGGAGGGATGTTTGCACTCCATAATGCAATGGTTGGCCAGCTGGATACAGACCCCAACACCCAGGAATGCTGTGGCGAGGGGAGAGGCCGTAAAGACTCAGAGATGGGCAACTGATAAGGAATGGGTAGGAAGAGAAACTTTGCAGGGAAGCATGTGTAGAACCAGAACTAAGCTTGGTGTGTTTTGATAGGACTCTCACTGAGCTGGTGGCAGGCAACCCTGCCACTGACAGGACCCAGGTTGGGACCTGTTGGAGAGGAGGGGTCTGGGCTCTCCTGTTCCAACTACTGCTCACCCGGGTGATGACCAAGCCCACCAAAATTACT
The DNA here is from genome assembly GCA_030068395.1 of Apalone spinifera. Taxonomy (NCBI): domain Eukaryota; kingdom Metazoa; phylum Chordata; order Testudines; family Trionychidae; genus Apalone; species Apalone spinifera. The sequence goes on from CM057847.1 coordinate 17,475,950, forward strand.
TATTCTAGCTGCTAGACCTCAGCACCCTAGGAGCTAGGGCTGTAACACTGACTCCAGCTGCTAGGCCTCAGCACCCTGAGGGCTGGGCTATTGACTAAGGCCACAGGGCCATGCAGTCCTGAGACCAGGGACAACCTTATGAACTCATCCATGGTGCTGTAAGGCATCTCTTCCCCCACACGCTCCAAAGCATGGGTGGGGAACCTTTTTAGGGTTGGGGGCCACTGATTCACAGAAAAATCAGTCAGGGGCTGCACACAAGTGAGAAGCAAAACAAAAACCCTCACTGACATGGCCCCTGATTGAGAAGGAGAAAGATGCTCCCCACATTCCCCTCACACAACAGAGCCTTAGGGGGCCCAGGCTAATAGATTTTGTGTGCTCCATACCTGCAGGAGGATGGCAGAGGATGGAGCTGGAGCACCACCAGAGGCTTCCCAATTCTTGGGGGAGCCCCAAGCCTTGGGGCCAGATCTAGGCAAGCCAGGGACTACATCTGACCACCGGGCCTTAGGTTCCCCACCCTTATCCCAAAGGGCAATGGGGTGTGTCAGCCTCACAATACTCCATTTTTTGTGCCTTGTAGAAGGAGCAGTGTTGCCAACTCTGATTTTTGTATATTTCTTAAAGCTTGAATCCTGAACTGCATGAGAATCTCATCATCCTCTTTTCAAAAACTCAGTTTCTAGCTCCCCTGGTTACATATTAAAACTTGAAAATGTGACACACACGTGACCCAAGACAAAGAACGCAAAATACAAAGTAATCAAATTTATAATTTTATAACTATCTTTTGATTAAGCCAATTTTCATGATGGGGGGGCTGCTTCATGATTTTTAAATGCTTGGAGTCAGCAGTTAGGATTAAAAAATAATGCCTACAAGATATAAGCCCTGCTGCAGTGAACATAAGCCAGCCACTGACTAACAAAGGTTAAATTTTGCCTCCAGCATATTACTTCATTGTTATCCATTGTACCTTTTCCATACGCTTCCTCTTGGACTGGCTGCTCTCAGGGACATTATACAAGAAATTATATAGGAGGATGGAGAGAGAACTAATTCAATGAAAAGGGACTTCTGTTGATTTGCTAGTTTTTGTTTGTAAAAGTTCATTAGAAGTGATGGAGAATGTTGTGTTTAAGAAAGAATCTTAAGATAACAGAAGTTAAGAAGAGGCCAGTGATTAAGCAGGAACCATGCCGTGCCTACTGAACTATGACAGATATCTGAATTGAGTTTGAAAAAGGGATGAGCAGATGGTTTGAGATCTCGAAAATAAGGTTTGGTGGCACCATGGAGACAACAGAGAGATGATCCATGATTATGTCTTTGTCAGATACCACCTCTGCTTGCTATTCCAAACCCCAAGCTGTCATCACATAAAATAATTAAAGAACAGAAATCAAACTGCAATTGAGAAGGCCAGAGAAAAAGAATTCAAGCGTTTGTACTGCCACACAAACCTACTGGGTCTGCATGACCCACTACAACAAGGGAAGGAGCAGGGACGTGATATGTCAGTAGCACTACTCCTTAATCAGAAATTCTTTGGTTCTATGTCTTTTCTTCAAGAGGACTTGAAAAAAGTGGTAAAGGACACAAACTTGGCCCTGAATGTTTTCCCTATTCAGTATTTCCCAGGCCACTGGACAGGGAATTGTTACATCTGCAATACAGTCAGAAGAGGCGACATATCAGAAAGGGACATGCTACCTCACCACAACAACCCCATGCAACAGGGTGTTTTCTCAATCTTTTATAGAAAGGTGATGCATGCAATCTGTTAAAACCTAAAAATGCAACAATTTCCCTCCAAGGCCCGTGTTCACTAACAAAAAAGCTGTGTTCTTTCTAGAGCTGGGTGAATAATGGATGTTTTGCTTTGCTGATCATTCTAGAAAAAAATCGTTCAGGTCAGGCCAAATCTGAAACTTTTGCGAATTTTTAATGGAATGAAAAAGTGTGTGGTGGGTCCGTCCTGGGGTGCGGAGGATGTACCTAGCATACCTGTATCCCAGGTCAGTGCCCTAACCTCTGAATAGCAGCAGCAGCACTAGCTGGGCCTCCCCCAGTTGCTTTGTAATCAGACATGTGGAATCTAAGGCAAGATAACATCACAATGAAGAGAAGGTAACTGAAATATCTGTGTGAATTAGCAAGTCTAAGTGAACCCTAATATCTCCCATGGTCTTTACTTAACCTGCTAATAGGTGCAGGGCTGCGAATGGGGGAGGAGAGAGGACAAAAAGGGTAACTGCCCCAAGACCTTGTGATTTAAAAGAGTCCAGGGCTCTTGGATGCTACGACAGCAGCATCTGCAGCCAGATCCTCAAACCTTTTAAATTGCCGCTGGATCCCCAGAGACGTGTGCCCTGCAGCCTTGCCAGTGCCGGAAGGCTAGCCCCCAGCCCTGCCTATTCCACTCCAGACCCCGCCCCTTGTGGAGGGCCCAGAGCCCACTTCTCCAGGGCCTTTTGTCAGCCCTGAATACATGTGAAAGCTACAAACATCTTTGTCTTTACCAAGATTTGCTCTCTTGTTAGTTAGCCCCAGGCCAGAGCACACCCTCATCCTACTGAACACATACACAAAAGATGTATGATGCCAAGTTAACATGATGACTTCAAATACATCTAGGTTCCCCATAAGGCCAAATTTGGCAGTGGCATAAGAATACAGGTCTCTGTTGACTTCATTGGAGTCCTGCCCCTTGGTGGCAGCAGTGAATTAGTTTAGAACCTTTCATCCCCTTTCATAGGGCATGTCTCTACACTAAGGGCACGTCTGTATTTTTTAAGATACTGATAGCTAATACATTTTAAAATCCTAATGTAAATTCATAGCAGAGATCTTTGGGTTGCATCTACTCTACGCTGGTTAGGCCTCAGCTGGAGTATTGTGTCCAGTTCTGGGCACCGCATTTCAAGAAAGATGAGGAGCAAGCAATTGGAGAGGGTCCAAAGAAGAGCAACGAGAATGATTAAAGGTCCAGAGAACATGACTTATGAGGGAAGTCTGAAGGAATTGGGTTTGTTTAGTTTAGAAAAGAGAAGACTCAGGGGGGACATGATAGCAGTTTTCAGATATCTAAAAGGGTGTCATAAGGAGGAGGGAGAAAACTTGTTCTTCCTGGCCTCTGAGGATAGAACAAGAAGCAATGGGCTTAAACTGTAGCAAGGGAGGTTTAGGTTGGACATTAGGAAAAAGTTCCTAATTGTTAGGGTAGTCAGACACTGGAATAAATTGCCCAGAGATGTTGTGGAATCTCCATCTCTGGAGATATTTAAGAGTAAATTAGATAAATGTCTATCAGGGGTGGTCTAGACAGTTTTTGGTCCTGCCATGAGGGCAGGGGACTGGACTCGATGACCTCTCGAGGTCCCTTCTAGTCCTAGTATTCTATGATTCTATGATATGCAACAGTGGTGAAAATATAGAGGCACTGGGATACATTCTGATCCCCCTTTTTGCTGGAGTAAAACCAAAGTGACTCCATTAACTTCAGAACTGTGTCCAGCCCTGCAAATGCTTGTACTTGCAGTCTCACTGTCTTGCAACATGCATAAACCTAAGTAGGTATGACAGTGTTTGCAAGATCAGGCACTTAAGCCTTTGAAAATTGCATCATGAAAGGTTGGCTTTATGAAGCGTGGTGGTCATCAAAAACTAACAGATAAATTAGTTTTTCTTCCTAAAAAGGCATGTTATTTTCATTCTCTTAAAATCTGGTTCATTTGTCAACAATATGGCCTCTTGTTTCTTCTTCATTTTATAATATTTCATTAAGTACCTGGATTAAATGGTGAACACAATCTAAACATTGGGAGGGGGGTTAGCATGTGACTAAATCATTTACAAGTTACTTGCTGAGTTCCAGTTAGAGGGGGAAAGGTCATACATCAAAGAAGGTAGCTCATTGATGATAAAACAGCTACAAGGAAAAAGATTCAAGTATTGATTTTTAATATATTTCCACTTATGCATGGTACATGAAGTGACTCGGATGGTAATAAACCAGCAGGACTCTGATATAGGACAAATTAACAAAATAATCAATTGACTGCAGTACTGCTCCAGGAGGGCCAGGAATCACTGCACTGTAAATGAGTGCCTCTCTTGGGGCAACAAAAAATGCCAAGAAAATCAGCTCATTTTAAAAGAACAGGGTAAATTGAACTGTTGGGCTCCTGCAGTTAAATCACCGTGTGTTACACTGAGCGTGAATGACACACACACTAAAATTATTCCAGGGGATACGTCTACCACACAATTAACAAAAGCGGAACAGCATACACAACCCTGCACCTAGAATCACCTCAAGAATGAAGAGAAATCTCTACTCTTGAATTTAAATAAAGCAAAGTTCAGGCTGAACTGAGTAGTAAAATTCCCAACAGCGATATCTAGGAGGTCCTCATTTTTAACAGTGAGGTAATTAACCATTGGATGAAACTACCATGGGAAGAGGTGGATTCTTCATCTCTTGCAGTCTTCAGATCAAGACTGGATGCCTTTTGGGAAAATAGCACAAGTTACTAGGTTCCATGCAGGAGAAATTGAATGGAATGGCTATGGTAGTCTGACAAGGTGGTCTGATAACGCCTGCTGGCCTTAACATCTCCTGTGGAATAATTTCCCAACAGAAGTAGTTTAATTAACAGTGAACAAAACACTAGAAAATGTGTTGCTGACAACAATCCTGGATTGTTGATTCTGATTCTGATTATAGGTTGGACCTCTCTGGTCCGGCACCCTCGACCTGACCCATGCCAAACCAGAGAATGTACCAGATGATGGGAGGTCAGTGTTGTCTAGCGGCATGACCTATACTTCCATTGCCAGAAGTTTGAAATGTATTGTGAAACAAAATTCTGAAAAATTTCATGTGGAAACATTGTGTTTCAATAAATCATAAATGTTTCATTTAGACTGTTTCTTTTTAGGCTTTTAAAACATAATCTAATATACATTTCTAAACAAAAACACATTTTGGAATTAGAAGTATCTAATATTCCAAAAAATGTCAAAACAGGATACTTTCAAAATATTTCCAGCATTTTTCTGAACAGAATGTCATCAAAATTGGATATGGCTGCATTAAAAAAAAAAATCAGGTTTTTGAGCAGCACTTTCCAACAGAAAACACCTTTTGCAAAAAAATGTCCATCAGCTCAACTATAAAACTTTTCACTGAGGCAAAAGAACTTGGAGAATAACACGCACACAAGATTTAGGAAATACAATTCCCAGTCTAGTGAGTGGCAATGGAGCAGCTAAGCCAAATTTAAGCAAACTGCAGGGCCTCTCGATGCTCTCTCTGAGATGCTGTGGCAATGTACGGCTCCCAGCATTTGGCTGTGCCTGCATTATACAGTCCATCCCTAAGAACCATATTTATAAGTGCTCTGCATTCACAACTGGGGACAAATCTTCTGTTGCAGTCCAAGGCACTCTACTATAGCCATTCCATTATGATGCTTTATGGCAGATCTTCCAAAGACTCTAAACTCTCTTGACTTACTGGTCCTAATTGTGAGAAGTGAGCTGTGCTGAAAAGTTAGCTTTTCATGAGTAGAGAATGCACCCTGGCATAGTAGGGCTCCAGAAACACAGTGGGCTTTTCTTTCTTTTTGCCTTAAATTCAGATAATACAATATATAGCTTAACATATTAAAGAAAATATCCCATAATTCCTGGTAATGTCAGTACTAGAAGATTATCAATTCTAAAAGAAAAGACTAAGGTAGTCATAGTCACGATCTGCAGACTCAGAAGAATGGAAAAAGTCTTGAGAGATGCAGTTAACATATTCATATTTGAATTTATTAAAATTTCACTATATCTTTATCCTTCAAAAAAGTTCCTATAGCACTAGCAATAAATCTACATTTAAAAAGCACTATAACTAAGTCCTTCATTACCTGTAGGACTGCATGTCTATAAACTGTATTGGATTCTCCCAAACCCGCTGAAAAATAATTTCATCACATTTTGAAAAATTCAAGCCTCTTCTGGAAACTATACACACAGAGCCTGTGATGAGGAATAAATAGATGACTATACCTCTATGAAAAAAACTAATTTGTTTTTAATTATGGAGGTATGCCGTGGTTTGATAATTGTTCTGAGTATTTCCAATGTTATTTTTTCCTTTTTTTAATACCAACCACTCATCTTATCAAATGAATCCCAAAGGATATGAAAGGAATCTTAAGCTGATTCTTGCTATAATTTATAAGGCTATTCTTAGAAGAGTCAGACTGAGTCTGTAGAAATCAGGGGTTCCCATGAGAAATGTACATTGCAGCAAAGAATAAAGTATGGCCAGAGCAGGAAACTACTTCATCTGACATCTAGGAAATAATTCAAATTGACAACCCAGCATCCCATCCTCAATTCACAACATTAAGGGTGTATCTTTTATGACGATTGTAGATGTTAAGCTTTTTTCTCTGTGTATTAAATTCATTTCCTTGTTAACTATTTTCTCAGAATCTTTATGATATTAACAGAGTATTTGAATTCTAAGCCCAGAACATCTGTTCTTACCCTATGAGGGTATGTCTACACAGCACCCTTAGCTCAAAAGTACTATTCTGAAACGTCACAACATCCTCATGGGATGTTGGAATAGCGAGCCCATTATTTCAAAAGCTATTTTGAAATAACAGGTGCACTGTCAAGACACGGAATATGCTATTTCGGGATAGTGGAAGTATCCCGAAATAGTGCCGCAGTTTAAACGTACCCTGAGTGACCTCTATACAGGAATTTTATGTGACCGAGTACTATTAATGGTTGGATCTAATTAATCTCAGCATATCCAGGTTTTTGGGAGTCTGGGTGAACTGGAAAAAGTCCCCTCAAACTAATAAATGTTTCCAGAAGTATGTTATAAACAAAACCAGGTGACTGATATAGGATACTTGTTCTGGCAGGTGTTTTCTGTACTGGATTGGGTGACTGATATGGAGTACTTGTTATTACAGATGGATTCTATAATGGATGAAATAAAGACCTATAGAAAGATGTTTTTAATTCAATCAGTTTTCACAGCTATTAATAATAATGACTGGATTAGAGGTTCCTCTTTATTCATTATTCAGGTAAACTGAGGAAATTCCATCAGTTACTATGAAAACAGAACACATGGTATATGTAACTGGGGGAAAGTATTCCCCACACCTGCATCATACCCTATAAAAAAACAGAGGCATTGGAAATTAGATTGGAAGAGGGGTGTAAATTGCTGGCATCCCATCAGTTACAGAGAAGAGAGACACCGAGGCCACAGCTTTACTTTATCCCAAGATGGCAATGGATCTGTTTATTCTCTATAGCGCTGAACTGATCTGACTGATATAATCCTTGATTAATTAATTCCATTTGAATTTCACAATCTTGAATTGCTGTGAAATCCAAACATGCAACAGATGGGACTGTGTGGGCTACCTATTGTCCCTGCCATTACGGATGGTTACTAAGCTTCCCACAGGAACTAACATCAGCAAGGGGCATTCCTGCAGCCAGTGGGACAGATAAACAACCCCAGAGAAGAGCTCCGGGAGTGGGAGGGAGAATTGTGTATGCTGGTTCACACTGGATTCAAGAGGCCAAGGAGACAAAAAAAGGGTATTTTATTATTGAGGGTCAGCATCAACTACCTGGGAGACAAGGGTGCTTCCCGTCCCTTCCCCTCGAATTTCAGACTATAACAGGCTCACTCCTCACACCTTTTCTAAAGGTGCCCCTGCAGGCCAGCTCCATGGTGCAGCATATCAGATTCCTGCTGCCAAAACTTGTACCCTTTCACCAGGGAACAGCATAGAAAGGGGCTGCACTTCGCAGTGGGAAAGCTGATCATGGTGCTGCAGATGCTGCACAGCAACTGGTGGGAAGGGCAAAAGGAGGAGAGGTTGCATGGCTATTTCCTGGCCAACTACGTGCAGCTCCTGGAGATAGGAGACTAACTACACCAACTACCCGGTGGGCTAGAGTATAGGGAGGGGATGCAGGTGGCTAAGGCCACAAAGGAGTGCAGGAAGCCTGGGGACCATTTTCAAATAAATATCAAAATGAGGAGGCGGGGAGAGTCGTCAATTGGCAGGCAATTTTGCATTTACTACAGGTATCTCATGCCCTTGGGATGTTGACATCTGGCAGGAATGCTTTGATGAAGAGCTAAAGTTAGTCCTCACCCCAAAGAGCATGTCTTTCTATTGCCTAGCATAATGGGACCACACCTCTAGGAGCTCTCTCTTATGCTACTGTAATACAGATATAAATATGATCACACATTAAAGAAACACTGTAAACAGTTTGTATCATTCAGTCAATAATAAAACACCAAAGAAATTAACTTTCTCAGTTCAAAGGTGTCACTGCTGTCTCCACCAACAATCTTAATTGCATGATTTAAACACTTCCTCATTTAAACAAGTCCAGTTAAAAAAAAATGAAGTTACTGACTTGGCTGCACCTCACTTTCTGAACTTTCATTTGCCCCATATTATCTCAGTGCCTGGTAAATGAGAAGCTTTCACCAAAAAGTGGAGGAGGGATCAATATTTTTCTCCATTTAGCACAGTTCCTCACATTCAGACAGTGCTGAGTTAAGAGACAAGGAATCAATGTGTATGAGGAGGCTCTGGATCGCATTCAGCCAATTCCACTGAGGAATCGATAGTGCTCTACTAGCCCCTACTTGGAAATTCAAGTGAATTGGCTAGGCTGTAATAGCAAGATGAATGAAGAGACTGATGCTTCATTTCCACATGTGCAATCACAGGAGTCTAAGAGCAATTGGGTAGGTCCAACAGTGCCCCATTGTAAGACACCAGACTAAATAATTTGATCAGGAAATAAAAGCTATCAGTGAGAATGGACGATCACGGGACTGGAACACAGCTGTGCAACAGGAACAACTACATTCCAAGGACATCTGGTTAAGAGCTTGCAGGTAAGAGTTCTGTCACACTGTTTCTTCTGTTATGCCAAGCTCCAGACATAACAATTCTTCATTGTCAAAGTTGAATGACAGCATTTTATATTCACTTTGCATAGATGTAAATGACTACAGACATTGCCAGGCAACAGAGAATTAGGCCCACTGAGCAGAGATTTTTCTGTATTTTTCATGATTGCATTATTTATTTTGTAAAAATGCATTGTTACAAATAGCAGATTTACATTCCTCTTTCATCCACTGCTACTACTGGTTGGACCAGAATTGTGTGCACAGCAACTCTGTGATAAAACATCCTGCTCTTTTTTGCTACCTTTTGCCCTTCCCTCACCCATTTGTGTGTCTCATATTGCGTCTGATTTTCATTTACATTAAGACCATTTAACACTATTTTGGGAGTACAAATTAGGATCAAATTACAAAGGATGAATATAAGCAAGTCAGTCAAATATGTAAAGGCAAAATTAGAAAGGTCAAGGCATAAAATGAGATTAAACTAGCTAGAGAAGTAAAGCATAACAAGAAAATATTCTATAAATATATTAGAAGCAAGAGGAATATATGGACAAGATATGCCCATTACTCAGTGAGGGAGGGGAAAAATAACAAAAAATGTAAACATGGCAAAAGCGTGAAATGATTTTTTGTTTTGATTTTCACCAAAAAGGTTAGAAGCAATTGGAGTCTAAGATAGGGAATGCCAGTGAAAATAACTTAAAATAAGGAAAGAACAAGTTAAAAATTACTGAGACAAGTTAGATGTCTCAAGTCAGCAGGGTCCAATGATGTAAATCTTACAATACTCAAGGAGCTGACTGAGGAGTTACATGAGCTAATTATCTTCAAATATCTTGGATAATGGGTAAGATTCCAGAGAATTGGAAATGTGCAAATATAGAGCAAATCTATAAAAAGTGAAGTAAGGGACAACTCAGGGAATTACTGACCAAACAGAGTAACTTCCATACCCAGAAAGATAATAGAAAAAATAATTAAGCAATCAAGTTGCAAACACCTAAAAGATTATAAGGTGATTAGTAACAATCAGCATTGATTTTTCAAGTACAAATCAACCTGATAGCTTTCTTTGACAGAGTAACAAGTCTTGTGGATTGTAGAAGTGATAGCTGTGGTATATCTTAATTTTAGTGAGATATTTAATAACATCTCACATGACTCTCTCATAAACAAGCTAGGGAAATACAACCTAGATGGAGCCACTATAAGGTTGGTACGTAACTGGGTTGGAAAACCATTCCCAGAAAGTAGTTATCAATGGTTCACAGTCAAACGGGAAGAACATATCAAGTGGAATCCCACAGGGACCAGTTCTGGGTCCGATTCTGTTCAATATCTTCATCAATGATTTAGATGAGAGCATAGAGAGTACACTTACAAAGTCTGTGGATGATGCCAAGCTGGCAGGGTTTGAAAGTGCTTTGGAGGTTAGGATTAAAATTGAAAATGATCTGGACTAATTGGAAAAATGGTCTGAAGTAAATAGGATGACTTTCAATAAGGAAAAATACAGGGTATTCCATTTAGGAAGGAAGAATCAGTTGTACATGTACAAAATGGGAAATGGCTGGATAGGAAGAAGTAATTCAGAAAGGGAACGGGGGGCATAGAGGACCACAAGCTAACTATGAATCAACATTGTAACACTGCTACAAAAAAAAAAGGTAACATCATTCTGGATTGTATTAGCAGGAGTGTTGCAAGCAAGACATGAGAAGTAATTTTTCTTCCCTACTCTACTCCAATTAGGTCTCAACTGGAGAACTGTGTCCAGAGAAGAGCAACAAAAATGATTAAAGGTCTAGAAAACATGATCTGTGAGGCAAGACGGAAAAAACTGAGCTTGTTTAGCCTGGAGAAGAGAAGACAGAGGGGAACGTGATGACAGTTTTCAAATACATAAAGGTTCTTACAAGGAGGAAGAAAAACTGTTTTTAACTTCTGAGGAGAGAGCAAGAAACAATGGGCTTAAAGTGTAGCAAGGGAGGTTTAGGTTGGACATTAGGAAAATCTTTCTGTCAGAGTGGTTAAGCACTAGAACAAATTGCCTAGGGAGGTTGTGGTATTTCTGTCATTGGATATTTTTAAAAGTAGGTTAGACAAACACCTGTCAGGGATGGTTTAGATAATACTTAGTTCTGCCATGAGTTCAGGGACTGTAATGGATGACCTCCCAAGGTCCTTCCTGTCCTATGATTTTATGATTCATGACTCTGATATTGGGAGAGATTTTTAATTCCAAGGTAAGATAATGGAGAGGAGTGTTTGGGGGAAGACATTCTGGGAAGTAAGATGTACAGGCTGATCAACTGTCCATATGAAATGGCCCATTCATATGTACTGGGCTTTATCTTTGGATGCTGGAGACTTCAGAGCACTGTCTCCTGGAGTGTCCTTGGGCTAAGGGAACTGGAGTATTGTTTGCCCGGAAGTTGATTTCCTCTTTTCTTGAGACAGACCAGAGTTCAATAGGCCTTGGAAGCTACCATGTGAAAGAGAAAGAAGAGAAACCCAATTTCTGCTCAAAGAGCCTGCTGGGCTGGATAAGTTGTTATCTGTGTCCCTTTTACTTAGTGTCCAGGCAATCGCTTGCTTAGATAAAGGTACTTGATAGGAAACACTATCTGCTGTTTTGGGACTCCAGCCTCTTTTATGGTATGCAGGATGTTTTTTAGAATGGTGGGAAAAGAAGAATAGTCATAGGCCTTCAGTATAAATGAGTCTCAGAGGGGCAGCCACGTTAGACTGTAACTTTAAAAACAATGAGTAGCCCTGTGGAACCGGTGGCACCTAAGAGACTAACAAAGTATCATGAGCTTTCGTGAACAAAACCCACTTCATCAGATAAGCTGGAATGGAAATAACAGAAATCAAGATAACAGCAAAAGCAAAATCTGTCAGTTGTAGAACTGGTGCTAATGAGGCTAATGAAGTGCGCTGGAAGTGTCCCATTCTTAGCTTTTGATGTAAAAATGCAGTTGTTAAAAGCAGGGAAGACTGGCTTTATAATGTGCTTGAACAAAGACATTAACTAGGTGTCCCATTATACCAAATCATTCACATTAGTTCATATTTCAAAAATCTATTCGGATGGAGAGTGCAGGACCAAAAAGAGGTCATGTCTGAGAAAACCTGAATGCGTGGTGACCCCATGTTATGCCTTAACTAAGCACTATAATGAAATTTAGAGGATGTTACTGTATTTTTGTGATCCTGATCTACACACCCCACAATAGCCTAGGGACCCTCTTTTGAGCCAGGACCCCCCATTTGAGACACTCTGCTCTAGAGCAAGGGTTTTCAAACTCTGGGACATGGCTTGTAAGGGTAAGCCTCTAGCTGGCTGCGAGATGCTTTGTTTACCTGCACCTCCACAGGTGTGGCAATCACAGCTCCCTTTGGCCACAGATCACTGTTCTTGGCCAATGAGAGCTGTAGGAAGCAGTGTCCCAGTTTGCATTGCTTCTTGCAGCTCTCATTGGCCAGAAATGGTGATTCATGGCCAATGAGAGCTACAGTCAGCCTTGCCTGAGGAAACACAGGTAAACAAAGCATCTTGTGGGCAGTTAGCTGTTTGCCCTTACAAGTCGTGACCCAGGGTTTGAAAACTCCAGCTCTAAATCATCAGCTCAGGGTGATAGCAGCTACCCATTGTCCCCATACTACAATGATTATCTTAAATGTCTTCAGTGTTCTCCATCCAGTTCTTAGTGGATAGGCAGCCATATTGAAAGTCAGCTAATAGCAAGGGGAGCACTTGCCCTAAGATGGAGCAGGAACACAATAGATAGAAAGGGCACAGAAACTGGCCTCTGCAGCTCATTCTTGATCTTCAATAACTATTCACTTTCAGTTTAAAACAAGACAATTTCTTATAATTTAGTTGTGCATTTCACTGCACACTGGAGGGTGATTTTTGTTATCTCTACATTGCCTAAATTATGCATGGGGCTCTAAAACCAAACAAAGGCACAGGCCAGATCCTGAACTACACCCCACAGTGGCTCCATGCAGCTGAAGGTGGTGGCAGCAGTAAAAGGAGGTATGATCAGGTGTGTACCTCACACAGGCAATGAAAGGGCTCACAGGAGTCAGTGACTGGGCGACATTTGCCCAGATGTTAGACAAATAATCCCAATGGTGAGGTGCTGGATCTTCATAAAAGAAGGAGGATTGGCTCAGTAGGAGGAAGGCCAGGGACGAGACCCAGGTGAGAGGTACGTGGGTGTTTTCTCTCCTGGGCTAATGGCTGAGAGAAGATTGGGAGGCCTAAACCCTGGAGCTAGACCCAGAGGTCTAGGAAGCCTGGAATGCCATTCTCTGAAATAAGCAAAAAGAACTTTGTGGACATGAGGCTAAACCCAACAAGATGTCCTGAGGAAGGAATGTGAGAGACCTGGAGAGGAAGCCTGAGATGCTGAGGGCTCGGGAAGGCTGACAGAGGCAGGGGAATCCCTGGGTATGGACAGCAAAAAAGGCAAAGGCTACAGGATATGGTGATTTTCTCCACTGTGGCCCCAAAGAGAGTTCAATATGGAACAGAGACTTAGGGTGCGACTACACAGAAGCGTTATTTCATAATAACAGCTGTTATTCCAAAATAACAATGTGAGCAACATAATACAGCAATTCCATTATTTTAAAATAATTTTGAAATAACAGACGGCTTATTACGACTTCTCTAAACCTCAGTCCACAAGCAATAATGCCTATTCTGAAATAGCTATTTTGAAACCGATGTGGTATGGATGCTCCACTGCTGCTATTTCGAAATGGCTCCTCCCCAGGGCCATTCAGACTAATTAATCTCCAGTGCCTCCTGGGACTCTAAATCGAGGTAGTGTGTCCACATTAGGTAAGCTTGCCTTGGACTAATTTTGAGGCTTCCCTGTAGTATAGATGTGCTATTTCGAAATGAGCTATTTCAGAGTATTTCTTCCAGAAGAGCTTATTTTGAAATAAGTGTGCTGTGTAGACGTACCCTCAGGGAGTACTAAGATGGTGGGATACTAAAGGTTCTCAACATGGCGTGCTTGAAACAAGACTCAGTAAAACTACTGGGAATTGCATGAGTTGAATTTTCTGTCCATGGTCTACATTGAAGATCCCAGGGGAGGACACTGGCTCTTAGTAACCCCTAGGCAGAGAACTGAAGAGACTGGACTGCTACTTATTCTTCTAGGTAGACTTGGAAGGAGCATGGAACTGGATTTGTGACCTGGAGGTGAGCCCAGTGCAAAAAGAGACAGACCACCACTGAAACTGCTAGAGAACGGCTGTGCCATGCTCAGCCAGGAGGGGGTGACAATAGTAAGTCCTCTCTCCCACCTTTCTGCTCCCTTAATCGTGGTCTGTTCTGTGCCCATGTAGTCATTCAGCACAGCTTACAGCAGCCTGAGGGTACTAAGCCATTTCTTGCATCCTGAGGGATGTTCTGAATCCTCCAAGAGCTATTCCATCAGTCAGGGATAGCTGAGGCAAAGTGACATCCCAGCCTAGCTTTCTGCACTGGTAGCAGGGGAAGAGCAGGTCATGTGGAAGCTGCTATTGCAGCTCTATGCTGCCCCAGGATCAACTTATAGTGGGGAAAGCCCTGGGCTATCTGACTTGTAGAAGTATTGCACTGGGCGCATGACATAAAGCTGCCCTAGTGGAGCCCTAGATCTGCTCCAACATCTCTATGCTTAAAATCCAAGCAACACTAGATGGGGAGAAAGAGATGGAAGAATATGGTGAACTACAAGGGGTTTAAATGGGGACTTGAGCTGCTAACAGATTTTTAAAATTTTTCCTCAGACTTTGGGTCCTTTCTGTTATATTTATTACTAGAAGATTTACCCAGTGATACTCAGGTCCTTAACTCAATGAACTCTGGGGGGGAAGTTGGAAAATAAAATGAAAATGTACATCCTTCATATAAATCATTGCTCTGGGATGTGATGGGGATGACGGGTTCAGTATGCAGGCTGCCCCGTGAAGAGAGGACAACCCCAGCCCTCTCTCACCGCAGCATCTTAGGATCAGGTGAGAAGTGCCTGTCCATGGTTGCTGCAGCTCCCGCGGGCACAGCTGGAGGAGGGGTGCATGTTCTTTGGCTGGGGCAGATCCAGGTTCAGGTTCATCTGCCCCCTGCGCTCCCCAGCCAGAGTGAGGAAGGCAGCAAACTGTGCACTTTCCCTTCACTCCCTGATGAAAGGGAAAAGCCAAAAATGTCCACATATGATTCAGGGAGAAGGAGCTTCAGACCTCGATTGGGGGGAGGTGCCCCCTTTCACCTGCCTGGTGAGTCTGTCTCATTTCAGTATGGTTTTGAGAGAAGCAATCCCATTCCAGTCAGCTCCCACTGTCCTTGCACAACCAAACCCTTACCTTGCTTTAAGTTATAAGAGGAAGCTGTATACTGAATTTTATGGCCCCGACTCTTACCGTGTAGGAGGAGTTCTTCAACAAACAGACAGTCAAACTCTCTCAGAAATGTAATAGATTATTTATTAGCAGAAAAACATGGCCCTCCTAGTATGACAGCCCAGGAGCATAAGGGGATGCAAATTGCCTCCTCATCATGCCCTGTGCCAGTTACCTGTATAAACAACTGTAGTGTGGGTAAGGGAGCAGGTGCAGCAAAGCCGCTATGTTATTAACCCATACTGCAGGCAGGTAGGGAATTGGCCTTTAATGCACCTGATGCATGAGCACACTAGGGATTGTACTCTGCCCCAGTGCAGATAGACTCCTTCCCTGGAAAAGCAGGGTCAGTGGGAGGATGCCTGTGATTCACAAGCTGCTTCCTAGACTATTTCAGGAGGGGCACATAGCTCATGATCCACGCCACCGGATTTATCAAGCTCGTACTCAGTCCTGTTATGATAGCAATAATCATAATGATGCACTACATGTCTTGCATTTTCCATCTGAGGCTGATGTTTACTCCCTGCAGAGGGCATGCATGAGACCTTTGGTTTTAGGTTCACAATACTCATGTGCAGGAAGCATTATTATCCCATTTGACAGCTGGGGAAAATGAAGCACATAGAGGTCAAGATTTTAAATGGAGCCTATAGAAAGTTCCGAGAAAAGAACCCCAAATTGATTCCCAATCCTGTGCTTTAAATTTGGCTTCAAGTCACTGTCGTGACTCTCAGTATTTCCACTTAACTCTGTACACAATTCTCCCCACTTGACTGCCTTCTTAAGAGCCCATCATTTGCCTGGGAAAAACATGTTCTTTGAAAAAAAAACTATATCTGCTTTTCCCATAAAACACAGACTTGTCTCCCCACTGCCCCAATCAACAATCTGAAATAAGCAGAGGGCCCTGCTGTATTATCTCATTCATTTAAAAACCACACAATAGCCCTTCATTGTGTGGTCTTGATTTCACTTTAAATGCTCATGCCTTGCCTAAATGGCTTCCCATTAGAGGAGACAAATATACTTTTGTATAGCTCCCCTAAGAAATAACAGCAGCATTATATTAAGGAGGTGGAGGCTCCATTCTTTCAGTATGGCAGAGAGTAAAAGCTTACTTCAGCTGTACTTTGACATTTATAGCTTTCCGAAACAGATGGTGCTTTCTGGGTGGGAGGTCCCATAGCAGTGAAACATTAACATACACAAATGGCTTTAAAAATCTGATATTACACTTTATTGGATAAAAACCATGTTGCATTTCTTGGAAAAAGATCTACCAAGCAGAATGCATTTCACCAACTTCTAAGAGCAGTACCATTACCTTTTTATAGAGAGAGTATGAGCTAAATAGAAAATGGTAATGATAATTTCAATGAAGTTTGCATAAATAAACCTCTCGTATCAGAACTAAAATGGTTATTTAGAACCTGATTAGATGTGTCTGTAAGGGATAGTGTCAGGCCCATGAGTTCTTTTTCAACTTACAAGTCATGACTGATCCCCACAACACTAGCAGATTCCATGAGGTAGTAGGTCCCCTTTTGTTCCCTTGATGGCTAGATGGGTGTCACACAAGATCACAGTCTGGAAAAAGTTGAGAATCACTGGCCAAGTATACACCTCCATTTCAGAAATAACAAAGTCCCAGAAAAACACTTTGAATTACCTTTGAAGTATAGGACCATGTGTGAACGCCTCCATCCCATTTGTGAACTGTTAGTCACACAAATGACGACCCTCAAAGTCAATGAGGGTGATCATGTAACTGCTCATCAATATACCTACCGGGCTCACAATCAGGCCTATTGGAAGTTAGGACATTTTTATTTGTTTTCCTACCAAAGCACTGGCCATTTTTTCCCCTTTTCCTGTTTTTTCTAGGTTATGAGCAGAGACCAGATCAATTTATGAAGTCTGCATTTTGATCTAAAACCAAACTTTCCCAAAAGACTATTTTAAGAGGCTATTGGGGAAAGGGCAATTTCCTAAAAGACTATTTTAAGAGGCTATTGGGGAAAGGGCAATTTCCCAAAAGACTATTTTAAGAGGCTATTGGGGAAAGCGCTACTGGGGAAAGGACAGAGAGAGACAGGTGTAGGGAGCAGAATGACTAATTTGAAGGAGGCTACAAAACCTCAATAAGACACTATTTTGCATATTATGGACACCCTGCTTTGAGAGTCATCTGTTCCTAGTTGATACAATAGAGGACAGACCCCTATGTGGAGGAGTGAAACATTGCACATGGCTGCTTTCTCTTCCTCATAGAATTCTGGCAGTCTCTGTGCAGATTTGGCTGTTCACTTCACCATGCAGATGAATAGGAATCATTGACTATTGTTTAATTGCCATGAAAACATTTTTGTCCAATCTACTTCTCTGACAGTGTGAATGAAAAAGGGAATGAACTTTTGCTTTAATAAAAAAATCGTTAGTTGTATAATCCTGTCTGCTTGAAAGAGACACTGACATTCACCATCTTTATTAAAAAGCCTAGACTTTTTAATATTGAAAGCTGTATCTCCCTACATGTTTAATATCAACAGTAATGAATTTATATGGAAGCTGGATTTATAATTGGGTTTTAATACCTTCAGGCCTCTCTGTTACTATCTCACTCAATGCAAATAAAAGATGCAATCAGAGAATTATGATCTTGATGATGATAATAATAATACCTATGGGTGTTACAAAGGCTTCATGGAGATTTCTTCATAACCAAAAGCCAGCTACAAACCGTGCTTACTGGGTGTATGGGTTGGTTTATATTCAACTTAAAATAATAAAATGGTTAAAGGAAATTTAGGGTAGATATTAGGAAACACTTCTTAACTGTCAGGACAGCTAAGCACTAGAGTAAGTTACCTAGGGAGGTTGTGGAATCTCCATCATTGGAGATTTTTAAGAGCAAGTTAGACAAACACCCATCAGGAATGCTCTAGAGAATACAAGTTTGACCTCCCTCGTCCGGCACCCTCAGAATCTCACCAGTCCCGAACAAAGGGATTTGCCAGACCAGGGGAGGTCCTTCCCAACATGATCCGTGCTGCCCTGTTGCCCCCAGATAGGGCTCCAGCCTGGCTCCACTGCTGCCTGCACAGCCATGGCCTCCCCAGGCTGGAGTGCCATGGCTGTTACCAGGACCAGAGCTTTGCAGCTGCCACTACTAGCCTCTGAGCTCCACAGCTGGAGCTTTGCTGCTGCCGCTGCTGACCCCTTGCTACTGTCCAACTGCTGGGGCCAGAACTCCCTGCTGCTCCTCAATCACCCCCCTTCACATGGGGCTCCCAGCTGAGTTGCCAGCCCTCACTGCCACGCCTGCCTCACAGCCTAACCTCCCTATATGTGGGCTCTGTAGTCCAGGAAAATCCATGGTCCAGCAGGAGCCTGAATATTGCTGGACCACAGAGTCCTGCGTAAGGGTGGTACAACCTGTACTTAGTCCTGCCATGAGTGCAGGTACTGGACTAGCTGTGCTCCCGAGGAATCTTCCAGTCCTATGATTCTATGATCATGCTAGGAAAGATTTGAACTACTGCTGCTCTATTATTGAATTTTTGGCCTGGAATGAAGGAACACTTTTCAGTTCAGTGATTAGCATAAAATAATTGGACTTTGGAGTATATTTCTCTCAGTGCACATGCATAATTCCTACTAATATTAGCGGAGTTGCTTTATTCACATGCAGTGAAAGAAAGATATATCCCCAAGGTGCTGAGAGAAACTCTGCCTGAAGAGTGCTTTTGCTTGGTGTTGAAGATTTCCATACACTCTAAACTAGCACTCTCGTTACACATCTTGCCTTTCATGGCTCACTTCCACGGAGACAGAACGTTTGGAATACCAAGTATGACAGTTCAGTAGATAACTTTGTTCATAGAATTCTCTCACGTGTTTTGGTAAACATCAGTTCATGGTGGTCAATATTTCAGATCTTCAATTTACAATAGGCAGTGCTAGCACCTGTAATTGTTTTGCATAGAAGAAAAGTATCAAGGGAAAGTTTCTCCCGTGATTTTATTTTGCTACCCAAAAAAAAAAATGAATCCATGGTCACCTCAAACAGATGCCTGCTACTCCTAATGCTATGGGGAGTTTAATAACCTTGAAATGCCCAATATTAATCAGTGTAATGGGAAACAGTGATCAGCTGAGACTATTACCACTGTATAGAGTAATGTAATGTAGCCGTAAGGAAACAAAACAATAAATATATGATCAACTTTATGATGATATGAACCAATTATAAGTCTAAAGCAGTGATTCCCAACCTGTGGTCTGCGGACCCCTGGTGGTCCACAATTGTACTGTAGGGGGTGTTCAGAACGTTTAAGAAAGGAAAGAAAAGTTAGGATCGGGCCCACTGCGGGACTGGGATTTTCCACCAGGCAATTCTCACCCTGGGCTCACCGTTTGCGACCAGCCACATGCACGCTGCCTCCCACCCTTGGGATGGGATCTTGATACCCAAGGTGACCGTCCTCCCGTCACCAGCTGTACTGCCATTTATGTTCCAGCTCCCTACCTCTTCCCAGTCCTGTGATGTGCCCTATCCTTACTTTTCTTTTCCTTTTGGTTTTCTCCCCCAGGGCTCCATGCCCGGCCAAGGGTGAACTGCCAGGGCAGGAACTGCCTTTGGCTATGAGAGCCACCTCACCGTATCCTCCATGGATGGACAGGCGACGGAGGGGGTGGGAGCTGAGGAAGCAGCACGAGCCAAGGGACATGCTGGTTGCTACTTCCCACCGCTCCTCTTGGAGGGGTCCGTAAAATTTTAAATCGATTGAAAAGGGGTCTGTATGCTTGAAAAGGTTGGGAACCACTGGTCTAAGGATGACTCTTAACCATATCTTCCTTATGACAGTGAGTCTTTGGACAATGCTAAATAATCTAGTTGAGAAGAAGTCCCTGTTGGCAATACAACGGAATTAGCTCTCTAATATTTTGTTCTGTGTCCCACTCTTTCAGGTGCAGGTTGGTTGTTACATCCTCGGAAGGCTATCACAGAAGAAAAATGGTGAAAATCAGACCTGGTGCTAGGGATGCAATGCATTATACCAGGGATAATACCTGCCTACTGTATTGCCAGATTCCTGGCTCTAAATACAGTTCTGCAGGAGTACGGGCACTAATAGCATAATGTAAAAGTAACTGAGGAGCAATGAAAAAGAAAGATGGCTGAGGCACAGTGAAATTGATACAATGACAATTACAAAAAAAAAGCCAGTACAGGTCCCTTTTATAGGTTTGTTGTTACTCAGAATTAAATTGCTCAGCCAGAAAGGTAAATGCAATGGCTCAAGCTTTGCCCTCATGCACACATGTCAATACAGAGTAATTCTGTTGATTTTATTGAAGCTTCTCCGGACTTAGATTGGTGTATGGAATAGCAAAAATCAGCCTCATTTGGCAATTGCCTATAAGCCATTTCCCTCAGTTCCAGAGAAAACTAAAGTTTCCTTTCCAGCAGAGCTAACCAAACCAGCATATGCAGAGGTCTAGATCATGGAGTTACCAGTACATCAAGTAAGAGATACTGCATAGTTGTGTTGTGCCAGGAGCAGACTAAGGACTAACTGTGACTCTGAGTCACAGTTTGCTCCCTGGTTTCCCCTTGCACCAAGGGAGAAGTCATCAGAGCTAACCCCTTACCTGGCAAAGCCAGTTCCCTCTGCATGTCAAGTCAGCACTGCTGGTGGATGAAGAGGGATGGCAGGATCAGGTGACCACTCCTCATGCAGCAGTGGAACCTCATGGGAGAATACTCTCTTGTCTGTGTTGTGACCCACAATTCAGGTAGCTGACACTGGAGAGGTAGGCAGCAATTTACAATTTCTTAATCCCCAGCATAGCCATCCCTCACATCACAATTTTGCATAGGGTGAGGAAGCAGGTCAGATTCATGGACCAAATTAATGCTCTATGGAAAGCACTGCCAAAAAGGCATGCACTAAGGAACAGGAGGTTTGTGTTTACATGAGATCTTGAAATTGTCCTTTGTATAATTTCCTTTGACTACATCTTAGCATTCCTTGTTCAGTTTCCTTCAAACATAATTCTCCTGATTATACAAAGGTTCTCCATAAGTGGCTGCACACTGCCGTGTTTGTGGCTAAACAAACAAAAGAAGTTGCACACAAAGAGAATTAAGCAAAGGGGCTTTTCAAGATTTCATAAATTTGCACAAGCAAAAAAAGAAGATTTTGAATCCTGAAAATGTTCTGTGTATAAAAATAAATGCAAAGAAATGTGTGTAAATCACTCAAAAGAAAATAATTTCCATTAAAGATTATCTAAGCCTCTAACAGAAAAAACAAATAGAAAAGTAGTTTACCATTTCTCACCCACACAACACAGAACAAATAACGATTTGAGATAAGTCCTCCCTTCTTTTCCTGCTTTCTACCGCCTTACTAGATAAAAAGCAACCAGAAACAAAAGAAAAATCATTAGTCCCTTTCTTTCTCTGTGTGAAACCAGTAGTTACATGTACATAATGTGTGCCTGCTGTATTAACCTTGCAAGGTGTATAAGTGAGGTTTCAAATCACTTTGTACAATGAATGTAAATAGCTATACTATTTCACTGTACTTCTTAATATAAATAATATATATACCTGCACTAAAAACACAGCTTCAATTGCCAAGGCAGAAGCCATTTGTTACTCTATAAGTCGTGTTTGCAGCAAAAAAGATTACACATTTAAGGTGTACCTGGGTAAAGTGTACCTCATTTGATTCAACTAAATTTCTAACTCACAGGTGATATGATAAGTTATGTTGATGTTATGATGTCCCACAGCAAAAAAAGCAAATCAAAAATTACTAAAAGGGAAGTAATATTTCTTCCTATATTTGGCACTGTTGTGACCACTGCTGGAATCCTGGGTCCAGAATGTTAATAAATGGGAAAAGGTACAGAGAAGAGTCCCAAGAACGATTAAAGGACTGGAAAACATGCCTTATAGTGATGGACTCAAGAACCTCAATCTATTCAACCTATCCAAGAGAAAGTTCCGGGGTGACTTGATCATAGTTTGTAAGTACTCACACAAGGAACAAAAATTTGATAACGGGCTTTTTAGGTTAGCAGAGAAGGGTCTAACAAGTTCCAATGGTTGAAGTTGAAGTCACACAAATTCAGATTAGCCATAAGGCATAATATTTTTGACAGTGAGGATAATTAACCATTGGAACAACTTGCCAAGGGTTGCAGTGTATTTTTCATCACTGACAATTTTTTGATCAATAGTGGATTATTTTTTAAGTATGCTCCTTCTCCCTCCCCCCGAGGACTTTACCTCAATTAGTTATGTCTAGGTAAGAATTATCATCTTTCTGTTAGGATTTTAAACTGAGATAGCTATCAGCAGTTAGCTAACTTTTTTTTTTCTGTGAAGTCAGCCTCTGAATAAAATTCATTTTAGCATGAAGGGCTGTCCCTTGTAAGCCCTATTTTGGGGAATTAAGTAGTTACCTCTCCATGAGGTACATTTCACTTTTTGTCCTTGGGCATTGAACAAAGGCCGTATGGGCTGATTTAGATTTTGTTTGTGGTAGTATTTAGTCACTTATGGATAGAAATTGCCTCCTAGACTGACATATAATAAGGTGTAACAAATTTTCCATTCATATGTCACTGCTCAACAAATTATTAGTAGAAAATGTTTTGTCTGTACTAAGCCTCCTTTGTTTCAAATTTATCAGATAAGGGTCATGGCTATAGCCCTGATAAACTTTGCTTGCTACCACACCCAGGGACAATATAACTTCTTAATTTGTGTGACTGTGAGCGTACGTCTACACAGCAGGGCTTAAGTCGAATTAAGCTACACAACTTGAGCTACGTCAATTGCGTAGCTTAAGTAGAAATAGCTTAATTCGACTGTTGATGCTGTCTACACAGCAGGAAGTCAAAGGAAGAACACTCTTCTTTCAACTTCCCTTACTCCTCGTGAAATGAGGGTTACAGAAGTCAGAGTAAGAAGTCCTCCAGCTCACCATTATTTTGAAATAAAGGCTGGCAGTGTAGACGCACACTATTTTATTTCAGAATAACATCAGTTATTCCAAAATAGCACTGCTGTGTAGATGTTCTCTAAAGGTAAGTCTAAACATCAAAACTATTTTGAGATACCAGAAGTATCCCGAAATAGCTACCCCACGTCTTCACAAGCCACCCATTATTTCAAAATATTTTTCGAAATAACGGGCGCGCTATTTTGGCATCCGGTAACCCTCATTCCACGAGGGTTAAAAGATGTCTCAAAATAGCACTTAATTTTGAAATTTGGTGCTGTGTAGATGGCACCAAAGTTGGAAAGAGCCTATTTCAAAATAAACTCGAAATAAGTACTCAATTTCTGTAGCGCAAATTGCATATCTTATTTCGAGTTTAGAGTGTAGTGTAGACATAGCCTAAGAAACTAGCCCAAATAGCAGGGTTACAGTGTAACTAAACTGGTAGGTTCCTATTTCTAGGACTCATGAAGCCTAATACATGGATCCCATGCTGACAAATCTAACTCAACGTAAAATACGTACACACAAACATATTTCTATTAAGATCACAGGCTTATATAGTCATAAAAAGAGAATGAATTATATCTACAGTACACTGAATTTTAATCACAAAACTCTTTGAAGTAGCCAAAAGGATATTTTCTAAGGGTACAGCTACATGGCGGAGCTATTTTGGGATACCGGAAGTATCCCTAAATATCTATTCTGCGACTATTCAACCAGTCCGTTATTATGAAATAGATTTTGAAATAATGGGCGGCTTATTTCAATATCCCGGTATCCCTCATTCCACAAGGGTTAACGGGCATTTCAGAATAAGGAGTTGGTGCTGTGTAGAAAGGGCCAAATTATGAAATAAGCTACTTCAAAATTAGCTCAAAATAAGCTACACAATTTGCATAGCACTAATTGTGTAGCTTATGTTGAGCTAAAGGTACTGTGTAGGAGCACCTAATAATGTTGCTCTGGTAAGTAATAATAAAAACTTCTATACAAGATCCAAATGTTAGCAAGAGAGCAAGGCATGTGTGGAATTGTACTGGTAAAGGCAAAACCTTAATGGGTGCGTCTAGACTGGCAAGATTTTGCGCAAAAGCGGTAGCTTTTGCACAAATGCTTGCCAGCTGTCTACACTGACCATGAGAATTTGTGAAAGAACACTGACGATCTAATGTAAGATTGTCAGTGTTCTTGCGCAAATGCACTGACGCTCCCACTCAAGGATAAGCCTTCTTGCGCAAATGTTTTTGCGCAAGAGGGCCAGTGTAGACAGGGAAGAACTTTTTTGCGCAAAAAAGCCCCAATGGCAAAAATGGCCACCAGAGCTTTCTTGCACAAAATTGCGTCTATACTGGCCACGGATGCTTTTGCGCAAAAGCACTTTTTGTGCAAAAGCATCCATGCCAATCTAGACGCTCTTTTGCGGAAATACTTTTAACGGAAAAACTTTTCCGTTAAAAGTATTTCCGCAAAATCATGCCAGTCTAGACACAGCCATTGAGTTTAACTGTTACTAACCATGTTGAGACGATAAACTAGAAAATTTGCTTTGATGGAGAGGCAATATCCTGACCCATCCCTTAATAATTCAAATAAAGGCTCCAAGAGATGTTCTCAAGTCAAACTGAGATATCAAGGAGACAGCTGTCAGAGGAAGAATGCATGGTCTAAATCTGAAATTATAATCACCCACTTTTGTCAAGGTCTATTAAATCATAGCTCTGAAGCATTCTGTAAATTATTCTTGGGGAGAAAACCTACACTAATTCCAAAATGTATGCACAGCTTCTCCTGATTTAGAGCAGATCTTGCTGGCTCTATACTAATTAGTGAAGTGAAGGACTTCAAAAAGTGTTTGTTTTGCAAAGACCAAGGAATTGAGTGATTAGCCAAAACTAATTAGCCTTGAACCACCTGCGGTTGTCATGTCTCTTATTACCCATTTTAGGCAATAACCTGACAGAGAAGAGTGACCATACTGATCACATCTGACTTCCTGTCTCTGCAGCACACTCTCAGATTCTCCCTCCAAGTCCTCTCATTAACCCTTACAGGCTGCCATCTTACAAACTTACATTCAGGAACTCCAGCTATGCAGTTCACTTCTACTCTCTGAAGCTCTTTTCCTCTCTAGGAGCCATTGTTTAGTTCCGTCCATTTTTCTTCTGGACTTTGTTACACTGTTAGGTTCTGCAAGCTCTGCTGCACACTGGGGCTTGTTCATCCTCAGATGCCATAAAATGTCAGAGTAAGATAGAATTGAAAGTGGAGGTTCTGTCTCAATAGAAAAGCAACTAGTCCTTACAACACATTTTAAAATTTAGAGGGCATGGAACTCTTATGGCACAATAAAGGGAGACAGAGACCTCCAAAAGAAAGGCCCTCAGATGAAAAGGAGAGTCAAAGGCCTACAGAAAATATGAGAGACCAATCATGATAATCCACTTGAAAGAAAAGATGAAGCCAGGTTGAAAGAAGACTGCTTGGGACTTGCTGGGACAGAACAAGTATCCCTTAAACCAAACCCAACCCAAGCCTTAAAAACAGGTTCTGGTTCAGTTGAATGAATGGCTGAAGGGAGGGCCATCCATCCCTATTAGTAGTATGAGGAGGCTGAAATCTTGCTAATGTACAGTTAAGAATTCTTCCCAAAAAGTTCTCTGTCATTTATCGCCTCATTTTTGCACTAGCTGTGCTTTGGGGATTGGGATAAAAAAATCGAGACTTGGAACTAAATTTTCCTTTTGCAGAAAACTTCAACAATTTAAAATTACTTTCCATTCCAAATCAGAACAAAGTCAAAATATTGACAATTTTAAACAACACATTCCAAAAAGTCTCGAACTGGAAATGTTGAAATGGAAAATTTACAGTTTCAAGGTAAGTGAAATGATTCAATGTGACTAAACATGTCATGGTGTTTTAACAACACAACGTGTTTTAAAATCAGCATGTCAGAATTTAAAAAACTTATTTTGTTTTCCAGTGACACTATTATTTCAGTCTGTTCATGAGAAAACTGAAAAATTCAGTCAAAATTAACATTTTCCTAAGAAAAATGTGGTTAATCAAAATGTCAATTTTAATTATTTTTTCAATATCCTATAGAATATGTCCTCCTGAGATGGAGAAAGATCTCCAGAGGTGATTTTTGCATATAGTCTGAATACTTATGATCACTCTTTGTACAAGACTATGATAAAATTTGTACAAAGTATGTCTCGTGAGGTAACATTTGAAAACTCAGAAGATGCTGAGCTTATTGTCCTGATAACCATGTGTGGCAACACATGGTTATGTAAATTTTTATGTAAAGTTATAAAACTGTACTCTATAAAATATATTCCAAGTCTGGAAAAACAGCTCCAAACCAGAGTCAAAAGGCAAAATGATTCCTAACCAGTTATCAACAAAAACAAATGCACTTACAGTTAAGTGGCCATTCTTTCGTGGGAAGAAGTGTGTGAGCAAGAAATTTACATCTTGGCAATGGAGCAACTGCAGATTCCCATGTAAACAGACTGGCTGTGTCTAGACTGGCAAGTTTTTGCGCAAAAGCAGTTGCTTTTGCGCAAAAACTTGCCAGCTGTCTACACTGGCCGCTTGAATTTGCATAAGAGCACTGATTTTGTAATGTACAAAATCAGTGCTTCTTGCGCAAATACAATGACGCTCCCATTCGGGCAAAAGCCCTTTGTGCAAGAGGGCCAGTGTAGACAGCTAAAAAGTGTTTAGCGCAAAAAAGCCCTAATGGCGAAAACGGCGATCGGGGCTTTCTTGCGCAAAACCGTGTCTAGATTGGCATGGAAGCTTTTCCGCAAAAAGTGCTTTTGCGCAAAAGTGTCCGTGCCAATCTACATGCTCTTTTCCGCAAATGCTTTTAACAGAAAAACTTTTCCGTTAAAAGCATTTGTGGAAAATCATGCCAGTCTAGACGTAGCCACTGGCTGTTACCTGAACCCCAGCTGGAGATGATTCTCAAAGAGGAGAAAAAGCTACAAAAATGAGGAAGAGAGACCCTAAATCATCCCTTTCCCCTCATCTTTACTCATGGCATCGCCAATGTTTGAAAAGACAAAGATAGCATCAGTGAAATAATGGAGAGGTCGTGGCTGAAGGTATCCAGTCAAACTGCTGTAAGCATGTGCTGAGAGAAATCTTTTCACTTTAAATTCACTTCGCTTGTTAAGTTAGATATTGATTTGTGTTTTACCTTGTCTTCCTCTGTAACCAATTCTGACTTTTATGCCTCATTACTTGTAAACACTTAAAAATCTTTCCTTCCAAGTTAATAAATGTGTTTTATTATTTTATCTAAGCCCTTATGTTTAGTTTGAAATATCTGGGAAGCTCTATTTGAGATAACAAGATTTGTGCACATCATTTTCCATTTCTGAAATAATGGACTTTTTATGAGCTGGTATTGTCCAGGAAGGTTACTGAACAGTACAAGTTGCACATTTCTGGAGACAAGTCTGGGGCTGGGAATTTGTTGATGTTTTTCTGCAATATAATTCAGGAGTGATTGGCTCAGAGCATTTCTATAATTCAGCTGGGAGTAATTTACATGCCAGAGACAAGCCATAAGTATCAGAGGGGTAGCCGTGTTAGTCTGAATCTCCAAAAGCGGCGAGGAGTCCTGTGGCACCTTATAGACTAACCGAAGTGTTGGAGCATAAGCTTTCGTGGGCAAAGACCCACTTCGTCAGATGACTGTAGTGGAAACTTCCAGAGGCAGGTATAAATATGCAGGCCAGAATCAGACTGGAGGTGGCAAGGTGGATTCAATCAGGGAGGATGAGGCCCACTTCTAGTAGCTGATCTGGAG
>CM057847.1:17504295-17531942 GCA_030068395.1 Apalone spinifera
TGGCGTTGCTGGTGTATATATGTGGGCAGAGTTGGCACCGAGGTTTGTTGCATGAATACTTATGAAGCCATAAGTAGTTACTCTTAGAACAAAGTAGTGCAAAAAAGGATCCCAGTTTGGAGAATGGAGGGGGGACAGCAGATTACAATCTAAATTGTACTCTGAGTAATTCTATATATACACATAGGACCAGCTCTGAAATCTAGATTGTTAATGACTCAGCCAACAAGTGCCCCTCCTTCAGAAGGGGAGAAGCCCCAAAACAAAAGGCATTTTCCTATAGCGAACAAGGAAATTCTTCTAATAAAAGCTCTGGTTCACAAAGAAATAAAATTGATTTCCGGAGGTATTTTCCCAGAAGGTGTTGCTCAGAAATGAAAAAGCTGTATTCAATTACATCATCATCTCTCAGGATAGAGGAACAGATCTCTATCCAAAACCCTATCAGAGATTGCTTGTTATCCTGCAAGATCACAATCATCAAAATACAAAAGGCTGACTATTAAATTAAAGGAAATGGATTCACTTGTTCTGTGCTAGGAAATAATGATAATTAATAAATAACAACAATAATAATGTAACATTTATAGTAATTTACATCTATAAGACATTTTTGCAGAAATCAAATCAGGAAATATGTGCAAGTTCCCACATGGACTGGACACATGTCCAGCCACAGCTAGAACTAGTGATGGTCTATTACATGGGCATAATTTCATTTCCTATGTAACTATGCTGACTTCAGTGTTACAACAGGGATGAGTTTGGTCCAATGGGCCAGACTCTTAGTTGGTGAAAACTAGCACACCTCTATGGAAGTCTCAGAGGGGTAGCCATGTTAGTCTGTAACTGAAAAAAAAATTTAAAAACAACAAATGGTCCTGTAGCACCTTAGAGATATTTTTTGTTAGTCTCTAAGGTACTGCAGGATCATTCGTTGTTTTTTAACTCTATGGAAGTCAACAAAGTAACATGGAGTGACTGGAGGATTTGGCCCATAAAGTCTGCTGGATGGTGAAATCCAGGTGGATAGGTACCAAATGTAACAAATCACTGAACTTCAGAACATCAGTTCTGAAACAAATGCATGACATCCATTGAACACATCAGTTTGTTTTCTTTCTGAAGTTCTTGAGAAACATCTATATAGCCCACCAATCTGGACTGATAGTAGAAAAATGAAAGGAAAAAATTAGTTTGGGGCTTCTTCTAAAAAAAGCAAGCAGCATTGAGGGGAGAAGGCAGGAGAAAAACCAATTGTTAATATTCAGAACAACACTGCAGCATTACATAAAGCTGTAGACAAGCAATAATCAGCTTAGCAATTTTGCTTCAAGACCTGTAGCATAGAAGACATGATTAAATCTGGCAATGGTCTACTCTGTGGAGATTTCAGATTTGCAACAGCTGAAGCACACACTATCGCACATTTTTTTTATTTACCAAGGAATAATACTCAGAAGAAACAGAGACAGAATACATGGAGACAGACTATATTAATGAAAGATTAAATTAACTGTACCTGTGATTATTAATGTATTTCTTTTCAACATTCAGTCTGCAGTTTGGCGCCAATACAAAATATAAAGCAATTACTTAAAGCAATGTGCCTATTTACTTTCCACTTCGTGCAAGTAGATTAGACTGCAATATTAATTGCTAACTAGAACTAAATCTTTTCCCACAGAGTTTTTAGGATACCTATTAGGGAATAATTTCATACTGATTATCCTGTGGAGACCTGATCTGTAAACAGTACAAAAGTTCACAAGGCAAGAAGCATTTGTCATCTTAGATAACCTGTGAAATATATCTATTCATGTTTGAAACTATTAGTTGCCATTCTGAGCCTACTGGTGGAGGCAGCCATCTTGCTATGGAGAATGCAGAAGTGAACAAGTATTTCAGAAAAGTATTTTAAAACATTTGCTAGAATATATAACCTTGAATTCATTTGGACTGCATTCCTAAGACTTCTATTTGCTTTCTGCAAAGAAAATGGTGTGTGAACATTTTGTTGCACCTATTCATGAGAGAACTGTTAGCATAGTTATTAAAAGCTTTATGGATTTGTATGCCAGCCAATCCAGAATCAGAACTTGGGGGACCAATCACACTGTACAAAAGCATTCCAAATATAAAATACTTTCAGCAAAAGTGAAGGGGAATAGAATTCAATCAATCTGAAATTCATTTTACAAAATTCTTCAATTTTTAAACAAGCAAATTAGTAAAATATGTAAAATATTGTGTGTGCGTGTGTATAATTATTTTATATCTGCATTCAATATAAGTCACTTTAATTGCTTACTAAATAAAGTCAAGGAAGAGGAGGAATAAATTGTCCTAAATCTATTGTACTATTTTCTAAGGTATGGAGGGCAGCACACACTATTGGTTGCCATTTTCCCCCAGTTGATATAAATATTTTCTGCATGCAATCCATTTTACCTAATCTAGTTCCAATTATTTTAAAAGACTGTAAAACAGTTTACTGTTCTTCACTATACCATGCTGTCTCGTAGAATTAGAGATTGGCCAAAATAAATATGAATCCTTTCCAAACTGGGAGACATTCTCGTTCTCAAATGCAGTTTTGTAACATCTTTTCTTATGTAATAGACATTAACTGACTAACTTGGTGTAAAGTAAAACTGTAAAGGTAGACAAGAGGACTTAGGAAAGGAATTCTATGGCACACACATAATTCTGGGCTCTGTTAGGGTACGTATATACTGCAGCACTATTTCGGGATACTTCCGGTATCCTGAAATAGCTATTCCATGTCTTTTGAACAAACCCGTTATTTCAAAATATAACGGGCTGGCTATTCCGACATTCCTGTAAACCTCATTCAATGAGGATTAAGGGACATTCTGGAATAGCAGTTTATTTTGAATTTAGCACTGTGTAGATAGCACCAAATTATTAAATAAGCTATTTCAAAATTAACTTGAAATAAGCTATGCAATTTGCTACGGGTGCAGTGTAGACACACTCTCCAAGAACAGTAGTGGCCAGTCCGTGCATGCAAATGTGATTCGTGACATGCATTCACTTGAATTTGAAACACTATGGATTCTGCCATTATGATATGCAAGTGTAGTCAGAGTATATGTGAAAAATGACTGAGTCAATTTCAGCAGCATGAGCTGCACTAAACTTAGTTTAGTGAAGCTGAGTGCTGAGATAACTAGGGAATATTGTCACAGAAAAGGTGATAAATTATAATCCAGTGAATGCAAATACTGGGCACAGCTGTCCCTTGTGTAGAATTTTTAATTACTCTACTCTCTAACAGAGGTAGTAGGTTATCTGAGGCAAGTCACATGAATCTAAGTTACATTGACATCTAGTCACCATAGTAATTAAGTTGCTTTTGCATGTTCACATTATACTGCTTGTGTCGGCAGCATATGTCCTTACTAGCAGCACTTGCATCAATGCAAAAAGGAGTCCCTCATTATGCAACTTGCCACCATCTAGGACAGGGTGTTTTAGAAAGTTTCAATGGGGGCAAACAGGTTGCACAGGGCTGACTGGGAACATGGTTTCAATGCCCCATGATGCAGTGATTCCTTTGAGGCTAGTTTGCTGTGGGACATGAAAAGGAATAATTCAAAATTATTGGCATTCCCAGAGAGTGCAGACAGTGGAGAGCCAGTTCTGGGCCCAAGAAACAAGCACTGAGTGGTGAGATCACATCTTTATGTAGGTATAGCATGACAAGCAGTGGCTGCAGAACTTTCAGATACAATAAAGACGCATTTCTTGGCATGTGGGAAAAGTTTACCCAGCACCCACAGTGAAGCAACACCAAAATGAGAGCAGCGCTGACAGTGGAGAAGTGATTGGCAATCACTGTGCAGAGACTCACAACCCCAGCTTAGTTCTGATCAGTCAGGAATCAATTTGGAGGTGGGAAATCCATGATGGAGGGGCAGGTTGCTGTGATGCAACTGAGCAGGGATATTAAATGCTTCCTGTTATGAAAGACCATGACTTTGGGAAATGTGCAGGACTCAGTGGACAGGTTCACAGAAATTGGATCCTAAACTGGGGGGGAGGGAAGGGGAGCAGACAATAAATGGCATTTATACCCCTATTTTGCCACCAGATCACCTTGCCAGAGTACATCTACAAGAAGGGCTCCTTTTGTATTGTATTGCAAACACTGGTAGCTCACCAGGAATATTTACTGACATCAAGGGAGGCAGGTCAGGAAAGGTGCATGATGTACACATCTTTAAGACCCAGCCTACCCCTTACTCCCATGGCACTTGAAGCTGTACACTGGCCACCTCGATGGAGTGCTTCAATTGCAGGCTCAGCAGGTGCAGAATGACATTTAAATGTGATTTTGGCCATTTGAAAGGCTACTGGTGCTGTCTACTCATGTGATTAGACCTCAGTTAAAAAAATATCCTAATGGTTATAGCTGCCTGCTGTGTACTTCATAATACAGAGCAATAGTAATGTGAGTTGCTGAATTGTGTTCTGCCTGTGTGTGTGTGTTTTGTTTTGTTTTGAATCCCAGTATGAACCTTGTAAGGAGTGCTTTGTGTGTAGTACTGTAACGTTGCAAGTGCACCTATTACTATTCTGTGAATGATGTCAGTCCCAGCTAACATGTATTATGAACTAATAAAGACTAATTAAGTTTCCATAAATAGACTTTTATTCCAAACCCAGGCAAAGAGACATATTTATAACTGAATGAAACTTTATAAATACAGGGGAAAGAACCTTTAAAGGGGAAAGAACAGTCATTTCACAAACACATTGAGGCCTCCTTTTTCAAAATGTGCTCTCTGTGCATACTTAATGTAGAAACTGGCATTTGTACAATATACTGACAAGCTGAACAAAAACTTTAGAAAGAAGTTCATTCCTAGTGACATCCGATTTGCTTGTACAAAGTCCCAAAATAGCAAGAGAGGTAAACTACATACTAGAATACTTACTAGATGAAGAGAAAACAAAAAAAAGCAGTTATGTAGCACTTTAAAGACTAACAAGATAGTTTATTAGGTGATTAGCTTTCATGGGGCAGACCCTAACACAGCTACCTCTCTGTGACTAGATGAAGAGAGTGAGACACAGCTAAACAGTTGTAAAATGGTTGCTCACAGGCCAATGGCTAATCCACAGTGCATGGGAATCAGTGAAAAGACTCTCATTGACTCAGTTGGCTTAGGGCTGCTGCCACTTTACCTGGCAGATTGAACCAGGTTGCCCCAGAAAAAGAGCATGTTGTGAAAAAGATTCCTATAATGAGACAATCCCAGTGTGAGGAAAGAGTGTGCAGAGGTGATAGTGAAAAAAGAAGGTGCTTTTGTGCAATGTAAACCACCACTCCACCCCGCATAATTATAACTTAGTTGTTATAACTACAACATCTGCAGGATTGTCCTCCTCTCTTCTTTATCCTTCTTTCTTTAGTCATGATCCCAAACATGCAAAACCCTATGGTCCGGGGTTTGATTTCTGCTCAGTCTCCGATGCGTGACAGTATTTCTAGTCCACCCGATCCGTGCCAGCAGAATCAAGATGCCAAGGCCAGTGACATGGCACAGTCACCAAAGCATTCCATTTAACCTTGATTTTTATCTCCATCTCATTTCCTTTATTTGCAATGACACACATCAGCTGACTCAAGCTGACATGCTGCATAACAGTGACATTTTTGTCCTGTCAAATGTGACCTTTCTTCCTCCAAATTGGATGTGAAGGTTATATTTTTGCCCTTTCACATACTGATTCTGATGAGTTCACAGTCTTTGCAGTCTATACTTAAAAACTGTCACTATTGCATCTTCTTATTTTCACAGGATATCGGTTCGGAACTTGGATAATTATTAAAATTTAATAATTTCCCAAGTTCAGAACTGATATCCTATGAACAGATGAAGAAGCAACTGACTTTCATGCTCAGAACCACACCAAAATTTACCAATGGTTTGTGAAAGTGAAGAGCTTTGTATCTCCCTTCAGTGTGTGTGTGTCCTGCCAAATACAGAATTCTATTTTCTAGTGCTATATAGCATTTTTTTTCCAACAAAAATCTTTCTTACAACACTCGCTGACTAAATTATATGCCAGGCATAAAAGTCTTGAAAGGAAGCTCTGTACAGAGCTATAAAGAGAAATAAAAGATGCTCAAAATGAAGTGCAGTGGGGCAGCTGCTCCACTCTGGCCAGAAGAGGTTAAAACAGGCTCGAGAGAGCCTGTGCAGAGCTCTGCCCAATCAGAGAGACTGAGCCAACGTGAAGGCAGCTTGCTGGAGTAGCCCTGATATGAGGGGTTGCTCAGAAGAGAAGAAGGCAGTTGGGTTCTGACCAGCGAGGGTACAGGACTGGCTCCCAGCTAGGAAAGGCACCTTCGATAGAGCAGTGCGAGGCAGCAGCTACAGAGGGAGGCTCCAGCCTGATGCACCTTCTTGACCCTTATATCAAGGCCACTGGCAGGGGGTAAGGGATCACAGGGAAATGGCCAGGGGATGAGAGATCATAGTGATGGGCACTGCCAGAGGCCAGTGTCCTGAAGAGGATGCTATGGTCCTGGGAGTGATGCGAGTCCAGAGCCAGAAGATGGAGAGAGTGCATCACAATGGTGGGTGAGACACCAGCCAAAAGAGTGTGACCTGCTGTAAGTCAGAGCTAATTCCCAGTTTGACCAGCAAGAGGCACTGCAGTGGTGAGTTGTGAACCCATTACGTGAAGTAAATCTAATAAAGCTCTAACCCCAATACTCAGGCTGAGCTCCATATGCTGGAACACTCCCCTAAAATCCAACACGCACAAGGAGCAGATAAAGCACAAAAGAACCTGACCCAGAAAGACAGTATGGATGAAACAGTGCACCACTCATAATGGAAATATTACTTGCTTCCTGCAGAATACACTGTACTCTGCAACCTGACAGCTGAGAAAAATACTTCAGTTCTTGTTTGATGAAAACAGCTAACAACATATTTTATTCAATGGCATGTGGTTTTTATATATAGGAAAAAAGAGACATAGCCACTAATCTGATTGCTTTGCTTGCTCATTACTTATTAAAACTACTTAAACAAAGACCCTTATTATTTAATGTTTCATTTCCTTTTTAAAAAGATTATGCCAGTGCTCTCTCAATGTGTCATGCAGTGCTATAAAATTTATAGGCGCAACAAACTTTGCATATGCATGATGCTATCCGTCTGCCACCACATTTAAATTGTTCTTCATACTCTGTATTAAATAGTCTTAATTAGGGAAGTCTGTCAGCATCCCAACCTGGAACATGAGTTTACTTCATAATTACACACACACGCACAAAAATCAGAAAATGGGAAGGACTTTTTGTCCTGTTTATTAATATGGATTCCATGGTTTTGGAAAACTAGCTAGTGACTCAATGCCAAACACTGCACCCACAATTCAAGAAAGAATAGCAAACCTCTGAGACTAATACTTAAAATAAACCTCTAGTAACGGGGTTTGGGTGACCATGATTTAACAGGGTGACTGGCTCTCAGCCCCTTGCAGGCTGAAGGGTCTCAGTCTTTAAGGCTGTGGGGAAGGAAGTAAGATGTGAGAGGAGGACCCAGACCCCCTCTCTGTGCTGGATCCTAGCTCAGAGGACTAGGGGTTGAATCAAGACAGTTGGAATCCTTTCCAGAAGAGAATCAGAATCGGCTGTCCTGGACTACTGTTTCCTATCAGTCCATTCAGTTTGCAGTGTGGCCTCTAGTCCAAATAGGGCCTCTAGGGTCCAAATAGGGCCTGGATGTGGCTACTTGGGGCAGAACAGCCACAAGCTGGTGAGGGAAAGTCCCCAATGTCTCTGGGCTTCACTCAGTCACCTCCCTTGGTGGAAGGTTCTTCCACAGTCTCCCTTGATTGGGAAACCGGAGCTTACTTCCAGATGGCTAACCTGGCTAGCAGGCCAGTGCTCCAGCCTTTCAGACAGGGAGGCAATCAGCTCCTGCCTCTAGGCCAGTCAGCCCTGAACTGAGTCAAGCTCCCTTCTTTTATCCCACCACAGGTCTGGGTTGGGCTGCAATTATAGCAAGACTTTTACCTTCTGGGTGTGAAAAAGATCTCTGTATAGCTCAAAAACTTTCTGTCTTTCGCCAACAGAAGTTGAACTACTGCTTTCATATTCTAGAACCAAGATGCAACATATACAACAACACTGCAATCAACGAGTTTTAGGTTTTTATCCCAGTGCCAGACAGCTTCTTGGAACATGTTCAAGAGTCACTTTGCATAACCAATGGTCACATCCATGGTAAAGCATTTATTGCACCTGCCAAATCCACAGGAAAAATTACATAAACAATAAACAGAACACTTATGAAGAAAGGAGAAGGATGTGGTGTGAACTAATCCTTAGACAGGCACAGCACTCTGAGCAAAGAAGAAAAGGATACACGTCCTTTCTCCAACATGTCACCCTCTAGCTTCTAGTACTCCGTCTGGATTGCAGGAGCTGGTGAAATACATCGTCAGGTACACCATCATAGGGAAGCTCATGAAGCCAGGGTGGCAAAAAATACCAGTAAGCATAGTGGCAAAAAATACAGATAGAATCACTGGGAGCAAATGATAGAAAAATATAGATAGAATCACTGGGAGTAGATTGGTATTTGCATATCGATATATTTATTGACTATGCAAAAGCCCCTTTTTTCTAAAACAAACCTATTTTCTATATATCTGGTGGGGAAAAAAACCTGTTTTCGAATCCACCCATCTTCACCTAGAACAAAAGTTATAGAGGGTTTCTTGGGACTACACACAGAGTAAACAGTAAAACTTTATCCACCCCATCAATCCCCAACCCATTCAAGCGTGCATAGGCTTTTTTGTTTGCTTTTTCCCTTATACGTTGTCAGTCGCTCTAGATTACTTGTGAGGTTCCGCGTGGTATTTGTGGTCCATGTGGTCAACTAAGGATGAAGATACTACCTTTCCCAGCAGCCTCAGTAGACTTTTTAAAACTTTTATTTAAGATTGCTTCATGTTGTTTTAGGTATCTCAGAACCCAGCTGTATTATATTTTAGTTTTATGGAGCTGCAGATAGCACCATGGCTCATGAAAGACGTTTTAAAACTCCATCACAGCCAAGAAGATTTAACGACCACACAACCTCCTCATGCAGTTGTGTCTTATATAGGCCAAAGTAGGACTTGGACAAAGGCTGATAAAACAATAGATACATTTCGTTTTGTACTTTAAAAGTCTGTTGTTCTCAGCACAATACAGCAACTGTGCAGATACAAAAAAGGCAATATTTTACATTCAATCACATTAATTTCTGTTTAATTTCTAATGTAATGCTGTGAAGGTGTTCTAAGTATGCCAGCTTTTGAAGTTTAAGAGTGTTAATGTTTTGATTTTTGCAAAACTGGGGCTGTTCCAGGTCTGACTTGTGAGCCATGAGGTTGCTATCAGGGGACTTCTATTGAAGCCAGCTTTGTAACAGAAAGTTTTATAACAGGGGCAATACACTTTACATGTTAGATAGTTACTCATTGTTAAATGTACCAGCAGTTATGGGGTATTTTATGGCTGTTTGCTTTTGTAACTGAAGAAGACTACCAGCAGATCTTAGATTCATAGACATGCAAGGCATAATCCACTTCTTGTGACATTTTTATTAAAAGAAAGATCATGTTGATCAATTCTGAATTTAAAATATAAGGGAAGTCCCATCGCAAACAGTCCTATAAAACACACTGCTGACACACAGGGGTGCAAGAAAGACAGACTGTGCAAAGAATGGGTAATTTGTGTGCATTTGGCACACCAATTTCTAACAGACTTGAATTAGGTTGTGAATTCTCCATACCTAGGGAAAATCCAGCCACTTCTTTAAGATGTCTGAATGCTAGACACTTAAGTTTGACAATTTTGCCCTAAATTCACATTCTACACCGTTCCTCAAACAGAAATATGAAATGATTATTTCCCATTAACCTTCCAATATTTTTCACTTTGCCATCAGACTACAGCTGAAATACTCTTCGCTGCTATTCTGTAAGCCTTTTCAAATTGGCCAACATCTTTCTGCTTCTGAGATGTGTTTTTAGTAAGCATGATCAATTACAACGGCTCCTGTCTTGGGACAGGAACAGGTGGTTTAATCTCAGCCTCCAAGACATCCATTAAAATGAACATTTCTCACCTATTTATATACACAAATAAATGCAATGTATAATAATAAACACAGAGTTCTGATAATGGGTCAGTTAAATATTTGCACCCGAGGAGAGTGCCTGAATACGTTACTTTAATGCAACTGGGAGAAATGGCCAACAGGTCAGTGTGTGCAGAATAGGAGAGGAGCCACAGGGACCTGAAAAGCAATGTGAACAAAGAGCCACTCTGATCTCCCACTGCAAAAGTGCTGCTGCAGGCCCAGTGGCAGATCTTTCTTTGACAGCTGTCTGCCTTCATTCCTCAAATGCAGCTGGCCACAGAAATACCTTGGATATGCAGGGTCTCAGACTCAGGGTGCGTCTACACTGAAGTGATAGGGTGTAACGGCAGCTCACGCAGACATCCCACTCTAGCCTGAATGACACTCACTTGGGTACCACTGTATTGAAGCCGCCACGGCAGCAAGAGTGCTACAAAAGCTGATTTACAGCATTTAAGTAACTCCGGGAGGGAGGAGGAGGAGAAGGGGTGGAGATGGGGTGGGGGCTTGGAGGAAGGGTAGAATGGAGATGGGGCAGAAGCAGAGATGGGGCAGGAAAGGGCAGGGAGGGGCTTAGGAAAAGCAGTGGAATGGAGGCAGAACTGGAACAGGAAGGGCCTAAGGGAAGGGATGGAGTGAGGGCACGGCCTAGGGCAGAGCAGGAGTTGAGCACCCCTCCCTCCGCACTGGAGGGGAAGTCGGCGCCTGTGCCCCTGCCCTTAGCTTTCTGGAGATTTGTGGGAATGAGGATCACAATCCCACAGAAAAACACAAAGAGACAAAAATGCAAGGATCAAAGAGAGAACATGACAATTTCCCTGGGGCCTAGCACTAAGTAGCATGCATATAGGATATGTGGGCACCCAAGTGTCAATCCACCCAAATAGGTCTCCCAAAAAACAGTTGGGCATCTCTGACACAAGCTGTTACACCAATCAGGGTATACCTAAAATACAATAAAAAATCATGGAACAAGCCCCATAAACCTTCCATGGTGTTCTCCTTCTGCCATTGACAAAGCCCTTACACATTTACCCTTTAAGTCTGACTTTCCAAACCCATTCCATATGACATTTAGAGTGACCACT
The DNA here is from genome assembly GCA_030068395.1 of Apalone spinifera. Lineage (NCBI taxonomy): Eukaryota > Metazoa > Chordata > Testudines > Trionychidae > Apalone > Apalone spinifera. Next base: position 17,515,574 of record CM057847.1, read on the forward strand.
GGTAGGTGGCTATTCTTCTGGATGTGTCTTTTTAATGCACTCATTGTGATAGCATTGAAGCACCGTAATCAAATTGAATGTGTGTATACATGTGAAGACAGAACCAAATCCCCTCCCTATATTAAAGCCTCTTTTTTGAGTGGCATTAATGTAGGCAGCTCCCTGAAAAGAGAGACTGTGTGGGAGGGAAATGTCTTCATTTAAAATTTGAAAGAAAACAAAGCAATCTTGGAGAGAACAAATAGGTTTTGCAAATTGAGTTGCAACTCCTCATCCTTATACAAGAGGCACTGCATATCATCCTTATATGAGGCACTACATATCACCAACAACGGCAAAAAACTTTAAAAAAAAATTAAAGGTGAATAAGAGTTGTATATTCAAAACATTTGTTAACAATCCATTAACGCCTTCCAGCAGGAGGCTGGATTCTGAGCTCTCTTTTAAGATGTTATAATACGCGTGAAGGAAAGAAATGCCATTGTTTACTTGCAGCTACCAGGCTGGGAAGGGTTCTGCTCTTGACACAGTCTCTACTCTGCAATCAACTAGCACGTTCCTGCTCAACTGCAGGAGGTTAGTACCCCAAACAAACAAAACAATAAAAACAATTTTGGGGGAGGGAAGGATGAAGCTACTGATGCTTTTTAGTTTCACTTTAATTGTTGCGCTTCCCTGTATTCCCACAATGACTGATAAATACCCCGATCCTCATTGTTTGCCTCCCACTCACACCACCATCCCAAACACTACTGTGATTTTAACAACCATCACAGCTGAGCTCCAGTCCTTGCATCAGCAGTCTGATGTACTCTTGAAGAGCCCGTCTATTCAAACAAATCATCTGCCACCGCTGATTTTGCTTCATTACCCTGTAATCCTGACCCCAAAACTGCCCGGGAATGGGTGCAGTGCCAGACATCCACAGCTTCTTTACCCCACAGGCATCACTGTAGACAGCGGTGAGGAAGATTGTAAAACCATGCAGGGCTTTTGAAACCTTCCCTAGCAACACCAACAGAAGTGCATTCTGTGATCATCAAAGTTAAGGGTTCAGGATACAGGGTTGAACCATATGATTGGCACAGGTTATAACCTATAGCCACTGATTTATCCATCACTGTTATTTTAGCATAGAAGAAAGAATTGGGCATGGGGAGTTGTCTCAGAGTCCACCCATTGCTACGGTCATTCCGGGGATTAGCTTTTTCCAGGTCCAACACATACTTCTGCTGCTTACTGCCCCCTTCCCCTACTCTCTCTGTGCAACTCACGGTGCTCTTGTCTTCATTGCTTGGCCCTCCAGCCAGATCACGTGTTTGCCTCTTGTGAGGTATCAAAGTCTTTCTCCAAAATGGCAGTCTTCCTTCCCTGCTCAAGTCAGTGCCACTTCCCCAATGGCTGGGATGGAAAACTGAACCCCACTCTTTGCTCTGGGTTCAAGCTCAAGGTCCCTCTAAACAGCAACCCCGGTCTGCACCACCTTAAACCTTGCTATCTTCTCCCTGATCCTTTTCCTTCTCCACCTTGTTTTCCTTCCTTCCTTCCCAATCTACTATCCAGAGAGTAGCTACAATCTCCCTCACTACAATCCCATGTTGCTTCCTGGCTTTATTCTAGCCAAGCCTGTTTCTTCTCAACAGGGTTCTATCATTATTAGAGGTTACTAAAGGCCTCTTAATCTCCCCTCGACCCCCCACTGCTACAGTTCCTGCTGGAACTCTATAAAGGCATGTTAGCATACATTTGAACCCAGCTCTCTCAACAGTATTGATTTTTGTCTCAGATATTCTGAATACATTTGGCACATCTCAGAATTATTTTGGCACCACACGTACAGAACATTTTGCACAACTGGCCATTTTCAAGAAGTTGAAAGACATCTTGTTGCATTCAGGGAGGCTGAAACAATTTGTATAGTGGGAGTGCTGAGCACCATTGACCTAAACTATAAACCTAGTGCATGATGGAAACCTCTTCAAGGCAGGGGCTACAGCAGCACCTCCAGCAACCTTAGTTCCAGCTCCAACAGTTGCATGTGTGGCATATGGAAGATTATTCAGTAACCTCTTTGCAGAAGCATTCTGATGCCTGTCTCCCAGGACACTTGCAGAACCGACATGGTTTCTCAAGGGACTTCCGTGATTAAAGAACATTAATTAATTGAATGAACATCTGCACTGTTTTCAACTAATAATTAAAATTAGCCAGGAACTGTAGTTTCTTCGAACTGAAAAACACATTCAGATTACCACTTCAGCTCATACTCAGCTTTTATTTCTCACTTTCTCAAAAAAAAAAAAAAAAAAAAGGTAGAAACAGACACGAATACAAAATTAACCTTAGGCTCACCAGAGATTCAGTGGACCCTGCATTTTGGAGACACTTTACTTTCTGGCTATGCTGACAACTTTAGAATTTATTCTTAGTTTCATATGCTGAATTTATTAACCATGGCAATGCTGACGCTTATTTGTCAGGGATGGTACTTGGTCCTGCTGTGAAGGCAGGGGACTGGACTCGATGACCTTCAAGGTCCCTTCCAGTTCTAGGAGACAGGCAATCTCCTAGAAATTTAAATTTAAATTTCTCAATAATATTTGGGGTTGGGGGGGGGGGAAATGGCCCAGAAAGAAGTTACTACACTTAGGTGCACAGATGGCAGCAGACACTATTTTTGCAGTTCAAAAGTAGAGTGCTGATTCTATAGTCCCATACAAACAGCTACAACTTTAATGACTGCTCCCACTCTGATCATTGTGATCAGAGCTAGTTTTATTTGTGCTCATGATGCATTTAATACAAAATGACTAACCTGTACTTCTGTTTTCTTAAATTCCCATGAGAGCAATGGGATCCACCACCCATTATCTCACCATTCATGAGGAGAGAATTATTATGTCACTGAAATAACACTTTGGATTGTTAGCAATTACTATTGTCTAAGTTATGGTGTTTTGACCAAAAGTCATCTCATTAGGAGCCAAGAAACTCTAAGAGCAAAGAGAAGCCTGAAAGGTTTGGACTTCATTGGAAGAGAGTGTTCTTTAAAAACAAAAACGAGGGGGCATATTAGGAAAGGTAGGGAGGCTACCAAAGAAGTTGCTAGGAGGGCCATAGAAGAAATGTCAATGAGCCTACTGAGCAAACACAGAAGACAGCAAAGCACCAGAAAGATAAGAGTATATTTCCAAATTGGAAATCAAAGAAGATCAGCAGTTCTTCTTGAGGCTGAACAGTGCACCAAAATATCTTGGCTTATCCATGGCCATGTTTTGCCACATTTGGGGGACATTCCAAATTATTTTAGGATATGGATTTATTCAGTAGGGCAGAGCACATCAGCAGTTCCTAAAGCTCAGTCGTCATTATTCTATGTGAGCAGTAGAGGGATCCGTTGGATAATCAGGAGACAGGGCAAATTAAAAATAAAAAATTCAAATAAATGTTTTGATTTTGAAATGTCCCTGACTGAGAACCCTGGGGACTGAAGTGCTCTTTGCTTCCATTGAACACCAGTAAAACAGCTCTGAACTGTAAGCTACATACAATTAAATAATCTCCATATCGCTTACATTAGGCAGTCAAACAATTCAAATATTGCTGTAGTTAGTGCAACAGCAAAACTGGTATTAACTAATACTGGGAGGTCTTCCTTTGTAACACTGAGGACCCACTGGTGACTTAAGGGACTCTTAATTTCCACACTTATTTATTTCACAAATAAATAGTACATACAGCTACACTGCTCATATTGTATTTGCCTATTCCTGTATTTTTATTAAATAGTTCTTAATATAAGGGGTATTTAAGGACTGTATTGTTCAGGGAAACTGGTCACTTTCACTTCTCTGTCCACTAGTTAGTATCCTGCAATGGACAGTATTGTCTGAAAGTTGTTACTGGCCAATCCTTCTTTGGTAGATTACATGAAACGAATTTGGGAATCTCAGTTTCATCCTAAGGGAGCAGGGGTCTGCATGACACCCATATCCAAAGTCTAGCCAGTGCCTTTGTTGGCAGTCTTGAAAAAGCAACCCAAGAATAAATGGGCATGAAGATACTTTACCCCTGATGGTGGTAGTTCAGAGTATCAATAGACATGCAGCACACCTGACTGAGACTGACACAGAACTCATAATGCCTCACTGAACTTGCAGTATCACAACACAGGGTGATGTAAAGGAAGCAGGGGCAGCCAGCAGCTGGGAGCTGCATGGTTTCAGCTAGAGTGGCTGGCACAGCACACATTGCCAGCTGTCAGATGGGCTGATGACAGTTTGGAGGGGTGCCATATTTCCGGTGGATCCGTGCCCAAAATTACTTTAATCTTCTCCTGAAATGGCAGAGAGAGTGAGCTAGAAATTCTTCAACCCTGTTTCCCAACATAGCAACAGGCAGATTCTCAGTATTAGCTAACATAACTTTTTTTCCCTCTTGCTTATTTATTTATTAATTAGGAAAGATGCTCAGATACCATGATAGTGGTAAGGGCAATACAAACAGAGGTAGAATGGAACAGTACAACTCTCCTTTCCCACACCAACAGAAATAGATTTGGGCATGCAGGGGAATAAGTTCATCATCTATTTGCTTTCATAAGGTGAATGCCAAGAGCAACTATTTTCTTTGGCGTGACCCATGGCCTAATATAGATCTTGTATAACAGCAAAAATTCTGAAGAAGAGAAAGCAAAGAAAATGCTGCTACATGCCTGCATTACAGAAAATGTCCTTTCCTTTCTGCCAGTGAGTTGAATGCTACATTTGCTTGATTGGTTTGGTTTTGCTTCTTAAACAACATGTTTCATTTGCATGTGGGATCTGGGGTTGCTGGAACAAAAGTCAAAAACTCTGAGGGGCTGAATGTGCAACTGGTCTTGTCTATGTTTGAAACATGGCTTCTGGAACTGCTTGGCTGCAAGTGGGATTGCTAGCAGAAAGTGCCGTTTTCAACTGCGAGCAAGTGGGGGAAGAATCAAGCTCAAAGCTGTACTGTCTTGTTAACATTGAGGCTTAGGTTATTTCAGTTTCCATACAGCAGCCACAGAGCTTGGGTCAGGTGTGGAATTACCTGTGTTAAGACTTCACAGTTATCTGATCCCATACCACACAGTCGGTTGGCATGGAAATCATGATTGCTGGATGGCAAATCAATGGGAAAAGCTTACCCTCGGGTCTTTTTCCAAATGAAGCTTATGCTGAAGACTGCGTCTTCTCCTGGCCCTGGAGATGCCATTATGATAAAAGTGGTACCCATCATCTACAAAGGGAAGCTGAGAAAGAGAAAGAGCAAATTAAAAAAACAAAAACAAAACAAATACACTTCAGAACTCTGGGGGAAAAGTTTAAAAGGAGCCTAAGTCCTACTGATTTTTAAATACACTTAGGCTCCTAAGTCACTTTGGCATTTGTACTCTATAACATTAAGGTTATGTGCTACAAATATGCAATATATTCACTTGTAAACCTTGGGATCAATGTCACTCTGCATTCAAGGTCTGCAGCACCAACGTTTCTCAAGGACTTCCAGATTACAACAGAATTGCTTTCTATTCCCTGAAACATCTAACATAAAAGGACAAAATTTTCTCTACTACAAATGACTTAGAATTGACACAAACTATATTTCAGCAATAAGACAAGACAAAAATACTTTTCTGGGCCATTATATTGCATCTAAAATAAAGCTATAAGACTCAGGGCAGAAAGCAGAGTGAATTTCACCACCAGATAAACCCGGTGTCTGGAGCTTCTTGTCAATACCGTGGAATGAAATTGATAAAGAAAAATAAGGGAAAAAACAGACAGTCCCATGAATTATTGGCATAGTACCACATTTCTGATGGCCGGTCAGAAAGCTCCATTCATGTCTCAGGTTCTTAAACATTCTGATAATTTTATTTTCACAGGCAGATTCCAATACAGTACTTAAATCTACCAATTTATTTTAATTCTGTTTGTAGCAACCTAAAACGTTTGCTTCTCCAAACAAGTGGTATTTGAACGTTCCTAACATTTCAGTTTCAGGGACTTAATTTAGCTGCATTATCAAGGGAATAATTAAGAGATTACAAATACTCACAGGGAGTTTTAAACTGTTTTAAATCAAAACAAACACAACATTTTACCAATAAGTCTGCAGTACTTACGAAAATAAAAACATGGAAATTATCAATAGTGATTCAACTTTGCTGTCTGAATACCGAGATCAAGGGTCATATTCCAAAGGGCCTACTCATTGAGACTTTTGTAAATGAGTTTTACAGTGATTCAACTGAAGTAAAAATAGCTTGAAAGAAGCCTCTTTACAAAGACAGCAGCCATTTCTCATAGTAAGTCCCAGAATCTAGCGTATTCTAAATCCTACCTTTCCAGATGAAAGCCCTTGAAGTGATCACCCAGGATAGATTTGTGGACACTGCAAAGATGTACAATGAATATAGAGGATAAGCAAAATACCTGGATTACTTTCAATTTGAAATAGTTGCTACACTGGCTAGATCTACAATATAACTAATCTGGGGCCAGATTGAGCCTGCCCTTTCATGGTTGCATTGTGTGTGCAGGAGCAGAGGTGAAAGCCCCAACAAATCTGTTTTTTTCCCTCCTTATGCAAACTTTTACAAGGGCCTCACTTAACTGAAGTCGCTGCAGCCCCTACTGCTACAGTACATATGAGCTTGGCAGTGCATCACTTCCAGAAGGCTCAGGAGGAAGAGAAGTCCTGAACCTGTCTCTGCACGGACATCAAAGCCCAAGGGGAATAAACTATTATCCATAAAAGGGGTGTAACAGGAGAGGGAGTCTTCCTCCACTATGTGGATTTCCATACCATAACTCCCCTGTAAGAGTGCAATTCCACATTGCCCCTCTTCCAGGGTTGTACCTCAAAGGTACCGATGAACCCAAGGGTATCAAAACTGAAAAGCAAGAGAAGGAAAGAAGAGACCAAACTTTGCAGGTGACAAAACCATCAACAGAGAGGAAGGAGGGGACTTGGAGAATTTGTTACCATTCAGGGTGACCATCTGAGTGGAACACACTAATTATATCACTCAGCAAATAAGGCGATGTCTACACTACCAGATTATTTCATTTCAAAATAATAACTCCCGAAATAACTATTTCAAAATAAGCTTATTCCTCATCACAAGTAGGAGCTATTATTTTAAAATAACCAGCCCCTTATTTCAAAACAACGGGCTTGGTAGTGTGGATGCTCTGCTTGTTGTTTCAAAAAACTCCCTTGTTTCAAAAAACTCCCAGAAGAGTCTTCTGCTGCTGACAGGTGACAGAGTCACTCCTTTAACTCAAGTGACCTAGACCTGTGCTTTTGGTGATGAAGGTCCTGCTAACTCTCCCCCGGCCCCGCCCCAATTCATTTTTGATGCTTTCAGAGAAACACATGTTTTCTTGGCTATTTTGGACACATCTGGAGAGAAATAATAGGCAGCTGAGACTCATTTTCTATGTGCCTTTTGCTAGGCTGAGCATATGAAGCAAAACAACTATGGATATGTAGAGGGCTTGAAGGTAAGCAAAAAGAAATAAAAATAGCCAAGTAACAAAGAAACAGATTCAGGAACAAATTCACATGTGATCTACTTGAATTTGATTCATTATAACTCAGAGAGAGATAGCACCCATTATTTATTAATAATCAGAAGATCGTTGTTTTTCATGGTAATATTTGTGACTCCCCAAAGCTTTATGAATTTGAATCGGAATTTCTCATGATTATTGGTTATTTGCTAGTCTCCAGCCAAAAAGCTTCAAATCATGGTAAGGAAACAACATCAGATGGCCAATCACTTATTGGGAATTGTGAATAATTAATAGTGGTAGTGTGTGAATAATTAATAGTGGTAGTGAACAATTTGCAAAGAGCTTATGAACCAACAATAGTCTGAAAAAAAATTATCTAAACACGTCAGTGATCTTTTACAAATAACAAAAGACATTCAGAGAAATTAAGAAGGGATCACACACAAAATGAGGCTTAGAATGTCAAACAGTTTGAGGACGACTACTTAACTAGCTGCTCAGACACTACAAAGGGGACCCAATGCTTTTTCTGTACTGCAGTCCTGTACTGATTCATCTCACTGATCAGTGAAACCACAGGGGAAAGTAATTAATGGAACAAAATTGCTCTCCACCAGAGCCCTGCAACTTTGCAAATGGAAATGCCAACCTTTATACAGGGAGAAAGCAAAAACAAAGGGTTTGCATATATTACAAAAAAGAAATACAGGTTGTACCTCCCTTAACCGAGACTCTGGTCCAGCAACATCCATGCTCCGGCAGGATCACAGATGTGCCTGGATTCATGATACACCGGACCACAAAGCCTATGTACAGGGAGGTCTGGCTGCAGGGCAGGAGCATGGTAGTTGAGCGGGGAAAGAGGTGGGCGCAGCATCAGGGAGTTCTGGCCCCAGTGGCGAGGCAGTAGCGGGGGGCTAGCAGTGTCGATGGAGTTCCAGCCCCGGCCACAGAGGTTCGGCCCTGGTAGCAGCTAGGGAGCTCCAATCCCGAAAGGCAGTTCCGGCCATGGTGGTAGCCAGGGAGCTATGGCCCTAGCTGCAGCAGGGTCAGGGACAGCTAGAGAGTGTCAGCCCAGGGAGCCACATCTGACAAGGCAGCAATGGGGCCAGGCTGAAACCCTAGCAAGGGGCAGCAGTTCAGCATGGCCATGAGGGGAGGGACTCCCCTGGTCTGGCAAATCCCCTCATTTGGGATTGGTCAGGTTCCAAAGGTACTGGACCATGGAGGTCCAACCTGTAAAGTGTCAGTAACAGTAACCCCATGACCGATAGGGAGGAAGGATGCTTTAGTGCACTGGTTCTCAAAAGGGGATCCATGGCCCCTTGTGGGGGCATGAACAGGTTTCAGGGGGTCCACCAAGGAGGGCCGGCATTAGACTCACTGTAACCGAGGGCAGAAAGTGAACACGCAAGCCCCACCATGAGGCTGAAGCGGTAGTCTGAGCAACTTAGCTCTGCAGGGCCCCCTAGCGCTTTAGGGTCATGGGCAATTGTCCTGCTTGCTACCCCCTCAAGACAGCCACACACTTGCCATATGACCTAGTCAAGTCTCTTACTCTACTCTGTGCCTCAGCCCCTCACATGGAAAATAGGCGCTCTGGGGATGTCTACACTAGGGGGAAGATCTACGCTGCTGCTGCAGTCGAGCTTCCAGGATTCGATATAACGGGTCTAGCGAAGACCTGCCAGTTCAAACTGAGAAGGTGTCCCCATCAGAACTGGTACTCCTGCTCCTTGCAAGGAGTAAGGGAAGCTGATGGGAGTACTTGCTCCCATCGACCTCCTGCTGTGTGGATGAGGATTTAAAATAAGTCGACTCCAGCTACGCAATTGCATGTCTTAGGTTGACCTTCCCCTCCAATGCAGATCAGGCCTCAGAGAGTTGTAAGAATGACTAAGTTGGATAATTAATTATTCTGAGGGTCTCAGATACTATGGTGATGGTAAGTATCTACATAGAGCAGAACAGCAAACAGATTAATTCCCACTTCACATCCAAATATAATGTAGCACTGACTGTTCCCAATGCATATCACGGTGAAGATAAGCCTTGAAGGATTTCAGGAATATTTGATATTGAACATGTTGAACACTTCCTTACAATCGACTCTTTTGATGCAACCACTATTGTAAATAACAAAGATATGATTTAATAGATACAGCAAAAATTACAAAAGAGCCTCTTTCCTACTTATCCATACTCTCTTCTTTCTGAATTCTTTATTCTCCTGTTAACAACAACATGGTAAAAATGATTTTTTTTTGTCTGTTTTCTATATTATTTCAATGCCAGTTGTACCTGACAGCTCCAATCATGACCAGGGACCCCTCTCTCCAGGGTAGGTGCTGTACAAATACAGAACTACAAGAAAGACTCTGCCCCCAAAGAGCAGGTAACCCTGTAAAGGAACATGCTCTAAAAATAAATGTTAAAATCTCATTACAAAATTGAAGGAGAACACAGAGGGAAGAGGCTTCACAAATGAGAGGAATTACTAGAAGATATTTTTAGCTACAGAAGCAAGATTACATTTAACAGAGGTGAAAAATATTCCTCTGGGCACTGTTACTGCATGTGTGAGACTCTGGGGTGCCTTTGTTGCTTCTCAGGCTACTGTTCCAGCTGATAAGCCAGGGAACAATTAAATAATTAAAGTCTGTATAGGAGGCAAATACATAAGTTATGCCTGTCTCTATCCCTAGCTGCACCTTTCTCATGAAACCCACACTCTTGTGGGGTGAAAATTATCTTGGTTTCAAATGACTTTTTTTTTTTTAATTTCCTCATGAGCTTTGCACTAGTTCTGTGATTCACCCATCCCAGAGGCACAAAAGAGACTACTGAGAGAGGTTCAGTCACAAGCACACAGTCCGTAGAGAAGGGTAGTGCTTAGCCACTCTGAAACAGGAGGAACTATGGGAAGGGACTGTAACCTATGTAGCCATAATTCGCCCACGGACACCCCATCAATCAGGGAAGGTAATCTGCTGCCAACCTATTCCATCAGCAAATATCCTCTCTACATCCCCAATGTTGGTTCAGCAACTGCACAGTCAAAAAAGTGTGAAGTGAACTCAAGTGACCACCCATTCTTTGTCCACTCGGTACATTTCAATGTTGGCACGCTGCATGGAACCCAGAGCCATCAGGGAGTCCCTTGCTGGCCCCAAGCTCCTTGCGGCACTTCCGCTTTGTAATGTACAAGAGTGGGGCTCTTGTACATTGCAAAGTGGAAGCGCCTGCGTGAAGCCCAGGTCAGTGGGACTCCCCGCTGGCTCCAGGCTCCACACAGCATTTCAATCTTTGAAATGCACAAGAGCCCCTGCTGGAAGGTGGAACAGGATAGTTCTTATCAACTAAACAAATAGTTGATGGAAATCCCATCGACTATTCGATTAGTTACTTAATCACAATTTAACATCCCTAGTTGATCTGCCCCGGAGTCAAGGTATAGGTATCCCACAAAGGACTGTACAAGAATGGGGGGTTTCTTGCTTCTTCGGGCACGTCTACACAGCAGGGCTAAAGTTTAATTAAGCTACACAATTTCTGCTACATCAATTGAGTAGCTTAAGTAGAAATAGGTTAATTCAGCTTTTGGCACTGTCTACACAGCAGGAAGTCGAAGGAAGAACACTCTTCCTTCGACTGCTCTTATTCCTCGAGAAATGAGGGTTACCATGAGTCGGAGTAAGAAGTCCTCCAGCTTGGCACTATTTTGAAATAAAGGCTTGTAGTGCAGATGCACACTATGTTATTTTGGAATAATGTCAGTTATTCCGAAATAACGCTGCTGTGTAGACAGACCTTTTTTGTTCCTCTCACATGTGTGAAGCACAAGTTACAATCCTGCCTTTAATCCTTATTCTGTCTTTACTTGGACAAAAGATTTGTTGATATCAAAATGGGGTTTGTTTGAATAAGAGACAAAGGCTCAATGCAGATGTTAATGAAAAGGAGAACCATCACATTCAGATTGTATGCAGTAGCATATTTTGAGAGACACACAGTGCTGTCGTAGTGCATGCAAGATTAGAAACTGGCCCTGTCTTTGATGGTAGCTTTCTAATTCTACACCAGTAGAATTCATTATTTAACCAGCAAAGTGAACATGAGCCAACAGAACTGCAAAGGAATTTAATATAATCAGAATGGAAGTATGTGCATAACAAGAATATTACGATGCAATAGCTAAAAACAGCTAAAGCTCAGAGTGGAATCAGCATCGCTTGAGGCTCAGTGAGAGAGTGAGCATTACAGTCTGTTAACAGTTTTAAGATGTGACATAAATGAAGTCAAACAAAGAGAATATGAGTCTCAGGCTTATAATATATTTAATACTGAATTGTAGTCATTCATATCAGCCCTTCATCCATCACAACTCAGTCTGCACAAATCATAGTGTACAAAAAGTTTAGAATGTATTAAATAATCTTTTCCCTATTTATTTTTCACCTGATCTTTACATTGCCAATTGGCCAGCCTATCCCACTCTAGTATATAGATCAGAGTGTTTCCAATGTATGGTGCCTGTTGTAATGGGGTGCACTCATCTCTCGTGAGCCTCAACGGGCAGTGTGCACTCTCTCTCTACCTGTCTGTGATGGGTCTTCAGCATCTCAGCCCTCCGGCCACGTTACACACAGACTGTATGTGAAATAAAAACAAAGCAAATCCCTTCCGGGGTACTAGTTCAACAGGAGTGTGTATCTCTGGGTGCCCTCCGTATTGTCTCTCTCAAGTTGTCCCTGCTCTGGTATAGAGTGGAGCTCCACGGTTCCCTCCCTGGAGGCACTGTCTTTGCCCTCTCAGGGCCAACTGAGCCATTACAGTTCAGTTCTCTATCGAACTTGTTTTACAAAACTTAAATAGAGATAAACTTAATATTGAGACAAATACACAATTATAAATTGCCCTAAATAAGTGGTATTGATGAGATAAGCTACCAGTAGTTCTCTTCAACTTTATGGTATTGATCACATATAGTAGTTAATGCTTTTCTACTGTTCCTTTTCCTCTCCCATCTTGTCACTTGATAATGTCAGTTAAAGTCTTTCATTATCTCATGCTTAAGTCCAAACTTCTGTTTTTCTTAGTTAGATGTGTAACTTGCTTATTAGTTGTCCAATCAAAATTCGATGTGATATTAAGCTTCTCTCCTTCTTCCTTATTTTAATATCTTAGTGTTGATATTAATTTGCAGTATTGTTGAAGAAGTTTCTCCCTTTCAGAAAAAAGAGTTCTCAAACTATCAGATTTGTTAGAAGGCAATCATCTTCTTCCAGCAAACTCCAAAAAGTTCCATCATGTGAGGCTACGTCTAGACTGCAGCACTATTTCAGGATACCTTCGGTATCCCAAAATAGCTAGTCCATGTCTTTTGAACCAGCCAGTTATTTCAAAGTAGATTTCAAAATAACGTGCTCGCTATTCCGACATCCCTGTAATCCTTTCAGAAAAGTGGTTTATTTCGAAATTTAGTGCTGTGTAGACAGCGCCAAAATTCAAAATAAGCTATTTTAAAATTAGATCAAAACAAGATACACAATTTGCAAAGCTCAATTGCGTATCTTATTATGACCTATGGGTGCAGTGTAGATGCACCCTTACTGAGAATGTATCTTTTTTCCATCTTCCCTACAGAATTCTAACATGATGAGTCAGTTTTTCTGCAACCAGAATTTCCCACATTTTGGTATACGTCAATAGCTTTAGGGGAGTCATTCCTCTTCCATCACCTTGCTGTGATAATTCTAGCAGCCTTTAAGAGAGGAGTGATGAGTTTTTCATGGGTTTTATGAGACTTGGCGCTTTTAAGACAATTTAGTAAAACTACTAAGGAATTCTCTGACACCTTACTCTGTTATGTCCTTATAGAGTCTCCAACAGCTTTTCAAAATGTCTTCATATCAGAGAAGGAAATAATTACCTTGCTGAAAAGATGGAAACTTGACATTAAGCATAAACACCAAAATTAAAGAATGGGAGACCATATGGGTCAATGGTCCCAACACCTCAATAAACACAATACAAAAAATACTTTAAAGTTCTTTATCAGTGATGCCTATCTTCCCTGAAAATTAAATGGATTCATAGGACAGGAACGAACAAACACTGGAGATAGTATAATGAAGTGGGAGTGTTTCTCCTTATATGGTCAACATGCCTCTTAGCATTGTTATTCATTCTATCCTTTACTCCTTGTCAATGTATCAGTCTTTAATTGATCATTTATTACTCATTGCAATGCTGCCTAACCCAACTTACCAATGAAATGCAACTAAATTTTGTTCAGAGAAACAAGTAATTAAAAAAAATAAAACCAGGCCTGATTCACCACAGATTTACTCCGGGTTTATGCTAATATAGCTCCATTGAACTTGTTGACGTAAATGACTCAAGAGTTGTCTTCTTCTACCACAGACAATGAATTAGATATTGGGTAAGTTATGTGGCTATAACAGAGTGGCTGTACTGTCTAGATATGTCAAGTACATCCATCCACCATCATGAAGATAAAGAGGGCAGCCCAGAAGCCTATGGCACGCTGTTCATTCCTGAGTTCCACAGAGCTCCACAGAGACCAGATGAGGAGCTCAAAAAGCTCCAGTGATAAAAATGTAAGTTAATCCATGTGTGAGTGCAATATATCCTGTTGTAATAAAGAAGCATCTTTGGATCATATATGACAGATCTGCAGGGCATGTAAGAGTTTATCTGAAAAGACATGGGGTATGTCTAGACTACATGCCTCTTCTGACAGAGGCATGTAAATTAGACATACCGACGTAGTCAATGAAGTGGGGATTTAAATATCCCCTGCTTCATTAGAATAAAAATGTCCGCCACGTTGTGCCAGCTCAGCTGTTTGTCGGCACAAAGTGGCAGTCAAGACGGGGATCGGTCAGCAAGGAAAGCCTTTGCTGACTGATCTCTTATGCCTCGTGCAACAAGGTTTACAGGATCGGTCGGCAAAGTCTTTCCTTGCCGACTGGTTCCCGTCTTGACTGCCGCTTTGAGCCGACAAACAGCTGTGCCAGCACAACGTGGTGGACATTTTTATTCTAGTGAAGCGGGGGATATTTAAATCTCTGCTTCATTGACTATGTCGGTATGTCTAATTTACATACCTGTCAGCAGAGGCATGTAGTCTAGACATACCCTAGGAGTGCAGATTTGAGGTGAATCTGCCAAAAATACACTATCAATCTCAAATATAGTCCTGCATAACCTGTTGCCATTCGTTGTTCCTTTTAAAGGCCATGCCTGATGTACTCTGAGTACAACTAGGTTTGATCAGTGAAGCAGGTTCATAACATAACCAGATGCAACACAGCATAGTAGCTTCAACAGAACTATTTGCACACATAACTTTAAGCATGTGCATAAGTGTCTAGCTGAATTAGCATCTCAACATACACTTGTGCTATGCAACCATTAAAGATCCCTGTTTAAACCAAATTCCTTCTGTGCATTAAGAATTAAGACAGGAATAACATCAAAATCACATTACAACCTAATTCTGTAGTTGTTTTGCTAGAGATCAATACTATCAATACTTCAGACATTTTGAGTGACAATCTACATCTCAACCTCATTTTCTGAATGGGCCTGAGACTTCCTGATACTTGTGCAACAGTTCCACTCAAAGGAAAACAAGACCTATATCTTCCAGTAGTAAATGCATTCAGAAGACGCACATGTGCCCAATGGCCTGACTACAGTGAGTCTGAAAACTAGGAACTGCCTTGCAGCAGAAATTAGAAACCCTTTTCATCCCATTTACCAAACACACTGAGGAGTCCTATAAATATTCAATATGCATTTTAGAACTCTCTCACTCCAGTAGGCATTAGCAATTGCTTTACTTTTAAATACACAGATGAAAGCCAAGCCTGAAGCCAAAAGCACTCAACTGATCTGGTGATAAGGGCCATATAAGTATAGAAATAGGAATGCAGGCACTTTAAGATTCAGAAATAACAGAGGAAAACAAAAATAAGAATGGTCTAAAAAATATTGTTGGATAAATTGTTGGGAAATATGACTCAGGATTACTGCTGTGTCAAAAGTTTGTCCAGAGCCCACCTGAAATCTAATTTGTTATTTGCCCAGGGCACTATATCAGAACTTCAGTTTGGCATTTTATTCAAAACACAGTATCCCAGCTGCCCAAAGCTACCTAGAACCATGGTTTATCATTGTTCAGTCCCAACTCAGAAAGCAAAGCACCGTTAACTCTGGGGATGAGCCCAAACTTCAGACCCAAACACTTCTGAAATCTGACAACAGTCAAGCCCACTTCTGAACTCTGTGACTTGGGCCTACCAGGCCTAATTCATGCCTTACCTTGGTGTTCCTTGGCAGTCCCCACTGTAGCTAATCATCTTAATACACTTACATGATCATATATCTATTGTTGTAGTTAACCCGTATGTAATTAATGGATGATGAACAGATTTAAGTTGTAGTTATAGGAATACGTAAGATACCACAATAGGCATATAATATTATTAAGCATGTATTATTGGAGAATGTATATAAGAGTAAGATAAGGCTATTACACAAGGCCTCAGGCTTTAGATCTGTAAGATAGTCAGCACAGAAGGTCTCAGGGCGGAAATAGGTTGGCATGACTAGATGACTAAGGGTAACCCTAAAATTCATGGGTTGTAGACATGCAAACAAAGTGAAAGGGATTGATACTCTCATGCATAGTTGGCATCAAAGATCAGGATAAAAGATGTTGCTTAACCCAAAGGAGTACGGCAGCACAAAAGGAAGCACCCAAGAGCAAGGGAGCCATGGGGGGGGGGGGG
>CM057847.1:17546188-17564752 GCA_030068395.1 Apalone spinifera
CACACTCAGACAGCGTGAGCACATCTACCAGCCAGGCAGCTAAGGACTAATACAAATAATTATAATAAAACATACCTAATTAGAAAATACCAGGCATTTTATATGTCTGGTAATTTCTCAATTTCTTTCCCAGACAAAACCTTGAAATACCGGACTGTCCAGTATAAAACCGGACACCTGGCAACCCTACCCTTCCTTGCACCCTCCCTCTTAGCCAGATACCCTACCCCCAATCTGCTCCTGCTCCTGCCTCCTGAAGTGCTCATGTGGTGCCCTGGCCCAGGTTGGGTGGAGGATGCAGCCGGGTGAAACACTGAAAATTTATTCATTTTTCATTTTTTTTAATATGCGTTTATATTTTTGGGCTGCAAAAGACAGTACTGAAAAAAAACGGGTTCCAACTAAAGTAAAAAGTTTGGGAAACCCTGATCTAGCCAGCTTTCTATCCATCTTACAGTCCATTTATCCAATCCATATTCCCTTAACTTGCTGCAAGAATATTGTGGGTGACTGTATCAAAAGCTTTGCTAACGCTGGCACTGGGGGCTTTGGGAGGACCAGAAACAACTTATTTGAATATTCATCATTTGCTTATTGAATATGCAAATATGCAAATGAATGTTACTGGTCCTCCAAAAGCTCGTGAATGGATTTACTGGTTCCCGTGTCAAAAAGTTTGGGAACCCCTGCTTTAGTGCATCTATATCATCCTGACCACTGGGGCCTATTTTCCTCCACAATGCAGTGGGATTTTTAATTTCCATCTGGCCTGTGGCCAGAGCTCAATGCTCTTCTCAAAAGACAGCATTTTTCAAAGTGCAACAATCCCCCTCTTCTGTACAGCGCTTAAATGTGAGCACTTTGGGACACATTCAGTTCCCATGAAACTCCACTTATGTCAAGGAGAATCAGTCTGATTGGTTTTTATCCAGTTCTGGTATTGAAATCATGACCTTGTGGCCTAGAGCCAAGAATGGAATAATCTAAAGAAACTCCAGGTTGGGAATAGGTAGGGTGAAGAGGAAGAAAATAGAAAGAGCTGCTTCATCTGTATCAACCCTATCACCTTAGGTAGCACATCTTAACACAGCCTACGTGAGCAGCCACAGCAGAGCTGTAATGGTTTTGTTATAAAGGCAGGAAGGTGAGAGGAAAGATTTGGGAGAGTGGTTGAGCTCACTGCATGCTGTGGATCAAAGCTTTGCAGAGGTTGAGTGGGTGGTAAGGAAACGGTGGTGTGAGAGTTGGGCAGGCCAGAAAGCAGTGGGTTATGATGTCTCACAAAATGTTAAGGAACTCCCTCAAAAAAATGTAGCCTCTGATGGCAAAATGTGTGGTGTTCCTTGGTTCAAACAGTATCCCTGCACCCTCCTGCCCACAAAAAAATCCATGAATAGCTTATTCTTCCTTCTCCCTCCCCTACCAGAAATTCCACATTTACCCCCCCTCAGACATGTTCCCACCAACCCAGCTCAACACATCAATCCTTCATCTCCACTCCTCATCCTGGGGACCTCACCCATCACCACATCACAGAGATTTCTTTAGGTGGCTTCTCTATCTGGCAGATGTTCCTCACAGTAACAGCACCAGGGAGCAAGCAGGTGGTCTTTAGTGTCCACTGGCAGCTGGGGTAACAGGCTGATCATTCTGAAGCATCTAGCAATGAGGTGTCAGTTTTCTTCCACTGGCAGGACTGGCGGGTGAGCTATGAGACTCCCCTAGCTGTTGATAAGAACACATGCCCCTCTCGCCAGCATCTCCCACTAGTAACGTAGGCAGCTCAGTACCAAGCCATAGGGGCTTTTGTAAATCACAGTCTAGGGTGCCTGTTTTGCCCATTTATTGTACAGGGAGTGTAGGAGCCTAGCTCAGGCTTTTTTCTAGGCATCTAAAAATGTGTGCATCTTGGACTAGACACTTTCCTTTGTCAAGATGCTTCTTCCCAGGAAGACATGAAACCTCTGTAACAAGGGGGTCACAAGAAACTCTTCCAGCTCCATCAGTGGGAGCAGTTCTGATAGCCTCTGAATGGTGGATCTATCTACAAAGCCCCAGTGCATGAGCAGGCAGAGCTAATGTAGCCTCTGATGAGGAGTGGCGAACACTGAGCATTTTTGCCCGTGGGGGCAGATTCTTTATCTCCTCAGAATTCCAGAGGGTGCTACCTAGATAGCTGAGCTGGTTGAGTATTGGGGAAGGCTCTGTAGTTACATACCAAACTATCACATCTCTTAGGCAACATTCATTCATCCGGTCTGCTCTTCACCTAAATATAATTAGACCAATACATGCCAGTAGGTGATCTGATCCATTGTTTTTAAATCCTCCATTTACTTTAAGAGTTAGTAACAATATTTATATTTCTTCTCTTGAAGATTTTCTCTCTCATGCTGAGAAAAATGAACACAATTCTTAAGGAAAAATAAGTAAGTGTGCATTCCCAGTTGTGCCAGTATTATTTAAAATAAAAGTGAACAAGAAAAAAGATCCATAATGTCTTTACTGGGTCTTTGCCCTATGATCAATGTTCCCCGTATACTGAAAGATTTGCTATAAATGTAACATTACCCAGAGTTTATGTGGTAAACAACATGATAAATGCATAAGCAGCCAGAGTTTATATCATTAGGACGTCTTTATGATTACAAATCTACAAGCACATAAACAACAAACTCTGATGGGGTTACTTCTAGAAGCAACCTTTGAATGTGTGCATTTTGCTAGAAAACAGAAATTACTCGTGTTTCTAAACAATAACCGATGCAATTACAGAGGCGAACAGCAATAGGGAAGTAGGAACATCTCGTTTTACATTCTAGGCTCTTAAACAAAATTAAAAAGCTACAGCTGAGCAGATAATTATTTCAACCTTAAATACAGAGTTCACTTCCAGTGAATATTGCATTACTCAGGTCTATAGCAAATGAGAAGTTGTTTCATAGATGTTCTTTATCTGTATCACAAATCTTTTTTTTTTTAATGCTATATGTGTTTGTGCACATAGATGTGACAACTGGCTTGTTTTTCTCTGTGCTTGAATAGTTTAAAGTGCCATACCAGTCAATATTTGCATCCATGGAATAATGCAATAACAGACTTCCATACATTAGGCTACATCTAGATTGCACGCCTTTTTCGACAAAGGACAAAGCCTCTGTCGAAAAAGAGCATTTAGACTACGATCAGTGTTGTTGAAAAAGCAAGCTGCTTTTTCAAAAGAGAGTCTAGATTCTTTCTTTCGAAAAAGCACAGTTTCCATGCAATAGCACCTTTTTTTTTGAAAGAGTACTTTCAAAAAAAGGCATTATTCCTCGTAAAATGAGGTTTACCGCTGTCAACAAAACTACTGCATTCTGTTAACTTACTGTCGACAGAATGCGGTGGGTAGTGTAGATGCATGTATAGTTTTGTCAACAAAAGCCAACTTTTGTTGAAAAACCCTGTAGTCTAGACACACCCTAAGAGTCAGGTGGTTTTTCCAGCTACCCCATGCCATACCAGACTAACTCCACTAACATCAATAGAATTATTCACTGGTGTAAATGAGAGCAGAATAGCCCACTCTGCTTGATATAGTGTTTGGGTGCTGGATACTACAAAATGTTTTTTTCTAACTGGAAGGATCCCACAAAATCTTGCTGTCTCTCTACTCAGTTACTTTCTTCCCAGTTTTTTCTAACATGAGGAATGGTTCATCAGAACCCAGAAGTGTGCAATTCTAGCAGCCTGATCATATATTGCCTATTGGCTAATTGCTTTCTATCTTCTGAGTATATCAGTTCAGACTCCTAGACATGTGAGCATATGTATCGTTCCCTGCTGGATAATTCTTGCTCCTCAGACACTACATAGGACATTTACCTTTTTGTAGCTTTTAATGAAGTTTGTATTATTAAAGTCTAATCTGTGAAATGAAAGCCTTGGTTTTCTCATGACATTTAAGTATCAACGTGTATGTGTGGTTGATCATTTCTTTATAGTTTTAATGAGAGGCTTTCCTATTTTCAAAATGAACAAATATTTGAGTGAATGAATCTTTTAAGATTACATAAATGGGTGAACAATTGATCAACGAACTCCTGTTAGGGTGTGACAGGGCTTTAGCCTGAGGCCTGATCTTGAGCTCACTGACTTCAGTAGGAACAAAAACAGACAGAAACGCCTGTGTATGTTGTACACACAAAGGACTATGTTTCCAAAGACTGCTCCCTTCTTTTGCATCTGCATATATTTTCACCTGCACTTAACTGATACAAAGATCTGCTCCCATGACAGTAAACATTCTAACTTTGCCTGCTCAAAACCAGCACTTTCTAGGGTTAGAAATATGTACAAACTCTGCTCAGGTGTGCTTGGCCACAAAGTGCAGATACAAGTATGTGTTCAAAAAATTGAGACGGGACACGCACCATAGCTCAGGTAAAAGTCTGGCTGAACATTGACCTTCAAACAGTCCCCTAAACATTTGAGTAAAATTGTAAAGAGGCAAACCCTGCAGTCCTTACTCACATAAAATTCCCCCTTTAAATCACTTAGGGTGTGTCTACACTGAACCCTTAGCTGGAAATAAGCTATGCAATTTGAGCTACGCAAATTGCGTAGCTTATTTCGAGTCAATTTCAAAATAGCTTATTTTGAAATTTGGCGCTGTAAACACAGCACCAGATTTTGAAATAAACCACTATTTTGAAACGTCCCTTACTCCTTGTGGAGCGAGGTTTCCAGGGACATCAGAATAGTGAGCCTGTTATATTTTAAAATAAAGGGCTTGCAGTTAAGACGCGGAAAACGCTATTTCAGGATATCAGAAGTTTCCCAAAATAGTGACGCTGTCTAGTTGAGTGTTTTCAAGGCAAAAAATGCAGGAAGAAGGAACATTTCAAGCAGGAGTTAATAAAAGACAAGTGGATTATGCTATATAGGAGGTCAGACTAGATTAGGGTTTCCCAGCCTATGGGTCACAACCCAAATATGGGTCGCCATTTCATTTCAAAGGGGTTGCCAAGTGTCTCCCCAGGTGGCTCTCCTTCCCCCTTCCCCAGTTTTTGAATTGCCTTGGGTCACCAAGTCTTCCTGAATTGTCAAAATGGTCCCCATCTGGAAAAGGTTGGGAACCGCTGGACTAGATTATCCCAATGGTCCTTTCTGGCATTATAATCTAGGCATGTAACCCAAAAAAAGCCTCTCTCAAGATTTAGGGACTGATCCAGATCTGGCCACTGTGAAAACTATATAGCTTTTGGTGTGAAGTGGGCGCAGATCTAAAAACAACTCAGGCCCTGTTTATTCAGAGAAAAGCACAGAACAAGACCAATGAGAAGGAAGAAGGAGGCTGACCATTTTGGAAGAGAGAGTAGGGAGAATTATAAAGACAGGCCCGCCAACAGCAATTCCGGATCCCTGGACAGAACAATCAGTGGGACTCCTGCCCCTCTGCCCCCCCCCCCCCCCCCCCCCCCCCCCCCCACATACACACACTTGGCCAGAGCCAAAAGCCCCTTCCTCAATGAAACCCCAAGAGCCATCCGCTCAAGCAGAGGCTGTCCTAGCTAGTTGTAGCCCCATCCCCCACCTGTCCAAAGGAGTCCCTCCACTGGCCAGAGGAGCCCCACGCCAATTGCAGCCACATCTCCCACCCTTCCCCAGACCCAAACCTGCAGTATTTGCTACTCAGCTGGGAGTTCCCAACTGTCACTACCACAGCATAGGCTGGAGTCCCTGGGCCCTTTGGCAATTGTCCCTTTTCCCCCCACTCTCCTATTGGTGGGCCTGCATAAAGAGCTTCCATAGCTACAAATCTGTCAGTCTGCCACTCATCTAGATTTCCACTCCTGACCAACACTACCCTCCTCAAGTCTGTGCCATGGCCCATACGAGGAAAAGGGGGTGCACACTAAGCAGTGCAAGGTAGTCATTGGCAGGGTTGCTTAAATGTAGTAACGTAAGACCTGCCATAGTGGGTCAGACCAAAGGTCCAGTATCTGTCTTCCAACAGTGGCCAATGCCACATGCACCAGAGGGAATGAACAGGCCAGGCAATAGTTGAATGAACCACCCCTCATTGCCCTGGTAGCTTCTGGCAAACAGAAGCAAGGGACACCATTCCTGCCCATCCTGGCTAATCGCCATTGATGGACCTGTCCTCCATGAACGTATCTAGCTCTTTCTTGAATCCTTGCACTCAGAGCAGATCCCCACAATGTGTTACAATAAATGAAGACTGGCAGCGAGGCCAGCGAATGTTAAGCAAAATGGGAAGCAAAACAGCTGCCTACTCAGGTATGTATCATGTCAAGCAATGCTGGATTTGGCCCATAGTTTGGAAGCAGCAATTACAACATGTTTTAAAATTTTAGAACCCCGGCCACTAATTGCTCAAAGCATTTCATCTCTGCAAGATGAGCAAAGGTGGAATATTTAGACACAGTGGCATTTTGTCATAACTATGAGATATTGTGTAGTTAATGAAAACAAGTTGTAAAGGGTAATTTATGTTACTTAAAAACCTACACACATCTGTAATGATTACATAACCTTTGTGACTTATCTGCAATTGCTCCTTGATAGAAAAAACTAAGACCTGGGTACGAGGCTGCCACAATCAAGAAGCGGAATTTAAAGATTAGTTTCTGGAATCTTTACGGAGAAAAGCTATTTGTGAATATTGCTTTCTTTCATAAACCAAAGTTTAATTTTCTTGCATAGAGAATACAAACACTAGGAAACATGAAATATATAACAATCCTGCTTCACTATGGATAGAGATTAGATGACAATCTTTATTTTTCCAACTACAATTTATGGATTTTATAAAGTACAAATCAGCTGTATGATATAATTTAACAGTCTTTTTTATGTAATGAATAATGCAGAGTTGCCAAGTTCAGAATTTTATAATGAGTCTAACAGTATTTCATTTTATTCTTCAAGTCCTAGGCATCGGACACTCAGGTTTCATCATTTTCATCTTCATAGCCTTCAGGGTTGTAGGCGAAAGCATGACAACATGCCACAACAGTGCTTCAAGGGTTCAAAAACAAGTCATGAGCCCTCAGAACATTTTTGTTTATAAATCTCATTATTTTTGAATGCTTATGGTTGGAAGGAGCGGGAATGTAAAGAAATGATTGTGACCATTTATACCAATGACCATTTTATGAGGAATTTTTATGAGGAGTTGTTTCGGAAACATGCAGATACGGTGGAGAGCTCTAATCCTTACAGATCCAAGTACATCTTTAGAATGAAAGTAAAAGCAAAGAAGGGAGATTGTGTTTAGGATTATTCGAGATAAGATAAATTCAAGTTAAGATTTTCAAGAATCTATGCCAAATGCCAGAGTGCCAGTTCTACATTTAGGCATATGATTTTCAAGTTGGCTGAAGCTCACCACTTGCCCAAATATGGACAATAACTTACTCAGATTTGGTGCTGAAGTTAAAGCCTACAGAGAGAGGGATGTTGAACTTGAGCTTCTGGCTAGAGTTAAGAGAAGTTGCTGTATCTTCACTGACATTTCAACCTCAGTTAAGTAACAAAGGTCAGATAACCAGAGGTAAGAACATACTTTATTTTCCTGTATTGTAGACCTATCAGAAGGGGGTTTGACCTGTCAAAAAACAGCTAGAATGCATAATATCACCCCTCACAACAAGTTCCTCAGTTATGTTTTACTGGAATTGTGCCAGTAAACAGCCTACTATCGTAACTCATTTATCAGTTATTAACAAAACCTGCATGCATTAAAATAGATATTTTTAAAGTCTTCTATCAACTAACAGCTTGAATTATTTCAAAAATTATTGTCTGGATTATGTAAAAAGTAAACAACCTTTCCCATATATATTATATATTTACATATATGATATTCTGTGCCTGTGAAGAGAAAGATATAACACCAAATAAGTATGTTAGAAAACGAGGGCTATAATATGCCAGCTTTACTCCTGGTGAGAAGCACCTTCAAAAAAACCCCTATTGAAATAAGGTTGATTAGTTTCAGAGTGAGGTGCTACTCAACATGAGTACAGAGAGCAAAATTTGGCTTACGTGAATAATTTGCCAGCCTGTCAAAAACAACTTTTGCCGTTGAAAAATGTAACCACAATCTGTGCTATCTGTGATATGATTTAATTGTTTTGGTATTTTCTGGATGTTTCATTATACACTTTGTAATAAAATTATCTATTTAAACTAATTGGCTCTGCTTATTATTTATATAGTGCCATAGTTGTAGGTACCTATCCTGAAGAGTTTAGAATTGAAGGCCCCGATTCTGCATATATGTATGCCCTCTTTTAACTTTTTTGCACTGAGTAGTCTAATTAAAGTTCCTTCTGTGGAATCAAGGTATGAAAGGACACTAAATAAGACCAATGAAGACATGATAGATTCATCTCCTCTGTTCACAAACACTGAAAAAGCATAAAAGGAAGCAGAGATTGGAGCACTAAATCAGCACCATCAAACTCTGACAGACAGGCATAGTGAGGATTCCCTGTCAAAGTAAAGAGTAATCAGCTTTCTTTGTGTTATCCTCTACTACAGACCAGGCTAAATGAAACACGTCTAAAAGACTGCACTGATATGCTCTGTGCCTCTAGAGCAGGGGGGGAGGGAGAGTGGGACACGGAGAGAAAGCACAGGGTGGCTAGGAATGGTACCCCATAACCTACCAGTCTCCCAGTGCAGTATGTGAACTACAGCAGAATAGTTTGAGAGTGAGATTCCTAGAGTAGCCCTTCCCCACTTCTTTCTCACTGTCCTCTGAATTTTCCCCTGCCTGGATCACAAGAATATACACATTAAAAAACAAAGGTGAAAATAAGCCCTGCCAGGAACCCCCATCCTTGCTAGTCAGCACCAACAGTGACAGGTCCCAGGACATGGTGGTGAGGGAGCAGGCTGGAAGTGCAATGGAGACTGATGGTTGAAGAGTCACATCCAACAAACCCCAGCAGTGGCCAGCTGCTCAGCCATGGGATCCCTTCCAAAGAGCAAATTCCTGTTGCTAACAGAAGGATTTCAGCACTACCAACCAGCACAGTATCAGAGGCAGAGCTGGAAAGAGGCCAAAGTGATAATTTATTTTGCCTTCATTTCTCTAATGAAACCTCAGTGGAGCTGCCACGATACAGCCCAGATGCAGTTAGTTGCTCTGGAGAAGCCAGTCTCACTGCACATTGGTTGTGATCTAAATGGAAGGGCCTGATCCAACACTCCCTGAAGTTAAAGACCAGACTCCCATTCATTACAGGGGAAGTTGGATCAGGCTCTTTTATTGCATAACTACTGGGAAAACAAAAACACCCAGGAGCAGCTATGCTAACACAGTCCCTTTCCCTGTTTGCATCTACACCAGTTTGTCCTTACCCTGACTGACAGCTGCTCTGACTTCAAGCATTTAATCAAACCTGTTATTTTAAAATTCATTATTATTATTAATAATTAGTATTAGTATTCCGATAACCTGGAATAAGACACCTGTTATGGGTTTAATTAACATTTCATCTGGAAAGACTGCCAGTTTGTGTTTGCCTGGGTGCGCTGCACAGAGATCAGAAACAAAACAATGTCAAAAGGTGCTCTAAGTGCTGTCGGTCAATTGTATAGAGCCAATGTGTTACATTTTATCAAGTTCCCTAGTCTTAAAATCTAACATTGTTCTTGGCGAGGAGCATGACTGTCCATGCCTCTGTCAGCCTGGCTCTCTGAGTGTCAGTGTGAAGCCTCATATTCAAGTTATGTAAGCTCCTTCGGTTAGTTACCTTTGAGTCTTTTATAGCGGGGCCGTTTTTAAGCCGTTTCAAATTCTGATCATTGCCTGTATGTTTTAGGAAGCCCCGGGGTGTGCACCAGGTTTTCTTTTGTTTACCCCCAGAAATTGCCTAAGAGTATTTCAGGATGGGAGTTGAATTGAAGGATGTTTACAGAGCAATTAGCAGCTACTAAACTAACCGTGAGGGGAAACTCCTTGTTTTTAGTCCAAGAGGCACTGATCTGAGTCATACAGTGGCACTCCCGAGGAGTAGCTTGTAATGGGTCTGTGCACCGCCACTATTTCAGTATGCTACACCTCAGGAAAGAGGGAGCGATTTTAAAGCGGCCCTTGTTTGTTTTCATTCCTTTGCATTAACTTGCTCGCTGGACTGACGGAGGGGTGTGCAAAGAAACGATTTGCTGAAGACTATCCCTTCTCAGTGAATACAAGGGGCACAGCCCCACACCCTCCAAGCATGACCTTACCACACACTGAAGGGCAATTTAATTGCACAGCCTATGTGTGGGGAAGGGTGGGGGGCACAGTGCCTGCAGTCGTAGCCTGCAGGGTTAAGAAATGCGTGCCCAGCTCTCCCCAGCGTGCAAGCGGCTGGTATCAAAACCAGTGCCTCCCGCCACGGCCTGAAGCGGCCAGGCACTGCCCCCGAGCGCGGCGCTTACCTTCCGCGCCCCGCTGAAGCCGTATTCCGCAGCTAGCCGCCTGGCTTCGGGCTCGCCCCCTCGGCGCAGCTCCACCAAGAAATGGTTGGTGTAGACGGCTCTCTGCGCGGACGCCAGCAGGACGAGCCCCAGCAGGGAGAGCCCCGCGACCCGCCACCCTGCCCGGGCGCCTGCCTGCATGGTGCGAGGGGGAGACTGGACAGGAGCGCGGCGCTGCAAGGGGAGGCTCAGCGGGCGGCCGCGGCGTGTGCGCTCCCTCGGCAGCTGGCGCGGGGAGGCTGGCGGGGCTGCGCGCGGGGGGCTGGCGGCCAGATCTGCATTGTCAGCTCCTCCTCGCCGCTACTTCAGCGGCGGCTCCAGGAAAGCACCAACCGGGCGGAGGTGAGATTGCAGCGCTGCCAATCACGTGCGGGGAGGAGGCGCGGGGGCGGGGGGGAGCCTTCCCCCATCCACTCCCCCCGCGCGGCCGCTGCCTAACCCAAGGCGAGCGGAGCCCGAGGCGGCCTGATTCAGCACCCTGGAGAATTCCTCCAGCCCGGGGAGACACGCGGCGACCCGCAGCGGTGACCCTGGAGGCGAGGGGCTGCGTTCCCTTGGGCAGCAGAGAGGGGCTGGCGGGCACGAGCTGCTCCCTCCCCCCGAAAGGCTCAGGTCAAGGCGCTTTGTGCATCTGTGCCCGGGCTTGCCCCAGCCCCTAGCCCAAACCCAGCCAGCCCCGTGGCTCCGAGCCCCAGCAGGGATTTGGAGAAGGCTCCGGACCGCAAGGAAAGGGCATTTGGTGGCACTGTCTCACCTGGATCCCTCCCCCCCTTCCCCCACGAGGATAGGGAGTCGCGTCTGTTCTTGCTCACACAGACCTTGTGTTATGTGCACAGCGAAGAGGCGCAACTTCGGCTCTGCTGGCCATTAGCTGGGGGCACGCTGAGCAGCGCAGAAAACCCCAAGAGCCTACAAAGTTGTGCCAGGTGCAGAGGGAAATAGCCAAACCAAACTTTGTGCCTGAGCCCCTGGTGTCAAACGGAGCTACCCCCATTCAGATCTTTTAAAGAAATGAGCGATATACTTACTGGCAGTTACTGTTGTAAAGACTTAATAGGCTTCCCCTATTGCTGGCTGCATGAGGATGCAAACACATTTACGGGCATGAGAAGTATTCTTGTGTCCTCCTTTTCATCACATTATGTGTACAGCCTACCTGCATGTACATTCAGTCCACCAAACTCTTAAAAGAGTATGGATTACTTTCTCTACTCCAGCACAGTAAGAGGAGGAGAAACAAACCATACAAGCTATGAAAGTTGTAAGCACTCACTCTTATTAAGATAAGCCAAACTAAATTTGTGGGCAACACATTTCTAAGAATGTATATGGTCATTTAAATAAGGCCATAAAGGATGAGGGTGAGGAACACACAATGCATGAACAGAGCTTCCTATAAAGGATACCGCTTTAAGAGGGTGTTCTTTAGAAAGCAAGCCTTAGAAGTCTGCAAATAATCTATTTTCAAAATTCCAGGGGGAATAAATAGCACAGAAGACTGTCCTATGGTAGTTGTTACATTTGGGTAACCCTGCAGATGTATCACTCAGAAAGGAAAATTCCTTCAGTTGTCCTATCCTATTTTAAAGAGGAAGAGCCATCCCCTGAGGAACAGAGAAAATACACTCCTTTGAGATATTACAGTTGTCTGTTATAGAGAGTGTGCAAAGTGGTTATTAACTTTGAAATAAACAGAGCGGTAGATTTGTGGTAATTCAGTTTACAAATGGTGGTAATGGAGTAGAAATTAACACTATCTGCTTAAAAGAATTTGTAAAACAATCAAGATTAAAGGTATAAAGGGTGTCTACTTTCATTATCCTAATATACCTTAAAAGGAAGGAACAGATAACCACAGTGATAGAATGAACATCCAGAAACCAAATGGAAACTGATTCATTATGACAAATTACTGATTTCTTTCCTCTGCATAAATATCCCCTACTCAGACCAATCCATTACCTTTCCCAACAATTACATTCCTTTCATTTTTCTTACAAAAAGAAATCTGGAGTTAGTACAAGGCCAACAAACTATTAACAGTTCAGTGCTTAGTATTTGGGAGCAGTAGAATTGGATGGCCCTGTGCCAAAGGTGGCCAAACACGTCATAAAGTGAATTTTAGATGTGTTTTCCTCTGCATGTAAGCCAGTGGAGTTGTCTGAGAACAAGATTTAAATTGCTAAAATCTCTAATAGTGCTAGTAAGCATGTGAGCAGTGACATTTTGAAAAACTGAAAACAGAACATTACAATAATCCAATTGCACAGTTATGAAAGAATGAATCATCTGAGTGTCATTTTGAACAAGCTTGGGTCTCCCTTGGACATATTTTTTCTGAAGTTGCCAAATGAGAATATAACCATATTTCTCACTGGAATCTGAAGCAGCATCAAAGATAATACCTGGATTTGTAGCTACAGACATAAGGATAAATAAGAGGTTACAAGGAGGTTTGAAATGAAGGAGTCAAATGTATTTTAGCAATGACTGGCATGAGGTGGCATTGCTTTACTTTAGAAAGCTGAACATTCGTGTTAGAAGTTATTAAGACAGGAAGCAAGAAAAATAGCATTTGAAGACAAACTAAGTGCAAGGAGGTGTCACTATGCACTTACTATATACCATGGATACTGGAGCAGGTATTTGAGCAAAGGTTTCCTCACAGCCAGGACATGTAAATAAAATATAATAGAGCTCTGGAAAGCAGCCAAGAAGTGGGAGACCTTAGAGAAAAACTTATGTCATAACCACTTCAAGTAATGATCTAAACCCACTTCAAAGTAGTGCCATAATAAACAGGCTAGGTTTCCAAGGAATGCCTCCATTATAACCCTCAGTATCAAACCTTAGCCAAGATTATTCTCCTCAAAGAGAAAGACCCCTGAATATCTACTAGTCTCTTCTGTATCCTAACCCAGTGACTCTTCATTCTGTTTCAACCTCCCTTCACTAAGCGGGAGCAGGTTTTCTCTGGCTGCTATCACTGCTACTCTTCACAGATAACCAGATAGGTTCACTGAAGAATGACAAACACTGCTTCCTCTACACATACACACCAATTTTCCTTTTTTGTGCTTATCCTCTGGGAACACATTTTTAAAAAGAGAATTTGACCCAGAAACAGCCAATATCTTAAGATTCATACAAGCCCCTTAAATACTATTTTAGAGCTGTGTATTGACAGAAGCATAGACTGATACAGAGCCCACAAATTCTGCTCTGAGGCACTGACACTGCAGTAATGCCTGAAGGCATATAAGGGTCAAGACTCCATTGTGCTAGCTGCTGTAATAAATTTAAAGATGCCAACACAATTGCCATTCTTAACTCTCAAATCTTAGAAAATACCTTAGAATGACTAAAAAATACTATGAGAACAGCAGTAACATTTCTCAGTTGGCAAAGAGTTAAGGCTAGTAATTATTTCTGGTAGTGAAGAAATAACAGAGGGTACATATTCAAAGGGCATCCAGCCAGGCTCCATCTGTGTGTGCAAAAGCACACACTCACATACCTGCACCTGTACTTTGTAAATGCTAAATACTGAATGCTTGCATGAAATAGTGTAATATTTGTACACATGTTCATACTGGCACCTGTGAAAGTCACACAGGCCAATGGATTTTGCTGGGACATGTTTTTAAATATGCATGTGCTTGCAACTACACTTGACCTCAGTCCAGGTGTCTGTGATGTGGGAAATACTGTGGTTCGGCTCCCCGCATGGACTCGCAGACTCCACTCCCCATCCCCAGCATACTCCTGCACCCTCCCTCCTTCCCAGACCTTGCACCTCTACTCCCAATAACAATTTAAATACAGTGCATTGAGGATTTATCTTATGATATGTCATACATGTCATGTCACTCTATAATGGTTTGTGCATGCAAAAGCTTTAGTAATAATTTACCCTTTATTATGGCAAACACGCATGGTCCAGAAAATCCGGCATAGCCTATTTCCAAAGGTTGCCAGATTAAAGAGGTTCAAATACTTTTTAAAGAGTGCATGCAGATGTTAGTGGATGTTCATGTGTCTGCATCAACAAGGAGCAATTGTATGTATTCAGGCATGTAATTTAGTGCATGCAGAAGTGTGCATAGCCTTGGAAAATATAAACTTATGTATGTTATGTTAATAGAGAACTGCTTGGGTGAGATTTGTCAAAACAGGTACTGATACCAATATTGTTGTAAAATGGACTTCGGCCATTTAACCCTAACAATGTGGAGCATAGTAATTTGAACAGTTATAGGAAATCAGCTAATCAAACCTACCAGTGCTTCTATACACCAAGGATCAGTCCTCTAATATGCTTGGTGTACTTACTTTGGGCGGCTTTTGCAAAACCTCAGTCTGGAGTAATTGGTGATGCAACAATTTGAAAATACCTCTGTTGTTTTATGATGCTGGGCTTTTTGATTATAGATTTACTAATGATGGCAGCATCATTTGAAGGCAAATGGCTTCTGATCGTCTGCATATTTTTTGTTAAAATATGCCATAAATCTATTTTAATGGAGAGAAAGAGGACTAAAACAGATACCACCTTGCATTCAATGTGTGTGAATCTAAGAGGCTGATGTTTAGCTGGTTCTACAATTAAAATAAATTCTCTAGC
The DNA here is from genome assembly GCA_030068395.1 of Apalone spinifera. NCBI lineage: Eukaryota > Metazoa > Chordata > Testudines > Trionychidae > Apalone > Apalone spinifera. Next base: position 17,561,295 of record CM057847.1, read on the forward strand.
ATCCCTATATAACCTTGTATGGCCCTTTAAAACTTAGAACACTCACGCAAGAATGGCGTCCCTAGCCTCTGTTTGTCAGAAGCTGGGAATGAGAGACAGGATGGAACATTTGATGATTACCTGTTCTGTTCATTCCCTCTGGGACACCTGGCATTGGCTACTATCAGAAGACAGAATACTGGCCTAGAGGGACCTTTGGTCTGACCCACTATGGCTGTTCTTATGAAGTTCAGATGCCCACTACATTTTCCAGCCTACAGTTTTTAGGATTCATAATGTAAAATTCCTCAGAGCAGGAACCAGCAAAACACACACTATTTATTGTACAAGTGCACTGGTGCTGTAGTGTCAGTTGTCTGAGGAAGCGTGGAATTATAAGTATCAACAGAATGATATGCACAGTAAATAGTGGACAATGATTAATATAATCAGTGAATGCAGTTTCACATATCAATTGTTATATATACTTTCACATGCATATTATCCAAAACATTGACAGGTAGTTTTAAAGACTTTAACCTATGTGTCTATTCCATGATGAAGGATGAAGAAAGAAATGTGAAACCTTGTTAAACTATAGTTTTATGGAATAAATACACGGGGGCTGTGTGCATAAGCTCTCATTCACTAAAGCACATTTAACTTTAAGCAGAAGCTTAAGCTTTACTGACTTCAGTGTGATTTAATTAATATAATTAAGTGTTTTACTAAATAGAACAACAAATAAATAGATGTGATTAGTCATGTGCTTAAGTGCTTTTCTGAATCAGGCCCTAAATAGCCAATGCTGAAAGCTACCTTAAAGTGGTGAATCTAAATAAAAGTACATTGGTGAATTTTTATTAAAAAGATAAGCCTGTCAGATTCGACACTCTTGTTCCATTTTTATGCCTCGTTGAAAAAAAGAGAAAGCATCTGCACAGGATGTCTGTGAGAGTGATTTTAGGCCTAGAACTGCTCAAGAAATCAGTGAGGCTTGAAGCAGATGGCATCTCAATGGCATTTTAGGAGATAAAAATGGATGAAATGAGGATCCTCATGAGACTGGAGAATGCAGTGAAAAAGATCAGAAAACATGGTGGAAGGCCAAGGGAAAAGGAAACCCAAAAGGTTTGCCAAAGAATGGGGGAAGCTGGTAAAAGGCCATGGGAAAACTGGAAAAGATATAGGGTTGGATCAGAGAGGCACAGGTCAGATATTAGTAAGGTTCAAAATGACTAAGAGTGGAGCTCAGAAGGGGGAAATCAGAGAAAACCACCCTCCAAAAATAACCAAAAATGGGCCTCTGAGAAAATCCAGTTAGCTAGGTATCAAAACAGCTCATTTCTTCAGAAAAGTAGCGTGTATGGAAACTGCAAACTCACCTGTAAAAGAACAATAGAACTAGGGGGGAGAATAATAACATTATGTTGTAACTTCCACATCTTTTGTAATTTCTTCTTCCTTTGTATGAAAGCAGCAATGAGCATGGTGCGGCAAGCATGTAGATAAGGCACACACCAATACCTGCTGAGACCAATAAGACTCTAAACTGGAGTCACATGGATTTAACCTGAATAGAGCCAATAGAAAAGTTTAACAACGTTATTGATGGGAAAATGCATTTTTGTCAATATCAGACTGTTTCTCGGAAACATTTTCATTTCTGTGCCCTTTTGAATGGAAAAGAGTCAGAATGAATTGTTTAAACTTACTGATTTAACTTCAGTAATATCAAAGTGTTTCATATGTAATTTATATTACCAGTTGCTCTACATTATCAAAACAAAACAACTCAAAGTTTCCAAACCAAATTTATTCTGAATTTCTATTCTGTGAAAAATGTTGACATTTATATTTAAGCTCCTACACTGTTGCTTTTGTTCTGTGCTTGTACAATCCTTAACTCTCTGGTGTTCTGATCCATGAGTAGCCATTATGACCATACAAATAATAAATATTTGTTCCAATTTTGGGTGAAAATAAATTTCTTCCCCTCTCCCACCCCAACTCAAGCCTTGAAAGTCATGGTACACTGAAGTTCCACCTTCCCTCAATATATGCATTAGCTGTTATGATTCAGGAGAGACTTACTCTTGTGTATTTGGCTCCTCCCTAGAGATCATCCTATTTTACATCACAGAAGAGACTGTCGGAGTGGAATAACGTTCTAATGAGAGCATAAGTGCCTTTTTCCAGATTTTCAGTGCTACTGCTCTGTACATGTTGATTTTATCATCAGTCCCTGTTCCAGGAGCAGCATAGATTAATTACACAGTGCCAGAGTCAGTATAAGAAAGGAGACAATATAGAAGCTGAATTTTTGTAAAGAAGAGGTGAGATGATTCTGAAAGAGCTGTGTACTTATCAGTCAGGAGCATGATATGGAGGAAGAAAGAGGCTCTTTGTGTAATCAAGAAGAACTTCTTGTTAAGAAATTAGTGCTTTAGTTAGATGACATGTTTGTTTATGGTGTGGAACAGTAAGCCACATTCATCATTAAGCTAAGCCCATGAAAGTAAATGAGAGGTGGTAGGGGTATATTTGACTCATTTCATCACTGGTGTTTTTCTCCCCCACATCCCAAATTTTATTTTTAACCCCACAAAAGTTTTAAAAAACTGGGATAAGAATTCAAGACCCTGTAGTAGATGCTATCCATAAAGCACTAACACACTGGTTCTCTGTCAAGCCAAAACAACTCTCTCCCAGCTGTAGAGAAGGATAGGACACCCATTAATCTATAGTTAGGAAAAAGGATGAATATTATCGGTACAAGCACTTAGCAGATGTAGAGGGGTTAAAGTACCTTTTATTTCCCTTCCATGCAATAATTTTAGGGGGTTTTGCCCACTAACTGCTGCCTGGTCAGAACAGTTTCCTGTATTTAACAGATACTATGAGATACAAAACGTACAATAGATAGTGTAGCTCTGCATAGTCGCTGAAATAAACTTTGTTCAATTGGCATTAGGGTTGAGAATGCTCTTGGCTACATTTGCATGCCATCAGTAATACAGAATCCCTAAAAGGGGAGGAGTTTGTGCTGAGTCTCTTAGGTTGTGTCTATACCAATATTATACCATTATTTCGAGATAACTAGCGCTATTTTGAAATAACAATGTGCGTGTCTACACAGCCATTCTGTTATTCTGAAATAATTTCGAAATAACAGACGGCTTATTCCAAAATCGGTAAACCTCCTTCTACAAGGAATGACACCTATTCTGAAATAGCTATTTTGAAATAAGGCATGTGTAGACGCTCCACTGCTGCTATTTCAAAATAGCTCCTTACAAGGGCCATTCTAAGTTATTCCCCCCAACGCTTCCTGGGGCTCTAAATCAAAATAGCACATCTACATTAAGGAAATCTGTCTTGGACTAATTTTGAGGTTTCCCTGCAGTGTAACGTGCTATTTCAAAATAGGGGTATGTCTACACTAGCCCCCTAGTTCGAACTAGGGAGGCTAATGTAGG
>CM057847.1:17582176-17593175 GCA_030068395.1 Apalone spinifera
ATAGAGAAGTGATATGAATTATATTTAGACTGTGCTAAAATAGGTAAATGTGAAGTTCAGGATGCTTCCGTCGGAGAGTCTTATTCTAGGAAGCCAGTTCTACCTCACAGCTCCTTGTGAGGTCAATGGAAGAGTCACTGGGGTAAATAAGGCAGAAACGCTGAACCACTTTCATACTGTGGCAAATAGATCTCTCCAAAAAGATTATGGCCCCAATTCTACTCTCCGGTATCCCATGACGTCCTCAGGGTACTTATACTTCTCAGCAGAAGCCGGCACTGTCTGTTTGGTCCTAAAGGAGCCAATTAGTCACCACAGAGCCTAAAATAATACCCCCACTCACCACCCTAATTTGACTTCGCTGTTCAAATACTGCCAGAAATGAAGAGAGAAATCCTTGTGTGGAATAACTGAGTTGCGGCAGCCTCCTCAGGTGCAGAGCCAGTAGGAGAAGACAAATGGTGGATACACTTATTCTATTTCTGACACATTCTTGAATATAAAACCCCAGTGTAAATATCAGCAATTCAGGAGAGGATCTGAGGCATTTCTTGAAGGATTTAAGAGGAGGATGCTGGTCTTTCAGTTGGAGAAAATTCTTCTTGTCAAGGTCTCAGAGCTTGCCTCGTGTACAACCTATTGCTAAGAAACAAGGGATATAGCCCACAAATACCACAAATCCTTGGGCATGCATAGCCCATCATCGGACCTGTGCACTGAGTCTAGACCTGTCCTGCTCTGCTGCTCGGCACAATGATCTCATTAGTGCTCCATAGCAGGTGCCTCTCTCTGGGATGGTAGAGGGCTCCTGGTTGTTATGGAACACTTTCCACAGAGTTAATAGGCTGTAGCTGTGTTCACTCGCCTCTACTGTTTTCACTGGATGCAGCAGGCTATGTGGAGGCTCTGACCCAACCCAGGCCAGCCCACCACAGAACCCACTCCCTATTATTTCATATACACCCACCCTGTGAGCTCTGCAAAGAACCTCTGAAGGACAGTGCCATGAAAGTGACCTTACGCAAAGGGAGCGTTAAATGAACAGGAAGATGTTATGGGCATATTCTAACCCTCAGAACTTATTTTAGCCTGGCCTTCATGGGTATCACTGTCCATTTCACTGACATGCAGACTGAGTAAATACCAAAGCAGCTCAGGTTCCTAAGATTTTAGCAATGGAATTTAAATTGCTCAAAAGCAGAATGTGTATATCTGCAAAATGCCAAGTTACTTACAAAAGGCTTTTTGGTTTCAGTTTTTAGTATGGTTTGTTAATTTGATTCAGGAAAAATAATTAGGCCATGCCTAGAGTCCAGATTGTAAATCTACATCTACATGCCTAAATAAACAGCCTGGTTTTCATCAGGACTGAGAATACAGCAGCTTCTACTCTTTTCAGTCTTAGTTGGTGTAAGTAAAGGCAGATTTTTGTCATACCCTTAAACTAAATAAATGTATGAGCCAATATTATTTGATCAGCTATTTGAATTTAAAGATGAGAAATATACTCCTGTAGAAATTAATACAAATTAGGCAGGTAAATTCTTTATCCTAAAATTGCTTTGCCTGATTTCTCTCTCATTGCTAAGTGATCTTTTGATCTTACAGTTTTCTTTTTATCTTTTTTCTCCTCTGGTACCTAATAGAACAGGAGCTACTCACCTAAAGCAAGAGAAATATTCACTTTCAAAATTATTAAGTGCTACTCAATTAACCTGAAAGGCACTGATGGACATACACCTGACGGCAGACACCTTCCCGTAATACTGGAGTGTGATATTCATATTCCTCAGCTTCTTATGGCTCCAAAACCAGGGCAAAATTTGCCAGTAGAAATGGCCTTTGCGATCCCAGTTGAGGTCTCCCAATTTCCTGTACAAACACATGCCTGACACATGGCAGAGCCAACCAATGTCTCCGAGCTTTGACATGCATTTTTCAGAAGAAACAATGAATAAATAAGAATTTATTAAACTTCTAGGGCACAGAGGTTAATTGAGATGTGTGTTCTGAGTAAGAACTGAGGATTGTCAGAGATTGTTTAGGGAGGTGAGAGAAAGCACTGCTCGTGTCGTTGTTCTACTCTGGCATTATTATTCTCCAAGCCATTAACCGGCTCTCAACTGGAGGCAGCAGTTATGCAAGAGAATATTTAATAAGAGGAACAAATAGCAAAAAAAAAAAGTAAGAGAAAAGCACCGAAGGAAGAAGTAAAGGAAAACAATTTAGTCAGGATTCAATTTTTGATGGTGCACAGTTTGAGTTCTAACACACAGCAAGAGATATTTGACATTTTCATCTTCCAGGATTAGCACTTGCAAGTATTGATTTAAACCAGGATTTATACCATGACTGTCATTTTTATGAAGCACACAATAAGAGAGATTAACAAGAAATTGCAAAGCATACCAACTCTAATCAGTTACAGACTGCTTTCATTCTAAATTTGCAGCTGGGCTGTGAAAAACACACACACATGTACATGAAGGAGCAGGAAGCGAATATTCTGTCAGAGGAAACTAAAAACTATCACCATGACATGGCACATTAGAAAGCTGTTTCAAACAAAGAACAGGTTCATAATTCATTGTGCTATTTTTAAATAGCATTCCCTAGCCTGGATTACGGTTTTCTTGAAAATGAAATGCATATCTGTTTACTGTGTGTTCCACAATGAAGAAATATATGCACCCTACCCCAGCACCTTGCAAAGAATAAGTAATGCAATCACACTCTTATCACTGTGTGTAAATATTACTATTTTATAGATAAAAGCAAGACGCCAATTAGACTGATAACTATTAACAATAGCTTCAGAGGGGTAGCCATATTAGACTGTAACTGGAAAAACTTAAAAAACAACTAATAGTCTAGCAGCACCTTAGAAACTAACAAAACATGTAGTTGGCATCAGGAGCTTTCGTGGGCACAACCCACTTCTTCAGATGAATGGAGTTATTAAAGATAAAGATAAACTCCATTCATCTGAAGAAGTGGGTTGTGCCCACGAAAGCTCATGATACCATTTACATATTTTGTTAATCTCTAGACTATTCATTTTTTAACTATTTTTTTAACTATTAACAATGTTATTTTGCTCATATGATCTCAGAGGGTCACTACATTCTCTGCTAAACCAAAACATTAAAATCATGAAGGGAAATGTACAGGTAAAAACGGTTATTTACTTCTGTGGGAGTTTTGCTTAATGAATCATAAAATCAAAATCTATAGAATTCTAGAACTAGAAGGGACCGTGATTATCTACACCATTTCTGACAAAGGTTTGCCTAACCTGCTCTTAAAAGTTTGTTAAAAGAAGGATGGTTTATGTATTTGAAAACAATTATGTCATCTCTCAGTATTCTCTTGACAAAACCCAAATATTTTCCCTCATTGATTATATTTTCTAGACTTTTAATCATTTTGTTGCTCTTCTCTGGACTTTCTCCAATTTGTCCACATCTTTCTTTCCTCAAATGAGGTGCCCAGAATTGGACACAATACTCCAGTTAAGGCTTAATCAGTGCAGAGTAGAGCAGAAGAATTACTTCTCATGTCTTGCTTAACTCACTCCTGCTAATATATCCCAGAATGCTTTTTTGTGGAATGGAGTTGCACTGTTGACTCATATTTAGATTTGATCTACTATGACCTCCCAGATCTCTTTCCACAGTGCTCCTTCTTAGGCAATTATTTCTCATTTTGTATGTTCACAACTGATTGTTCTTTCCTAAGCAGAGTACTTTGTGTATGTCCCTATTGAATATCATCCTATACACTTCAGACCATTTCTCCAGATCATTTTTAATTTTTACTCTATGCCCCAAAAAACTTGCAACCCCTCCAGCTTGGTATCATCTGCAAACTTTGTAAGTGTGTTCTCTAAGCCATTATCTAAATTGTTCATAAAGATACTGAATGGAACTGGACCCAGAAATGATTCTTGTAGGACCCCATTTGAATGTGAACCACGATAACTAGTCTCGGGAACAGTTTTCCAACCAGTTATGCACCCACCTACTAGTAGCTCCATCTGGGTTGCATCTGCCTTGTTTGCTAATGAGAAGGTCATGCAAGACAGTACAAAAATCAAGATCTATTACATCTACCACTTGCCCCATCTACAAGGTTTCTTTTCCTGTCAAAGAAAGTTATTAGGCTAGTTTGATGCAATTTGTTCTTGACAAAAACCATACTGTTACTTATCACTTTATTATCTTCTGGGTGTCTGCACATTGATTACTTATTTGCTCCATTATCCTTCTGGGTACTGAAGGTAAGATGGCCAATCTGTAATCCTCTAACTTGTTCTTATTCCTCTTTTTATAGATGGACATTATATTTGCCCTTTTCCAGTCCTCTGGAATCTCACCCATCTTCCATGACTTTTCAAAGATAATTTCTAATCTCCTCAGTCAATTCCTTCCATGTTCTAGGCTGCACTTCATCAAAACCTCATGACTTGAAGACATCTAACTTATACATGTAATTATTAACCTTTCCCTATTTTTGCCTATGATCCTACTCTTACTTTCTCTGGCATTCATTAAGTTAGATGTTCAACTGTTACTAAACGTTTTGGTAAAAACTGAAACAAGAAAGTGTTTTAGCACTTCTGCCATGTCCATATTTTCTGTTAATGTTTTTCATTTTCTTGCTTCTAATGTATTTGCAGATTGTTTTCTTATTACTCTTTATCTCTCTAGCTAGTTTAATCTTGTTTTGTGGTTTGGTCTTTTTAATTTTGTCCCTACATACTTGTGTTATTTGTTTATATAGGGTTTATATAAGCTTATAAAGGAGTAACATTGCCTTCCTATAAATAGTGTGTAGGTCTGCAGATTTTGCTTCTCCCTTCCTCCAAATACCTCTGTCACTCTTAGCCACCATGTTTGGATTTGCTTTTTAAAATATTTTAAAAAGACTTTGTCCCCAGTGAAGACCAAGCTTTTAAAACATCACAAAGGGCCACTGAGTCTTAAAGATGGTGACTGTCCTATCTTCTCTCTTGGAAGGTACAATAGAATTTAATGAGTATTACAGTGATCTTGTTTTACAGAAACATGATAGGGTTCTGTAAATGTCCATAGACTGTAATAGGAAATTATATGTTTTCTATAGATCTTTTGAACCATCATACAGAATTTTATCAGTGGGAATAGAGGGTTTTTTTAATACACTATATGGGATGATTCAAAAACTTATGGAAATATTATTTTCTATTAAGTTCTATTGGACTTTTCCACAAAGGTTTGATGTTCTAAAATCTCATTTTACCTATACCCAAAACTGTGAAAGACTGAGCCATCTAATGAGCCAGTTGTCCTTAGTGATAGCCATGCAATCCCATTATGGACAGAGAAAACATGTCAACATCTCCTAAGTGGTTTAGTGCCCTAAGTCACATTGGATAGGGAAAAAAGTGGACTATGTTCCTAAATAACTTAAGTCTTAAAAACACTTCAGGATGAAAAAAGAAATCCATGCACTTAGCTTAACTCTAAGCTTATATAGATGAAGCTGGTGATAGAATCTGCCCTCCCATTTTGACATTGATTTCAAGCAGGATTAGCCGCACAGCCATTATTACAAACCTTTTTCTCTCTCTCCCTGTGATTCAATAGCTAATAAGTCCCTCACTGGTGCCTCTCACCTCTCCAGATTGAAATCATTAGCAGCTAACAAGGATCTTACAATCAAATACAGGTCTCCATATCCACACGTGTGTGGAACACAGTGTTTTGAAGCATGCTGAAATCAGTAAAGAAGTGCTTTCTAAAGTGCCTTTCATCTCTGGATCTCAAAGTGCTTTACAAACAGGCATGTGAAAAGCCTCCAGGCACCTTTGTAAAAGTAGGCAATTTTACAGGTCGAGAAATTACAAGGCACAAAGAAATCATGTAACTTGATCAAGCTCACAGCCAGCCAGGGCCAGAGCCAGGAATAGACCCCAACTTCGCCAGTCACCTCGTCTGACAATTCAATCATGCTGCTGCCCTCACAAATGTTGTGTACAGTTCACACTGTTTTAAAGTGTCCATAACTTTGTTATTTCTAGGCTCGGAAGGAGTTGATTTTTATCCATAAGCGTTGGTAAACATCAGTTTCAATATACATGCAAACCAAAAAATGTCCTTTATGATAATAAACATTTTCATATAGGCAAAGTGAGATAAATGCTGCTTGAGAAATTAGGGTTTGTTTATCTGAGGACAATGTGTGTTTAAACAGAAAATTTTAACTTTTTGAATGTCAGCATTTGCTGTCATTAAATAATTGTCTTTCCCACCCCATAAATTCTTGCAAATCAATAATAAATCAGAAAAAGTTTTAAAAGGAAACATAATTATTACTTGCTGAAATTATACTTTATAAAAAAATAAAAATTAAATTCTTCCAATTCTAATTATTTCTGTTTTCCCGCCAAGAGAATAATGAATTTTCAATAAGGACTATAATAGGGACATGCTGTACTTGATGCATTTTGAATAATCTGATGTAGTAAGATGAAGGCCTAAAACATAAGCCAATGTAGCACAGGCCTGGTTAGAAGCCTGAGGCCTAGCTAACAACAGACAAAACATGGCTAACATAAAGTAAAGCTAAGCTGTGAGCAAGAGGCAGGCCCACAGAACATGGCACGAACAGAGCTGAGAGTGCAAAACATTAATTGGTAATAGGTCCAGGTGTTGAGCAGTAATGGATGCTAGGTACCAACTGCAGAACAATAACTGGTACTGGTCATGAGTGGAAAGCACATGGTACCACTAGCTCATTAAAAAATACTTTGGTACCCACTCCTCACAGATACAGACCCAGGAAAGGGTCTAAAATGACAGCATGATGGATAGAGATGATCTAATCAAACCACGAGGTACAGGATGATAGGTGGTATCTAAGTAGTGTCAGAGGGTGGCAACCTGATACGTCCTCAGTGATGTGAGATTTGTTTGTACCTGTATATAAAGTGGTGTCCTGGCCAGGGGTGTGTGGGGGGAACGACACAGTCTTTGTATGACCAAGGGGGCAGTGGAAATTTCCCACTAATTGAGTCAATCCATTGTTACGAGGTGCGTATGCTTAGTGGTTCAGTAGCATCTACTGACAACTGTTACTGTACTTTGCTTAACAATAAACCTGGCCGGCATCTTTGATCCTATCTGTTTTGGGGCCTCTCTTGGGGTCTGCTGTGGAGACTAAGTGCACAAGTTGACACGGCACACATCATTGAGTACACACACAAGCAGCCTTCTGGTTATCATCATCAACGGAGCCAGAGACCTGTGAGGACACCTTGGCAGTAAATCCTGACCCCACTCCTGAATAACTGCATCTGACAGCAAGTGAAACTTCCCAACAAAGAATCTTTAATTAAAAAAAAAAAAGACCACCATTAGCTCCCTCCATCCTTGTATCATTCAAAACTTACAGGCTGTATTTTCGTCAAACTGTCAATAAAATATACTTATCCCCTCCACCTCTTGAAATGAGAGGTTTTAAAAGTACACTGCCTATAGAGAACCGCCACCTCGTGGGTGGAATATGGGAAGTGACTTAGGAGTCCATATTTCATGGAGGAAGATTTTCAAAAGCACAAGTGGGTGAAAATGCCTGTTTCCCATTGACTTACAGTGAGATAAGACCTAATTGTCCCTACATGCTTCCTCTCGGTTGTGTCTACAGATAATGAAAATTATTTTGCTCAATTGTTGAAATTGCTTTTATGGCACATAGTTCCTTTTAGGGTTGTAGTGTTGATCCAAAGACATAAGTACATCTGTTCTGCAAACCTCAAAGCCTTACAGCTGAACCAGTAACTGAGAAACCATTACCTGCTATGCAAGAAGAGTCTTCGGTTTAGAGTCTCACTGATTCAGCTGGGCCCAGATCAGGCAGAATACTTAACCCACAATCTTTACTTAAGTACATGACTAAGCCCATTGACTTCAATGGGACTACTGATGTGCTTCTTGTTAAGTATGGACTGAAATGCTTTGCTGTATCAGGACTTTGCTCTCTAGGAAGTTGAGGGAACTCAGATATGTTACAGAAAGGACAGACTTGTGCTCTCAGGGGAAATATGTCCAAGCAGCACTTGGAAAACTCTTGAATGTGTGACCCTGGCATGCATAGTAAGTAAGGAAAGTAATCAGTTTTTCATCAGCTGTTCTGAAGCACCATAGAGCCATTAAAGTCAACAGAGCTATACCAGCTGAAGGCCTGGATCAATCATTTATTTTCTTATTTCTCTGCTATTTATGCTGGGGGTCTCAATTGTAACAGTGCCTGATGCTGATATAATATCATTTGCTTTTGCCTCTGAATAGGACTAAGGGACCAAGGCATGGCTGCATGTTAATGCTTTAAGAGCAGCAAGTTTTTACTGCTTGCCATGGCTTTTTGAGATGCATTTGTAAATTATCCTGATTATGGGGAGAATAGTTTTGGAGTACAGATCACAGACATCCTCCCACCCAGGCAGAATGCAGCTTTACTTATCAGGGCACCAGCCATACTTCAATGATGGATACATAATGAGCTCTGGGGAAACTCAGTAGCTCTTTAATAGCACATAATGCTATTACACACGAACATCTAAAGACAGGAAAGAGCATTCTCTACCACGCCCAATTGAAACTAGGACCCAATTGAAGGTGAGTGGTAAGGGAGAGGTTGGTTTTCTTGTGCAGTACATTAAGGTTTCGGCTGTGTTTTAATGGAAAGAAGATAGAATGTAGATTCCCAAATTGGATTTCAGAAAAGAGCATATGTCAAACAACCCAGTTCTCTCAAAACACATGGTTGGAGCCACAGAGATCCTAAAGCTTCTTCAGGCAATGTGAAAAACAGCATCTCCAGTAGCACAGCCTTCCTCCTGTCACACTGGACATGGCTGCAGGGACCCTTCCAAGGGGAGAAAGCTCTCTATTGCACCATTGACACTCCTACTGCAGCACATTCAACACTTCCTTAAAGGTCATGCTGGGAAAGACCAGGCCTGCCTATCTTCTGGGACATGATGCAGTTCCAGTCCAAGGAACTGTCAGCTCGAAACAATTTACCAAGGCAGAAAAATATTAGAGATGGTCAAGGATGATGGATCAAATTAAAAATAATAGACTGTTACGGATTCTTCCCCTATCACCAGCAACTGGTACCATTTTATACGCACTGAAGAAAACCCCATCACACTAGTCTCATGCACAGCAAATATTCTTTCACAGAGGAGAAATGTACAGTGAGCTTCTTCTGGCTAACCTTTTCAGTGGCTGAATTTTTCTTGCCATTACTGCAGGACCGTTTCCCTTATCCGGTATTATCTTGTTCCATTTTGCAGTTAAAGTCAGCAACCTCACCTGATGACTTATTCATCACCCACTAATGTCTGTGAACACCAGTATGTTGTGCATTCCTGGTTTCTTTCTCTTTAAGTTAGACTGTAATATGAGATGAGGGGGAGATTTTTGAAGGTACATACTGTAGGTAGATACCTAGCTTTCATTCAGTTTCAACTATTTAGGTGCCTAATTACTATTTGTGCTTTTGAGAGTTTTCCTGGTATACCAGGTGAATGATAAGAAAAACCTATTAGCACTCTTTTAATTCCCTTGCTAATAGAATTAAGCCCTGGTCTATACTAGGGAGTTTTTTTTAAATAACCCCTCTTATTTTGAAATAAGTGGAGTGTCCACACTACCAAGCCCATTATTTTGACATAAAGGGCTGATTATTTTAAAATAATAACTCCTGCTTTCCACGAGGAATAATGTTTATTTTAAAACAGTTATTTTGAAATAGTGGTAGTGTGGATTACTCCTCAGTGCTTCTTGGGGCTCTAAGTCAAGGTAGCATGTCCACGTTAAGGGAGCTTGCTTCTGACTAATTCTGAGGCTCCCCTGTAGTATGGACACACTATTTTGAAATAGTTATTTTGGGGGTTATTATTTCTAAATAAGTTATTTTGAAATAATTTCCTAGTGTAGACATGCCCTTAGTTAACTACAAACAGAAACCTACAGCATCATTATAGATGGGAGTAGTTTAAAAAAAAAAAAAAAGCATTCAGGAAATTAAAAGTTCTAAGCTTCTCAACCCTCGGCCACTTAAGCCTACACTATTCCTATGTAGTATTTTAGAGCAGCAGCTATGTAGTTCAAGGTCTGTCTTTAAATATTACAGGATGTCTTTCCATTGACTTCAATGGACTTTTGTTTTATATTGTGAAATATGTAGCTTTTGTATCATCTAGTCAGTATGCAGCAAGTGCAAATCTAATTCTGCTGCACATAGAAAGGTGGAAATTTTAGGCTAGCTAGGGCAGAGCCACACTGCAGAGCCCCAAATTCCCAGCCTGTCACCACATGGCCACATCAGAGATTCTACCATTAGGACATGTCCGGAAAGGGGGGAAACCTGGCAAAGGACAAGTTGACATCTCTAGCAATGTGCCATCCAAGCTGACGGGCCATCATCTATCAAGTGGCCATTGTTTGGCAAGAAAATAGGGCAGGAGCAAGCAGACCTACATCTGAGGAGACAACAGCCCGACACCTCTTTCCCACAGGGCTCTCTATCTCCTTCCTGCTCTTAGCTGAAAAGAATGTTAACTAAGGGTCATGCTCACAAAAATGTTTTTCAAAGAAGAACTGAAGTGAGGGGCAAACACACTGCAAGTTCTCTCTCCTTCTCCAACTTTCTTTTTCATCTAAGATAACAAAAGAAACAGCCTTATAAGCACATACTAACCTAAAACTAGGCCAGCAATGCTACTGAAAACCTGTGGTAAGGATTTCACCTTAAACCAAGTCTACTTTGTTAAGTTTAGTACCAGGAAGTATTTTATCTTTATTTTTCCAGTATCCATTTCTGACCATAGTGACTTAATACTTGTACTCACTTAGAACCCAGCTTTTTGCAGTTAAATAAACTTGTTTTAGTCTTTCGTTAAAACTAATCGGCTGCATCTAGACTTTTGCGCAAAAACTTGCCAGCTGTC
>CM057847.1:17593275-17604605 GCA_030068395.1 Apalone spinifera
AAACTTTTCCGTTAAAAGCATTTGCGGAAAATCATGCCAGTCTAAACGCAGCCATCTAGTGTTGTTAAATGGATAACTCCAACTAAGATGACTTCTTGATCCCCTTTGGTAGACAGCAGGTCTGATATATCAGAGCTCTCCAGAAGAGGTCTGGACAGTGTACGAAACACTGGGGAAAATCTATGACTGGGAATGAGTTGGGGTCACCCTGTGGGGAGGCCTGCCAAAGAAAGGGGGCTAAGGGAGAAATTGGGCCCCAGGGTTCCCAGCAGCCATGACTGTTCCTGAAGCAGCATTGGCAGCCAGAGCCCCAGGTACTTTGAATCGATGCCAGAGTGCCATGCATAACGTGTAGCTCTGAGATGGGGGGGCACACTCCAGGTGGTGCTGGGAACTGGCTGCCCTGGCCCCACCCATTCTACCCACGGCCCAGTCCCTTCCAGGAGTGTGGAGTTGGCCCCCTCCCGAACTTATTCAGGGGCCCGTGGATGCTTTTGGCTTCTCAGTCTGCGGGTAGTAATAAAGGCTGCTGGAAGCCAGAGTGTGGCTGATGTGTGCTGACTGGCTGCTGGGATCAGAATTGCTAGAGCAGGGCTGTAGCTGTATGCAGATACTCAGAGTGTGATTGACATGTTGTTTGACTATGGGAAGGCCAGGTTGGAAGTCACAGCCACAAAACAGCAGTGCAAGGCACCCCAAGTTGCAGGGCAGATGGTGACGCTGGACTGAATTGCACTGCAAAACATTGTATGTGCTCAAATCCTTCCTCCACTTCAAGATTGGATACTTCCCAGGTTGTTCATAGGCCTCTGGAACAACCAGCAAGGAAGAAGTGGTGATGGATGAGGAAGACAATGGGGGACAGGCAGCCAGGGGATCCAGCTGTGCACCAAGAAAAAAATCTCAATAAATGAGTAGCTCAATTTTAAATTACAAAGATCCTCCCTCACAATAGCAGGACACATCTTTTGATTTATTACTTTGTTGGACCACTACCTCTTCCAGCACAAATAAAGAGAAGTAGAGTTGCTTTCTGCTTTTCATTCCCATCTAGAGTTTGGGGGCAAGAGAGGGATAGGAAGGCACATAAAGTCTTCTATGTGCACAAGAATGTCTCAAGAATCCTCCTCACAGATTTTAATGAAACTTTAGTGGAGGTACTCTGCAGCCCTCTGCCAAAGGTTTCTAGGGAAGGCTGCTTTATGTCTTCAGCTTGCAGCTTTCTAAACAGTCCTGGATTCCCTGACCAGCCCATGTTGATGTCAGTGAAGCATCCAAATGGCCCCTTTCTACTACAAACTTCCTCTCTTTAAAGCCATTCCCTAGCTGGGCTTCATCTTTAGATAGTGTTGGCCCATGCTTCAGGTATAGCCTGTGGGTTAGATTCATTTTAAAAAAAATCTTTTACTCAGGTTTTATTGCAGAAATGTGATTCAATATGTAATGCCCTTGGCTTAATTTAAGGTTATATAAGAGATTTTTTTTCCTATACACTTATCTCTTGGAGGTGAGATGACTATATTTCAGCATTTATGCTTAAATTACATGTATTTCTGTGGCTCAAACATAAACTCTGCAAGCTGTCAGCCAGTCAGTGAAAACACACTTGTTTTCCTTTAGGCTTGCACAACAGCTTTGTGTCAATACGCCTCCATGACAGAGGAGCTAAAGATGAAATATTAATTTGTTGTGCCGCTTGAATTACACTTCCTAGCTGAGTGAATCTAAAAAGGTCTTCTGTCACAGATGTGTTTTTGTTACACTTAATTGCTTTTCTTGTTCTCTTTCAGACTCATGAAAACATTTAAGATCTGTGTGACTTCAAGTATTCCAATTTCAGCCTCAAAGACTGGCAAAAAAAAAAAAAAGAGTGCGGGCATTTTCCCACCCACACATACTTTCTGAAGAAATAATATTAGCAAAGAAACCTCTGGAATCAGTATATTTAATTTGGGGTATCCTTGAGCAAAGATGAGTAACCTAGGTAAGGTCTGAAATTTGGAACACTTCTGAATCTTACCTGAATTTTTGTGGACTTTCACCCTAATGAGAGCTGAGCAAATTTTCCTCCATTGTGCCCTGATCAGCCTCTAGATAGGAGGAAGGGAGTCGGGGTAAAATTGGCACAGTTGTTAAAGGGAACAGAGTCCGAGGACACAGACTCTATAGTCTGGTGAAAAGGGTGCTGGCCTGGGATTCAGGAATTGGAGTTGCTATTCCTGACTCTGGCACCGAGCTTTGCATCACCTTGGGCAAGTCACTTAGCCTTAGTCACATCTTCCATTCCTTTGTCTTTTATTATTTGTACATACAGGAACCTCAGCCATGCACTATGGCCTAATTGTGCTAGGCACTGAATGAACAATATAAGATGGTCTCCATACCAGAGAGTGTACAATCTAACTACAAGGCAAGAGACTGCAGATGGATATAGGCAGACTAATACGGGAGCACAAGGAAATACCATTCAGCAGGCTAGGAAGTGGAGGCTATTGAGTTCAAGCTGTGTTTCAAAATAGAACCCTGATCTTTCACAGGGGCTTCTAAAATGCTACCATAAGATAAACAATAATAAACTTATTGATTTATTCTTACAAATTTAACAGGGATTTTGTTTTTAAGCTATTTTTAATTCCATCTGAGGCACCTTTGGGAATATTACTGGCTGGTAAGGGTAAGGGGATATAGGGAGCAGTGAGAGATATGCCATGCTTGAAGGTATTCAGAGCATTAAGACGCCTGGGGAAGGTACAGGTATCTTGGCCAGTAATGGATATTTGTAAAGGCTGGGCAGGGGAAAGGAATTTTTTATAGTGACGCAGAAGTTCCACCCAACCAAGGTTGTGGAATGTATGTTTCTCATGTTCCTCTCAGCTCCATGCTATGAAGACTCCTGAGTGTTGATGGCAGGTGGCTTTGGCTCAGCTCCTGGTCACCAATCCCTTTTGCAGTGCCATGTGGATTTCTTGTAGCTTTCAGGTTCTGCTGCTCTGCACACACAGCAGCACTCCAATGAGCAGGGTGGGTTTTGAGACTCACGCTTTGTAACTTGGGACACTTGTGCTCAGGTCCTTGGGAGACATGTCCCTAGATGTTTATTTGCCCTTCTCTTTATTCAAAGGAGAACAGGCTGGGTCCAGTGACTCTGGTCCACAAGCCAGCAATGTCTATCGCGCACTCATGCAAGAGCTATGGCACATTCTGTGCAAGGCCTGAACAATCCAAACACCATCTGTTGTCTAACTGGAATAAAATATATTTACCCAAATAGTCACCTGGAAAAATCACCCCTGAGGAAGGGTTGGTTTGTGACCAGCTTTAGGACAACGGGGCAGGAGTTAGTTAGGGAGCATCACCTTCAAGCCTCTCCCTCAATTTCCATGGCCTACACAAGGGTGGATCACCACAGCCCCTGTGAACCAGGGCTGCTCAGACCTTGCTCCATCCAGACAGGAAATCACCCAGAAAAGGATTGAGAGAAGCAAGAAGACCAAGGCTCCACCTCCTCCACACTGGCTCTCAGAATGGAGCTATCAAGGCAGGTGCAGCCCAGTGTGTGGCAAAGTGTAAACCTCCTATGTGCACCAAATAGCTCTGGAAGAGATATGGCCCCTCTGCATCACCCCTGACCCCTCACAGGACAGCTATAAGGAGCCCACCCTGTGCACCTCAAGACACTGCACAAAGATTCTGCCAGAGCATTTTGCTACTCTTGCATCTTTAATTCCCTTTGGAAGTCTCACTGGAGTTATTCTATTCATTTGAAAGGATAGTATTGGGCTTCCGTTATGCAGGATGTTCTTTATACGGTATTATGAATATTCCAGGGCTATTTTAATATTATTCATTGTTTTTATTATATAAACAATAACTTCCATCACACGAGGGTTCAATGAGGTGTTAAATGTATTAAGGAATTTCTAACCATGATTATATTTTACAGTCTAATAACAATACATTTTAATAATTGGCAATTCACACCAAGCCATGGTATAAATAGGGAAACTCAATCAGAGAGCGGTAACTTTCCCAACCCCACAGAGCATGCAAGGGTTAAAGCCAGGGGAAAGCCAGGTCTCACGATTCCTAGTTTGGCACTCAGTCCATTGGGTCACAGTGAGCTCTATGAAATCTACATACTTGTATTTTCAGTCTAATGCACAAACTTCAAAATACAGCTCAGTGGTCACTGATTAGTATTCAGTTTCCCTCCAATGAACTCTATAAAGTAAACACATTTATCTAATACCTTAGACAGTGTGACAGCTCTAGATCCAGAATTTCTTTAATTGAAAAGATGATTCAATATTCCAAATGCATCCTAAAGCTTTGCTGACGCTCCCATCAGTAATAAAGGTACTGTATAAACATCCACAGATATGTATTCTGTAATGGAGCAGTGTCCATTGGGCCAGGCTCCCCTCAGAGGTAAGCCAGTACAGCTCCACTGGCATTCATGGAGCTGTGTTGATTTTTACTGGCTCCTCAGCCCTACAGTATCTAAAATAAAATCCCCTGACTCTGAGTTCAACTTTTATATTTTTAAAAAACAGTATTTCAATATTGTTAGAGATCAGCATTAGATTAACAAAAGTTAGGCCATGCGATGCTAGAGACAGACAATCGGCTACTGGTTGGAATTTCTTTGTCTTTGTTAAGAGGAACATATTTTTCACCAAAGATCATATAGGGTATGTCTAGACTACAGGCTTTTTTCAACAAAAGTCCACTTTTGTCGACAAAACCCTATAGTCTAGACACACCCATAGTGTGGGCCTAATTGTGCTACCAGTGGTCACTAGAACACATGGAGAGTCTGATCCAAGTCTATTGACGTAATGGAAATATTTCCATTGACTTGAACCGGCTTTGGAGAAAGCTCTGAGTGAAGTGTGAAGCCATTCAATGCCAGCGGATTGTAGCTCAGGAAGATGTGAACCTAGCATAGAGGTTTGGAAAGAAATAAGGAGATTCAAATGCTCAGCTCCTCTGAAAATCAGACCATTTATTTAGATAGTTAAATAAGAATTTAGGTGCTTACTTTGCACACACAAGAAAAAGCTTATGTTAAGTTTAATGCTCTTGACAGGTCTGGCATTAGTGATGGCATGTAATACCTTCTTCAGAAGAATGCTTGACAAACCACTCCAGTACAGAATACCTCAGCATCCACAATACAATACACCTAACAGTTGCAGAACAGACAAATACTGCATTGCTCCAAGAGTGCTCGCCGCCCTCCCCCCCCCAGCTATTTTAACATTTCAATATTAATTTATACTCAAGTTCATAAACTGAATTACTCTACTACTGCTAAACATCTAAGAGCAGGTCAGCATACGGTACTATGTTATTTACATAGCTGGAATCAACATACCTTCCGCTGAGCTAAGGCACCATCCTTGCTGCAGAAGGGCGATGGGAAAAATATTCCCATTGACTTCCCTCACTCCTCATGACAGCAAAATGTATTGGCATCGATGGGAGCGCCCTCAACATTCAATGTAGCATGTCCCCTCAGACCTGCTAAATCGAACACCGGAAGATCAACCACCACAGCGACGATCTTCCCTGTAATGTAGACGTCCCCTTATAGGCCACAATAGTTCATAATGAGTCAATATCAAATATGGACAAAGCTTTATGGAAGCATTGGGACTGTGTTCATTTATTGATGTTGCTTAAAAATGGACTTTGCTAAAAGGCAGAGTTTGTAATTTCAAAGTGACATTTTTATACACTTAAGAGAGGTAGTCGAGTTGGTCTGTAACAGGAAAAACTTTTAAAACAACAAATAGTCTAGTAGCACCTTAAAGACTAACAAAACATCTAGATGCACCCATGAGCTTTCGTGGGTGCAACCTACTTCTTCAGATGACCGGAGTGTTGGAACTTTGAAGCTTATCTACTCACTGTCTCTTTTTTCTTCCTCCCCTCCATTTTTTTCCTTCTCCCTCCCTGTCCCCTCCTTCCCTTATTTATTCTTGGATCTGGACTTCCAACTCTTCGGTCATCTGAAGAAGTGGGTTGTGCCCACAAAAGCTCGTGACTCCATCTACATGTTTTGTTAGTCTTTAAGGTGCTACTAGACTATTTGTTATTTTTATACGTGTGCAGTAGCCTACAGAGAGAAAAAGGGATCCAGATTAGGTCAGGTTAGTGTCAAGTGGCATCTTTTTACCATTTTAGCATTTCCAACCTTATACTTGACCAAAACGGAATGGAATATGGATTTTGAAGGTCAATTTCCTATCTTGCAAGATTGTTGGTGATCTGAGCCAATATGTATATGAATATTTTTGAGGCTTGAGTTTTACTCTGTCTTATTTTGCTTAATATAGTAGCTAATGGTTATTCAACCAGATCTAGATACACAGATACTATATTTCATCTAAATGCATAGGCACAGCTGGAGAGATTCAGAGCTATGCTAGAGATAGCTAATAGCACTGCCTATTATTAAAGTACTTTGACTCTTCCTTTTATATGCTGGTAACTTTGTAAAACTTTTACAATTTAGGCTGAAAGTTTAGGGTGAATGCTTTAGGCTGAATTTTTAGGGGAAATTTTAGTCAAAACAGGTCAGTGGCTTCAGAGTCTCAAAAAAATGGCAGTTTGGTTGTGTTGCTCATGTTTTGGCTGAACAATATTAATTCATTCCTTTTATGTGTATGTATTACGATGGTCTTTAATTACACTCTCATATACTATTTTTTCCCATAGATCTCTTGCCTCATTCAGTGTACTACATGGTCCTGCTCTGGAAATTAATCAGAACTGTGTTGTGAGCCACCTGTTTTCTGAAGAACTCCAGCTTCATTTGAAGTAGAAGCTGGAAGGTATATATTAAATGAGGTAGGGCAATGCAGGAAGAGAGAGGAGGGTCACATAGTTGGCTGAATGTTGCCCTGGAGATTTGTATTCTATCCCTATCTCTGCCACAGAGTTCCTGTGCAAGGCCAGGCAAGTCACTTAAACTAAACTTTTCACAGGTAGAGCTATTAACTGTGTGCCTGATGTGAGACTATAGGGCCTGGTTTTCTCATTACTCACTCTGGATGAAATCAATGAGAGCTGTGCTTTGAACATATAAAGTACTATATTAGTGTCATGGACTCTGAAAAATCAGGTACTAGGCATTTCATAGTGGGCACCCAAAAACAGTGGGTACTTTTTACCTTAAGCTCTTAGTGCTTCGGCTTCCCATGTATAAGAGCAGATTAACTGTGCCCCCTCACTTCTTAGGAGGTTTGTGAAGATAAATTCATTAATGTTTGTGAAGCACTCAGATACTGTAATGAGGAGCATCACAGAAAAGCTCACAAGGAAATTAATAATTCAGCCTGCTGAGCAGGGTTTGAATAGCACGCAGTAAATAAGGCCTGGAGCCATACCCTGAACAATGATGAGTGTACAAAATGATGAATAGCTGCTCATTAAGTGAGCACGGTCCATCCACTGCACTGAATGAGCCAGGACTCTTGTGAAAAAAAATTGTATGCGAGCATGTAATTAAAAACTGCATACACCCAGGCAACCTTAATTCCAGAAATCCATAACTTTTGAATGCTTGACTCTGCAACCTTAATAATGTTTTAAAGTCTTTTTTGTTTGTTTTTATTTGCATTTATTAGAGTCTATGCTGGAGAATGGTCACATTACTGGTCAAAGCCCACTTGCTCTTTCTGCACTGTATCTATTACCTGATGGTCTAAACATAAGGCATAGCCTTCCCCTGATGTTGACAGGAGGGGCACTGCCTACTAAGAGCTCCTGGAAGCACTGTGCCTCATGCAGGCATGGTATCTCAAGCAACCCCAACCTTGAAGAGAGTATGGCATTCCCCTCCTGTGGGAGAAGAGCCCACCTCAGTCTTGCTCCCTTTGGAAAGCCTAGTGACTGGTATTTCAGGATAGCCCCTGGAGATTTTTCATCTGAAGGGCCTCAGTTGTGGCAAGCTGCTTACAGATGCAAGAAGTTCCTCAGGCCATTCCCTCCTACCTCCCAGTGCATCCACCACACAAGTGTGTATGTCTAGACTACAGGGTTTTGTTGACAAAGGTGGACTTTTGTCAACAAAATTATACCTGCGTCTACACTACTGCTGAGTTTTGTCGACATAACGTCGACAGAACTCAGCAGTTTTGTCGATGGCTGTAAACCTCATTCTACAAGGAATAACACCTTTTGTCAACAGAGTTCTGATGACAGAAGGCGTTATTGCATCTATACTGTCCTTTGCGTCTACACTGTCATGTCGACAAAGTGGCTTGCTTTGTCAACAGAACTGGATGTAGTCTAGATGCTCTTTATCAACAGAAGCTTTGTTGACAGTATCTATCAACAAAAGCCTGTAGTCTAGACGTACCCAAGGACTGAAGACAATTTAGCCACATGTGTCAACCAAAGAAACCACCAAAAGCATGGGCCCAATGCAGACAGAAGTGTTAGGACTACTGACATGACCATGAGAGCTACCTAGCACCTGGGGACTAAGGGGTTAACTATGTCTCCTGGCTCTAGCCAGGTATCTGGTCAACCAATAACAATGCAGGTAGGGATTTCAAACTGGGACAAAGGAATTTTTAACTTTCCCTCCTTTGTCGGAGTCAGAGTGGTTTATTCTTCCAGGTAATAGGGAGATGGGAGGCCATCTCTCTCTCCAAGAAAAGTCTCCTCAAAATGTGTAAGTAGGGCAAAGTTAGATCACCCGTCAGGTTATATCATTTTTCTGGTTTGGGAATGTGGGAATGATGTCTGTGCTGTTAAAAGTGGGTTTTTTTTCTCTCTTTTGTAACTAAGTCCTTAGCCCAGGGGATTCCCCTGAGTATCTAGTTTAATTGGTGGCTCTTTTCATCTAGCCACGTTATTATGCTGGCAACTATGGTATTGTTTTGATAATAAAAGTTTGTTTCTTTTTTTTTTTTATTAACTTGATATTGGTTCATTTCTGTGTCCTGGAAAATCTGTCTGTGGATAGCTGCATGCCTCTGACTAGGGGACAGCTACCACAGACTGTAGCTTGTATTTTTCTCTTTTCTTTTTCAAGCTCTTTGGAGAAAAGAACTTGAGGTACCCCATAGATTTTTAGGGAAGAGATTTCCCAAGTGATCTCTTCCCTGGTTTCTTTGGAATACCTGGGTGGTGGCAGTGGGATTTTTTTATTCTCCCAAAGTCCGGGTATTAGGATTTTGGGGGGAGTTTTTATACTAAAGCCTGTTGAGATCAGGTTTTGGGGCGCTTTTGCGGGCCTCCACGTCTGCATTTATTGTGCCAGAGTAGGGAACAGCCTTGACAATTACAAAGCTGGCATGACAAGACACCGAACATGAGACAAAGCCTAGCCTAAAGCCATGGATCACATTGCAGCTGAAATGGCAGCGTGAGAGAACGGTGTACAAAGACTAATGGGGACTACTCCTGATTTATGTTCATAAGCTATTACTATTATTCATTGAATACCAACAATCTAATCTGGCCTGTAAGGAACACAGAGGATATCAGGAGCTACCAGAGTGAAAAGACAGAGAGAGCAAAAATGGGTATTAAGAGATCAGATGTCCCCACACCCACATCTTTCTTGGTGTTGAGGAAATGATCGGGATTTAAGAGCATTCAGGAGGAGGAGCTGGTAAAATCTGGCACATGGAGTCAAGACGTTCCAGGCACAGGGAATAGCTAGCTGAGTGATGACATGGAGGCGAAAGAGGAAGAAATGATTAATATCTGTATAGCCCTCTATAGGAACATCAGAACAACTAGTCTGGGTTCGACCAGTGGTCCATCTAGCCCAGAATCCTGTCTTCTGACAGTAGCTAGTGCCAGATGCTTCAGTGGGAATGAAGTGAACAGGGCAATTAACGGATGATCTATCCCTTCTTGTTCAGTCCCAGCATCTGGCAGTGAAAAACTTAGGGATCTTCAGTTTATGGGGTTGCAATCCTGACCATCTTGGCTAATAGCCATTCATGGACCTATTCTCCATGAATTTATTTAATTCTTTTTTTAACTCCAGTTATACGTTTGTCATTCACAGTATCCCCTGGCAAGGAAGTTCACAGGTGGCATATGTACCATGTGAAGAAGTACTTCCTTTTATTTGTTTAAAGCTGCTGCCTCTTAATTTCATTGGGTGACCCCTGCTTTCTTGGGTTATGCAAAGGAGTAAATAACACTTCCTTTTTTACTTTCTTAGCATCTTTCACAACTTTATAGACCTCTATCATATCCCCACTTTGTTGTCCATTTTCTAATCTGAACTGCCCCAGTCTTTTCAATCTTATCTCAAATGGAAACTGTTCCATGCCCCTAATCATTTTTGTCCCCCTCACTGCTTTCTCAAAGAAAATCTATTAGATTTGGAAATGGGGTGGTCAGAAATGCACACAGTATTCAAAGAGTGGGTATCCTGTGGATTTATATAATGGCATTATGACATTTTTTCCTCTTATCCATCCCTTTCCTAATGGTTCCTAATATTCTGTTAGCTTTTTTGTCTGCAGCTGCACAGTGCGTAGATATTTTAAGATGACCTCAAGATCTTAGTTGAGTGGTAATTGCTAATTTAGACTCCATCATTTTGAAAGTACAGTAGGGATAATGTTTTTCAATGGCTGTTACTTTTCATTTGTCAGCACTGATTTTCATCTGCCATGTCACTGTCCAGTCAACCAGCTTTGTGAGATCTCTTTGTAACTCTTCACAAACTACTTTTCACTTAACTATCTTGAACAATTTTGTATCCCTTGCAAACAATGCCACCTCACTGTTTATCCCTATTTTCCGGATCATTCATGAATATGTTGCACCTATGTCCTTGTACAGATCTTTGGGGGACCCGCTATTTATCTCTACTCAATCTGAAAACTGACCATTTATTCCTACCCTTTGTTTCATGTCTTTCAACCAGTTACCATCCTATGAAACCTTCCTGCTTTAGGCTGTTGCAAATTGATTCCTTCACTCATTAAAAGGAAATCTCCATTCCTTTGTTTTCAGATTCCCAAATGTATCTCCAGCTTCAACAGAGTATCCTTAATCAGAGAGGCTACTTAAAACTGACGAGGTAGTAAGAGTTGAATCCTTCCATACTGTTCTGCTATACATCACCAAACCACATCCTTGGGCTCATGAGTTTGCAATGCAGACTTGCTTTGATGATGCACTTAATGCAGGGATACTCCCATGATTACCATAAAGAGCTTTCTCTTTGTTATTAACAAAACATTCCCAACACACTCTCTAGTGATCTGTGACAATAAACAAACAAACAAATGAATAAAGTGTAGGTGGCAAGTTCATTCTGGAGTGAGGAATGTGAATGCAGAAAA
>CM057847.1:17604705-17618639 GCA_030068395.1 Apalone spinifera
ATTCGATTGAACATGTTGATTAATTTAAGATTTTTATTTCATTTGATTCTACATTATATTTCAGATATAGTGCCACTTTCCCAGGCTTGAGATTAAAGTCAGGACATACTGAGATGGAAATACAATAGCAGCTTCCCCTCTTAGCTTCATATAACGTTCTCTGTACCATGTCTGAAATTATTGACAATTGAAGGTTATTCAATAATAGGCTCAATCAGAATTATTTAAACAAAGATTATCAATCTGATTAGTACAATGCTATACAGAAAGAATGGTCTCATTACCACCCGTGAAGTAAGGTAAAGACATGGTTCCATGTCCTTTCTTCAGTGTAACTGGTGGGAGGCGCAGTTTCATTTCACAACTCTCTCTCTGCAACAGCTTGGGGTCAGATAAGAAACACCTGTTCATGGGTGCTGCAGCTGCAGGCACATACGGGGAAGAGACGCATGTCTCCAACTCAGGGACAGACACACACACTGATACACTTCTTCTAATATATAGTAAATAACTGTCCCTTTCTCTACCCCTACCCTCTGCTGGCCCAAAGGGGTTATAGCTGTCCTGATCCCCTGATTTCTGGCCTCTTGATGCCCCCCTGTGATCATTATACAACTATTCCTGCTAACAGAGCCCTCCCTTCCTGTGTTATGAGACACAATCACATTCCAAGCACATCCCATTTTCCTACTACAACCAAACCTTTACCTTCAAAATAACCCCTTTCACGAGGCATACCGGAGCAGTCGACAAAGGCTTCCCTTGTTGACTGTACCGCATCTAGACTGCCGCGCTGTGCCAGATCAGCTGATTGTCAGCACAGCGCAGCAGCCATTTTTATTTTAATGAAGCGGGAATTAGTTAAATCCCCGCTTCTTTGACTATGCCGAGTAAACTATTTTACGTGGCTCCGTCGACGGAGCCATGTAGTCTAGATGTACCCTATGAGTCTAAGTGCTAAGTTCAAAAATTTGGCCCTTAAGATTCACCTTCATGGCCCAATTACATGTGTAAGACCAGGTGGGTGAAGTAAAATAGTTATTGGATCAACTTCTGTTGGTGAAAGAGACACGAGCTAAAAGAACTCCGTGTAATTTGAAAGCTTGTCTCTTTCATCAACAGAAGTGGTCAGGAAAAGATACTTTCTCATACCCTGGTACCCACATGACTACAACAACACTGCAAAGAACATGAAAGATGTGCAGCTGCATGCTGAAAACAAGCAATTGCAAATTCATCTGCAAATTATGCATTAGAAAACCACATGCAATTGTTTATTTTTGCACATTCATCTGCATGTTTTATGAGCAAGGTGGGCAAACTTTTAAAATTTTAATATAGCCTTTAGATAAAAAGACAATTTCATTCTCTTACATTTTACCTGCATGAATATACTACCTCTTCCTTTAAAAACAAAACAAAAATAGCTTATGTAAATGTTTCAAAACCACAGGGAATACCTCAGGGGATGAGTAACTGCAATCACTCTGGGGGAATCCAAAATATATGAAAATGAACTTAATTTACCTTTCCCACTGGCAACTGATTATCTATGGTTCTCCGTTACTATTCCATAAAAAGAACAAAACAGAACAAAAACCACACCCTTCATTTGGCATTATTTTAAATTCATCTAGCAAAGCTTTCTTGAAATAAGATGTCTGCAACTGTCCTTTTGCCTGCTAACTGAACCATCAGTGATGCTTTCACCATATATCCCATAAGATTTTAGCTATTATTGAATTTGGGACAAAAATAGAAACAGTCATTAAAAGATAATGCTACTGGATAATTCTTGCTTCCAGTTCTGCCTACATGTATAAGCTTAAGATCTTCTTTATACTCCAATGAGATCTAAAATGCTTTTCAAGTATAATAATGTGCTGTACAAAATTTTTCTAATTAAAAAAATGTTAAAAAATCTCAAGTTAAAATAATGTCGATTTTGCCATGTGAAATCCAGGAAGACAATTACAGCCATCACTCTCTCCCACTCTAAAAAAAAATATGCCAATTAGAAGTCAGTGTATTTTATCTGGAATTTCCAAAGTGAAACTTACATGAAATAATAAGGCACCCTAACAGCTGTTGTGGAGGTCTCTTATGAAAAATGAATCCCCCTAAACACAATAGAATTGCCTATAATTTAAGGTGCCAAAGACCTACCATCTGTCAGCTTCTTTCTGTCTAATGATAGTTTTCCATTAGGTTTGTTTTGACAACAGTGCCTAAAAAGCTAAACAACAATGCTACCCATAGATATTTCCTTTTTACTTTCTTTTCTTCTTCTCTCTTTCTGTATCAGCTTACAATAAAACCTCAGTGATCTGAAAAACTTATCTACCCAAAATGCTTTCTCCTCTCCCAGAAAGCATTATTATGTGGACCCAATTCCCGGTTACACTTTATGTTTCTTTGGCAGTGTAAAGAGCTTGAAGTGTGCGTGGAAATGTTAATTTGGGACCAGTGTTGCCAACTCAATCTAATTGTGAGCCTCATGACATTTGGTATTTTTCCTAAATCCCCAACTGCTGGAAGCAAGTGACTTGGAAACTAATATTTCATCTTTCATTTCTCAGAAATGGAAGTTACTAGTCTCCTGCTTTTGGTGAAATCCCTGAAAAGCAAACAGAGTGCACCTTGAAGATCAGAAACCAAATAAAAATAACCCCACATCCACTATATATTTGAAAGGGTTTGTGATTCTCAGAGTCTGTCTGTGAGTTCATTTATTCAAGAACTCCTCCAAAACAGTAAGAGTTAGGACCACCAAATTTGCTTCCTCCTATCATAACCTAAAGCAAGGTCAGGATATAGTTGTGCCAGGAAAATGGAATGTGCGATTGTTTTCATAAAAGGCTAAGGGAGGGGTCTGCTAGCAGGCACATTTATACTGCAGCATGACCACAAGGAGGCAGGTGCACTTGTAAGACAGTGGCCAGCTGGGGGAGGAGTTCTGGCTATTGCCAGCCATTGGCCATGGGTAAGGTTCCTGTGCTGGTGCTGGGCATGGTTGCCCCCCTTCCCATGCTGTCCCCTATACCTACAACTGTAGCCCATACAAGTCCCCCCCAACAGCCCTCTGCCCCAGTGGCAGACATCATTGAGAGCCCCCACCCTCCCTGCCAGTTATGGAGAGCAGTTGCCACTGGCCAATGTGGCACTCCCCTCCACTGGCTGATTGCTTGCAGTATAGAGGAGAAGAGGTATGATAGGGATATGCAGCAAGGCTGCACAAAAAAAAAAATTGAGGAGCTGAGGCAGGCATTCCAAAAGGCAAGGGAGGCCAATAGTTGCTCATATGAGGTTCCAAAGACATGCTGCTTCTACAACAAGCTACATACCATCCTTGGCAGCAATCCAACCTCCACAAGCCCCGTGGATAGTTCGGGGGGACTAGACACAGTAGCCAGCAGAGAGTATCCCCAGGACCACACAGTGAACATAACATAAGAACGGCCATATTGGGTCAGACCAAAGGTCCATCTTGTCCAGTATCCTGTCTTCCAATGGTGGTCCATGACAGATTCTGCAGAGGGAATGAACAGAACAGGTAATCATCAAGTGTTGCCCATTTCCAGAGGAATAGTCGATGAAGAAGTGGAGTTGGAGGAGGATGGTAGACAGGCAACAGGGATATCTGATGAGGAGGTGTCTACCAGTCTCAGAACTCCAGCTTGGGTGCACCTGATGCAGGAGAGGGAAGCTCTGGTGAGTCCTCCTTGTGCTTCAATACCGCATGCAACCTTCTGTCCTTTAAATCAGGGTAGAAGAGGAAATTAAATAACCAACACCGGTACTGTTTGTGTCTGTTCCTCATTCCTCTGTGCAGTCAGGCAGAAGGGGCCTTGTGGAAAAGCCTCAGTATTCACACCGGGATGTCCCAGGAATCCTTCACACAGATCTCTAGGAAATTGTCCTGCAGGTAATCTAAAATCCTCTGCCAAAGGTTTCTTGGGAGGGCTGCTTTGCTTTTTCTCCCAGGGTAGGAAATTTTGCCCCGCAAATCAGCAATTACTTTTGCAGGCACCATGGCAGCACATATGTAAGCAGCATACAGACCCAGTCTGCAGACACACACAGGCAGAAGCTGCATTCTTTCATCCTTAGCTACCTTTGGGAGCAAGATATCAGCTGCTATCACCCTCTCCCCTTCCCTGTGGAAAATGGTCCCAGCATTCAGAATAGTAGCCCTAAGTGCTTGTAGTGATATCCCACTGAAACCCTCTCCCCTCTGGGCAAATTCACCATGATTGGGACTCCCTCCGTGCTGTATGCCTGCCAAAAGGAAAGTGGGAAATTTGTGTTTCTAACTTGTTTGGCTCAAGAGTGAGTGTACTCACAATAGTGCCTTACTTGATTGTTTCTTTAGCTTT
Source organism: Apalone spinifera (assembly GCA_030068395.1). Classification (NCBI taxonomy): domain Eukaryota; kingdom Metazoa; phylum Chordata; order Testudines; family Trionychidae; genus Apalone; species Apalone spinifera. The sequence goes on from CM057847.1 coordinate 17,609,082, forward strand.
TGTAGATGTGCCTTTCAGGTTTAGTCTGATAAGGAGATGAAACAAGAGGTGCTGCAGTTTTCTGGTGCTTCATATTGGAAGTAGAGAGCCTAGAGAGAAGCTATCCCTGTTAAAGCTGTTTAGGGAGCAAACAGACATGTTGAGATCCCTCACTGAAATTCAGGTGAAACACGTCTATGCTCATCTCCCCATGCATCCCATACATGGGGAGATGACCCTTCCAGGCTCTCCCTACACATTCCTCCCATGTTATATGGCCATTGCAATAGCCCGGGTACCTCACCCCAACGGAGATGTTTCACAATGACAGCTGGACATACACCCAGCTGCAAGAGCCTCATTGGCAAATGTGCTCGATTTTCATATTCCTTCCAGAAGATAGAAATGTTTGAATGGATGTTGAATAAAAATATGCTTATAGAAATGAATCTTTGTCTGTCTCTTACATACAGTTATTACTGCTAAAATTAATAACCATAGCCAATAGGTACATTTGCATTGTTACATTACTGCACACACAGTAATCATTACAAACTTCATATTACATTGCAAGACGACGATGTCTGGCTCAATAAATTACTGAAATACACATTACTGTGGTTCACTGTTAAAATGCTCCTTTAAAGCCTCCCTGATTCAAATAGCTCCCCGGTGAGCCCCTTTAACAACCCTGGTATCTGACTGCTCAAAGGCAGCAGCCAGCTGATCCACCTCAACATTCCACCCCTTAACACCACAAATGGAAACAGAAACTTCTCCCCCTTAACACCACAAATGTTATGCAGTGCATAGCAGGATCCTATAACTTCGTGAATATTCTCCTCAATGAGACCTAACCTGCCAAAGAGGCAGCACCAACACCCTACTGAGTGGCCAAAGGCACATCCAATGGAAATCTTCTGGTCTGGAAGGAAAGTTCCTGCCTGGAGTTTTCTGAACAAACTAGCATTCCTGAAGATGCATGTGTCATACACCTTCCCTTGACCAGAACATGTTAATGTCGGTGAAACAATCCCTGTGATCCACCAGTGCTTGGAATACCATAGAAAAGTAGCTCTTTCAGTTGATGCACTCCGTTGCAACATGCTCTGGGGCCAAAACAGGGATATGTTCCACCCCTGTGCAGTAAGAGAGCCCCATTGCTGCAAAACCATCCACTATTTCATGTATACTGCACAGAGATACAGTCCTTTGTAGCAGGAGACAATTAAGGATCCAGGCTTACTAACAGAGATGGCAAGCACACAGTTTACAACAGGGGTGGGGAACCGTTTTTGAGTTGGGGGCTGCTGACTCACATTCCCCTTGCACACTAGAGCCTAGGGGATTCCAGGCTAGTAGATTTTGGAGCACCAGTGTGGACTCCCCAATTCTGGATGGAAGCCCTGAGCTTTGGCAGGCAGATCCAGGAAAGCCAGGGGCTGCATTTGGCCCCCGGGCCTTACGTTCCCCACCCCTGGTTTACAGGATCTGTTGAAAAGCAGCGCAAAATGTACTAGAGAGATATAGGACAGAGAAAACTGAATCACAGGATGCTGAATCTATCCTCATGAGGCACTGTAAATCCTTTCCAGAACACTCAACAGCAGATGGTGGCAAATTGCCAAGTGGGATAGCTACCTATAGTGCACTGTGTATGTGCAACAGTGGTTTAGTTACAGAGGTGGATGAACATCGACAGAACTTAAGCTGATTTAACTCTGTAGCATAGACATGGCCTTAGAAATAGTTGATCCTTCTACTCATGGCTAGCTCTACAGGCCTTGATTCTGCCCCTGCTTCCTCCTCTCTGACATTCAGGATCTGAAGAATTTCTCTTGGAATCCTGAATTCTCTGCCTCTCCTTCCAAACATTTTTAATGGGCTTACTTTGGGCTATCACAGATGCTCATCTCCATTTTCCTTCACGGTCCTTTTTGGTCAATTTCATGGTCACAGGATTTTTAAAGTAATACATTTCATGATTCCAGCTATTTAAATCTGAAATGTCATAGTGTTGTAATTGTAGGGGTCTTGACCTAAAAAAGAATTGTGGGGGGTGACAAGGTTATTGTAGGGAGGTTGCAGTACTGCCACCCTTACTTCTGTGCTGCTGCTGGCAGCTGCACTGCTTTCAGAGCTAGGCACCTGGAGAGCAGTGGCTTCTGGCCAGGAGCCCAGCTCTGAAAATGGTGCTGGTGTGGTATGGTATTGCCATCATTACTTCTGCCCTGCTGCCTGCAGAGCTGTGCCCCCATCTGCAACTGCCACTCTCTGGCTGCCTAGTTCTGAAGGCAACACAGAAGAAAACTGGCCATTTCATAACACTTCTAAAATAATCTTGCAAACCCGCCCTGGAAACTTCTTTTTGGGTCAGGCCCCTCCCAATTTGAGAAATGCTGGCCTCTATCTATATAGCATAGAATAAAAACACACAAAAGACCAAATTTCATGGAGGGGGCCCAGATTTCGTGATCATGATGTATTTTTCATGGCCATGAATTTGGTAGGGCCCTGTTCATCAAAACATCTGTCATCTCACGCTTCAGCCCTGGAGGATAAAACATTCTAGAAAAATGTCACTGATTAATCAAATCCTGCTAACCCAAGGCCTTGCTAATGATAGGGTTATGAGATCATCATGGGGTTAGGTGCCATTATTAAATATAGATTATCATTTGTTGCTTAAATGATTGCTTTTCATGCATCCTGATTTGTGTTGTCCTTCTCTGGATTCTCTCCCTCTCTAAGAATTCACCTCTCAGCTGCGCATCCTAAAGACTGGGGAGGGTGGATGCCCTAGAATGGAGGGAAAAGGATGGATGTGGAAGATAATTCTAGAAATGAGGAAAACAGATGAAAAATGCAGGCTAAATATGACATGAAAGTCCCTTAGAGCATGTTAAACTAAGATGATTCACAGTGTAATTCACCACAGACAGAAGGCAAAAGCTAATGCAATGTCATAGCCAGAACACACAGGATCCTTTCCTATACAAAAGGCTCAGCATACTGTTCATCTACACCTCTGCCTTCACCCAGTCAGTTTCCTTGCATGCAGGATGAGAGAGAGAAGGCCAGTAGCTCTAAGGTGATTGTGCTGAAGAAAATGGCTGACTGGCTGGCTGGTGCAGACAGTAATTTGGTGTAGCTTCTGTTTGTAGCTTGCCACAGCTGCTGTTGCTGGGATCAGCACTCAGCTCCAACTCATGCTCACACTGGCTGCATGCTATACGATTACACTATGCAGCACCTCCTGGTCATACTCACCCCAAACATGTGGCTGCTGCTTCTCTGACTGGCTTAAAAGCAGAAGCAGGCAGCAGGCAACAGAATGCTGCTGCAATATAAAAACCACCACTTGCTCTTAACTCACATTGTTGGATCTAAGCAACCTGTTAAGTCCAAGCCTGTATCATATTTTTCTTCCCTAGAAATAATTCAGTAGCGCTCTGTGTATTGAAATATCTAATTCTGTTGAGTCTCTACCATCAATAGAAAAGGGTCTGAGTTTCAAGCCTGCAATGGCATATTCACAGGCAACTCCTCACACATGGACTATGGACCAACCAACAATCAGTCACAGAAATGGTGCCAGATCCTTTTCTGCTGTACATCACTGTAGCTCTGTTTATTACAGAGCTACTTCATTTACACCAGCTAAGCGTCTGACCCCATATCTGTGACTGATTCTTCCTCGGACCTTAGTGCACACGTGAGCAATTATTTCAAGCATGCAAGAACAAGCATTTAAAATCAGACCTGTTTCGACTGAAGTCTTGGACTGGAGCTCATGATTCCATTGAAGTCAATGATGCCAATTTACCCCATCTGAGGCTCTGGCCCATCCTTTGGTGTCACACATACCCTGACAAACTCACGACTAGTCTTCACCAGCCCACACCATGCAACAGCCCATACCATGCAACATGCTGGCTGCAGAGATGAATGCAGTCTACATCTTCCTTTGGAGCTACATTACCTACTAGCTTCAGGAAGCACTGAGTCCTGTGAACTGTGACTCTGCAATACCCTCTGCTCAGGGCTTTGCTTTAATGGCCCAGAATCTGTACAATTAAGTGTGAGCCATTTTATAACTGCACCTGTGACAACAATGTGAATGTGAAGATGCAGAAGATTTAATCCCCTGGCAGTTTGGTTTCCTCACATTTCCCAAGGAAGACAGTGTCCTCGTTTCACCTCTTACTTTCAGCAGGGAAATCTGTAATTTACTTTTCACCCGGCCTTCAATTTCTTTTTCTTTAAAAAATAAACTAAAAAAAAAAATCTCCAGACTAATTCTTTCTTTCACAGCTTGTACCTGAGGTACAGCACCACTGACTGGGTATATGACCCTCTCCCGCCCTCTGAAATTAAGTGGAGGTTTTTGGGTTTTTGTTACCAAGGCAACCATTTTGGTAACTATCCAAAGTAACATGCTTTGGAATAAGCCTTCTGAGCTGCAGAATCATACAGTAATACTGCCTAGAAAACAATACCTGAAATTCCCCCTTACTGAATCAATTATTTGGAGTCAGATTTCAACTCAATAAAAGTGGGGGGATTTCAACTACCCCCATATTGACTGGGTACACATCACCTCAGGATGGGATGCAGAGATACGATACCTTAAATGACTGCTTCTTGGAGCAGCTGGTTCTGGAACCCACAAGGGGAGAGGAAATTCTTGATTTAGTCCTAAGTGGAGCACAGGATCTGGTCCAAGAAATAAATATAACTGGACCTCTTGGAAATAGTGACCACAATGTAATAAAATTTTACATCCCTGTGGTGGGAGAAACATATGAGCAGACCAACGATGTGGCATTTAATTTCAGAAAGGAGAAGTACACAAAAATGAGGAGGTTAGCTAAACAGAAATTAAAAAGTACAGTAACAAAAGCAAAATCCCTGGAAGCTGCATGGAAACTTTTCAGGCACCATAATAGAGGCCCAACTTTAATATATACCCCAAATTAAAAAACATAGTAAGACCCCCAACAAAGTGCCCCTATGGCTTAAAAACCAAGCAAAAGAAGCAGAGAGAAACAAAAAGGTATCATTTAAAAATTAGAAGTGAAATCCTAGTGAGGAAAATGGAAAAACTCTGTCAAATTAAGTGTAAAAATACAATAAGAAAGCCAAAAAGGAGTTTGAAGAGCAGCCAGCCAAAAACTCAAAAAGTAATAGCAAAATGTCTTAAGTACAATAGAAGCAGCAAACCTGCAACACAACCAGTGGGGACCCCAGATGATCAAGAAGCTAAAGGAGCACTTAAAGACGATAAAGCCATTGCAGAAAAATGAAATGAATTTTTTGCTTCAGTCTGCATGGCTGAGGATGTTAGGGAGATTCGCAAACCTGAGCCATTCTTTTTAGGTGACAAATCTGAGGAATTGTCCCAGATTGAGGTGTCATTAGAGGAGGTTTTGGAATTAATTGATAAACTTAACTGTAACAAGTCATTGGGGCCAGAAGGCATTCACGCAAGAGTTCTAAAAGAACTCAAATATGAAATTGCGGAACTATTAACCCGTGGTTTGTAACCTATACTTTAAATCAGCTTCTGTACCTAATGACTGGAAGATAGCTAATGTGATGCCAATATTTAAAAAGGGCTCTAGAGGTGATCCTGGCAATTACAGTTCGGTAAGTCTGACATCCGTACTGGGCAAATTGGTTGAAACTATAGTAAAGAATAAAATTGTCAGACATATAGATGAACATAATTTGTTGGTGAAAAGTCAACATGGTTTCTGTAAAGGGAAATCATGCCTTACTAATCTACTAGAGTTCTCTGAGGAGGTCAACAAACATGTGGTCAAGGGGGAATCCAGTGGACATAGTATACTTAGATTTCCAGAAAGCCTTTGACAAGGACCCTCACCAAAGGTTCTTAAGTAAAGTAAGTTGTCATGAGATAAGAGGGAAGGTCCTCTCATGGATTGATAACTGGTTGAAGGACAGGATACAAAGGGTAAGGATAAATGGTAAGTTTCCAGAATAGAGAGAGGTAACTAGTGGTGTCACACAACAGTCCATATTGGGACCAATCCTATTCAGTTTATTTATAAATGATTCGGAGAAAGGGGTAAACAGTGAGATGGAAAAATTTGCAGATGATACCAAACTGCTCAAGATAATTAAGACCAAAGCAGACTGTAAAGAGCTTCAAAAAGATCTCAACAAATTAAGTGATTGGGCAACAAAATGGCAAATGAAATTTAATGCTGATAAATGTAAAGGAATGCACATTCAATAAAATAATCCCAACTAGACATTCAACATGATGGGGACTAAGTAATCTACAACTATTAAAGAGATAGATCTTGGAGTCATTGTGGATAGTTCTCTGAAAACATCCACTCAATGTGAAGCAGCAGTTAAAAAAGCAAACAATATTAGGAAAAATTTAAAAAGGGATAGAGAATAAGACAGAGAATGTCTTATTGCCGCTATAAAAAATCATGGTACTCCCTCATCTTGAATACTGCATACAGATGTGGTCACCTCATGTCAAAAAAAATATATTGGCACTGGAAAAGGTTCAGAAAAGGGCAACAAAAATTATTAGGGGTTTGGAACAGGTCCCATATGAAGAGAAATTAAAAAGACTGGGATATTTCATCTTAGAAAAGAGGAGACAAAGGAGGGATATGATAGAGGTCTATAAAATCATGACTGGCATGGAAAAAGTGAATAAGAAAAAGTTATTTACTTATTCCTATAACATAAGAACTAGAGATCACCAAATGAAATTAGTAGGTAGCAGGTATAAAACAAACAAAAGGAAAATTTTCTTCATGTAGTGCACAATCAACCTGTGGAACTCCTTGCCAGAGGATGTTCTGAAGACCAGGAATTTAAAGGGTTCAGAAAATAATTAGATATATTCATGGAGGTAAGTTCCATCAATTGCTATTAGCCAGGATAGGTAGGAATGGTGTCCATAACTTCTATTTATCAGAGGCTGGAAATGAATGACAGGACAGGGATCACATGATGATTACCTGTTGTGTTCCCTCCCTCTGGAGTATTTGGCATTGGCCACTGTCAGAAGACAGGATACCTGGCTAGATGGACCTTTAGTCTGACCCAGTATAGTCTGCCTTATGTTCTTAATTGGTGTAAACTGATGTAGCTCAATTGAAATCCATTCCTCTGCTGTCAGCAAATATCTGTGAAATCCACTGAGAAAGGGTCCCATCCCCTTTCTAGTACTGGTTCACAAAGAGGATGACAACTCACCACTGCTATCATTTATTCCATTAGGCGATCACCATTTGTTTCTTTCTATGTAGTCTTGCTAATATTCTATGTGCTAATGTTCTGGCTATTGGTTTCCCACTGACATTGTTCTCTTTAAGAGTATAGCTGGGCATTGGCTTCCAAAATTATCACCATACATCATAGTTTTTTTCCCCCAAGTACGTTTCCATTCAATCTGGAGTGCCTTGGGGTGTAGGCAACTATACATGGAACATTGAAGAATGGTTTGCTGAATTGATAAGACAAATCCCTTCAAGCTCCTCTTCCTTGAGTAGTAATAAAATAAAGCAAAACCTCTTCAGAAAGGCTTGCATTGAGAACACAGTCCTGAACTTTCCCCAGCTTTTCATTAACCTTTCTTTAATTTTTCTGCCTCTCCTCACTGTTCTAGATACCTCTTTCTGTGGGGACCAAGCTACAATTCAAGTAGGCACAATGTTGGCAAGAAAATAACAGTTTGTTCTTTGATGAAGTGGCCCCAAAACATGAGCCAGCAAGCCACTGGAAGCCAGCCCTCCACTGCTCCCCAGGAGCAGTCTACCAGCTCCCAGGAGCCTGCCAGGGCCTGGAGAAAGCAGATGCCTTCCTGGTCCAGGGTGGAGATCATGGATGTTGCTACTATAGTAAGATCCACCCCAAATCCTGAACAGAACTTGATCCCATGCCAAACCTTGAGTGAAGGTTGAAACAGTATGAAACTCTCCTTCCCCATCCATTAGTTGTCAATTGTATGCAGTGTTGCACTTTGGGGATATGGCCAGAAATCAGAAGTAGGAGTGTGACAATGCCAAAGCAGAGATTTGAACTGTATGTTAAATATCTATTTGGAGTAGAAACACGAGAATCTTCCAAGAAAGCCTGTTACCCTGATCACAGCCCAATGTGGCTACGTCTACACTGGCATGATTTTCCGGAAATGCTTTTAACGGAAAAAGGTTCTCAATGCAAGCCTTTGTTTTGGCAAAGCACTTTTTGCAGAAAAGCGTCCGTGCCAATCTAGACGCGCTTTTGCGCAAAAAAGCCCCGATCGCCATTTTCACAATCGGGGCTTTTTTGCGCAAAACAATGCCGTCCTGTCTACACTGGCCCTTTTGCGCAAATGATTTGCGCAAAAGGGACTTTTGCCCGAACAGGAAGGGCAAAGTATTTCCGCAAGAAGCACTGATTTCCTACAGTATGAAGTCAGTGTTCTTGCGGAAATTCAAGCAACCAGTGTAGACAGCTGGCCAGTTTTTGCGGAAAAGCGGCTGATTTTCCGCAAAAACTGGCCAGTCCAGACACAGCCTGTGTGTGTGGATTCTACAGGTTCCACAACAGCATTCCTAAATCAGGGATGGCCCAGTTATTAGGGTGCTAGTCTTTGAGATGGGACCAGAGTTCAATTTCCTGCTCTACTGTAAATTTGCTGTCTTGTTTGGCAAGTATCTTTGTCTCATGAATATATATTATGACTCAAAATTTCTCCTTTGGGGCTTAAATTTCTCATACTTAGTCTTAGATTAATGATTTTTGGCAGAATTTCAGCAGATGGAGTTCAATACAATTTTATTGATTGTTCCTTATTCATTTTTCATGGCTAGGTACTTTTCAGTAGTATTACAACAAACAAAAAGTCAAAATAATTTATGTGCCCCATCTTTCATTGCAACGCAAAAATGCTGTGTAGGATTTCCATGAAAAGGAAGTACAGTACTTCCTAATGGATGTGTTTATACCTTTTGCATATATCTGCTAGGTGAGCTATATGTTTTAACAATCCTTCCAGGCTTTGCATTGTGACAGCCTTACTGATTGTCTGCTGCAGTAATATCATTCCCTACAGTGTTGCTTAACTAATGTTCTATTTGTGAAAATTATATCAAATTGTGTAGGATCAACCAGTATAACTAAGGTTTGCATGAATGACAAGAAATCCTATGGCACCTTATAGACTGAGGGTACGTCTACACAGCAAAGTTATTTCAAAATAACTGCTGTTATTTCAAAATAACTTTACTAGCGTCTATGCAGCCAAACTGGTATTTTGAAATTAATTCGAAATAGCGGAGCACTTATTTCGAATTTGGAAAACCTCATTCCACGAGGAATAACGCCAAATTCGAAATAGATATTTAAAAATAAGTGCTATGTAGACACTTCTATCGAAATAGGAGGCCTCCAACCTTCCCAGGGTGCCCTGGTGGCCACTCCAGTCTCAACCAAGAACAATCCTCTCCCTCCCTCCTCCCCGGAGCCCTTAAAGGGGTAGACTCTGGTGACAGTGCCTGTGCCAGCTCCAAGCCTGCCAGCCCAGAGCCAGCAGTCACTGCC
>CM057847.1:17621807-17632164 GCA_030068395.1 Apalone spinifera
TGGCAGCCCAGGGGGAGAAAGCCAGGCCTGCCACGGCCTTAGCCTGCCCCAACCGCCTGGTGGCCGGGTGGAAAGAGCCGGGCCTGCTGCGCCATGGCCTCGGCCCAGCCCAACCCACCCAGTGGCTGGGGAGAGAGAGCTGGGTCTGCAGCAACACAGACTTAGCCTTTCCCCCTGCCCCCTCAGTTGCCTGGGAGAGAGAGCTGGGCCTGGCAAGGCTGGAGGAGGGGTTAGGGCCCCTCGACCAAGCTTCCCCTTCCCCAGTGGGTGGGTCTTGTGAGGCCTTGACCTGGCCTCATCTCCTCTCCCCTGGCGTCCTCGGGGCTGCTGAGACCAGGAGTGGGGGGAAGGGGATAGATCCAAGGCTGGCCCAGCATCAAGATGGCCTGACGGCTGGGGCAGGAGGGAAAGCTGGGGCTGGCCCGGACTCTGCACACAAGCCAGAGGGGCCAGGAGGCAGGCCAGGGCTGCCACGCCTTGGCCAGGCTCTCCCTGGGAGCCAGAGGGAGAGCCAGGGCTGCCTACCCCCAGAGACGGGGGTTGGCGAGATGTCGAGAGGCAACCAATCCTTGGCAACCAAGCCCTGATCTAGTCTGACCTCCTGCATAGAAAAGATTAATCTTTTTCTGCCTTGTCCCTGTTTGCATTTAGTCCATCCACTACATCATCTTGCGCCAGTTGACTGACCTATGTAGAACTGAGGGTCTACAAAACATGATCTGAGTCTGGCTTCCAGTGTACAGCTGTCTAAATCACAAAAATATACCACGGCAATATGAAATTCCTAGATAGCACTTAACTGACACTAACAGAGTGACAGAGGAATGAAGAGACATGGAGAACTTAATTACTGTACCTTCTCATTTGACGTATCCTATGTTATACTAAATGTAACTGAGGCTCTTCCTTCTATTTCTTCCTGGCCCATTTTTAAATTTGGGAGTGAAAATTCATTGATCATGCAAGGTGTCAGTCATGCATCTCTCCCCATTTTCACATCCACAACCATCCATAGGAAAAAAAATAGACTGAATACTTCCTACCTAGAAGAATCTACACTCAGTGCTGTTTTTAAGTGGGTCTTTCGAACAATTTAACATGTTAATGATCAAACTCAATAACTGTTGGCAGTTGCACTTAGAAAGATTTCAACAGTAAAAATGGGATCCAAAATTAGGAAAAACTAATGTCTTATTATATTTCATTAGACAATTCAAGCCAATAAAACAACAATCTTAGTAAAGCTATGTCTTTTGTTTACAATAGAGAGATAAGCAAAACTATCTCTGTTATCTGGGACATGTTTTTTAAGAGGGTTTTCTAGTTTTATTCAAGTGGTAGAGGGTCATTTATGTCTCCAGAGGATGAAAACCTGAGTTTAGGGACACGAAAAAGAAGCAATTTCATGCCCTGCACTGTATTAATCAATGACTATTTCTGCCATCGCGCCTAATACCTTACTTGATCAATGAAACTAAACTGGCTTCAGGGGAAGTTGCTCTACAATGAACCACACTGAAGACTTAGGGCACCTTAGTCTCGCCTGAGCAATCCCACTGGAGATATTTTGGTGTCAGAAGGAGTAAAATTTTGTCTTTTGCAATGCAGTTAGAGGCACTATGAAATTAACAAAGGCAAAGGGAAAGAGAGTCAATAAATAGCCAAGTAAATGAAAGATAAGTCACCCAATGAGATCAGAGAAATAACTGCATCCTGTTGGGAGTAAAACAACACAAACCTATACCAAAAGCATTGATGTATGGAATCTGGGACAAAAACACATTTAGGAGCATTTAAACATTAGGTAACAGTTATACAAGCACTTTTCCAGTTCTAAGATGAACGTGTAAATGACTATATTTGGAGTGGTTCTTCTAGGAAGGGTGATAGAAGAAACACCACATGAAAATTTCATATGAGGAATCACTCAACTTCTATAGTTAGACAAGACCCACTGAAGGTTCACATGAGGCCACTGGAGTTTTCTTATCCCCCAGTCATAACTCCGGTCATCTGAAGAAGTGGGCGGTGCCCACGAAAGCTCATGATATCATCTACATGTTTTGTTAGTCTATAAAGTACTACCAGAACATTTGCTTGCTTTTTTTTCTGTAACAGACTAACTCGGCTACCCCCTGAAGCACCAAGGTAAAATATGTAGAGGTAAAAGAAATAGATAAAACTAATTAAAGCTTGTTGTTACCAAACAAAGGCAAGAAACATGAAGCACTCCAGATGTCAGAGAAGTGCTACTGTGTATGACAGACTCAGAAGTGTGCTGTTGTTACTGAACAAATTAGCAGTGTCTCGTCTGGTTTTTGCCAGCATGGATAACACTTCCTGCCACAGTACTCTCTGCAAAAATGTGACAGCTCTGAAATGATGGAGGCATTGATGGTGGTCTTTTCTTGTTTATGTCAAACAAGAAAAGCAAATTCAAAACAATCCAAATCCTTCATCTACAATTAACACTGTAAATTCTCTTTTGTTCCTTCACATGCAGTGGCTAATCAATTATATTACTTCCAAATTTGTAAGATATAATGTATAGGAAGTGTCACTGTTTATCACAGTTGTTAAATCAAGATTTGATGTTTTTTCTAAAAGAGATACTCTAGGTCAAACAGAAATTATTTCAGGGAATTTCCATGGACTATTTTATACAAGCAGTCAGACTAGGTGATGATTGTGCTCCCTTCTGGCCTTGAAATCTGTTAATCATTAGTTATTTTCAGTAGAGTTTATGGATTCCAATTAAAGAGAGTTGGTAGGAGATGGATGAAGGCTGAAAAAAATTATGTGATTATGTGAACAATGTGCAATGGAGAAAAAATAATCCATGTTAGAAAAACCAACTGTGCCTCATAAAAGTTTATTGACATTGAGGGCTAGATCCTCAGCTGATGTAAATCAGAATAGCTCCTCTGTCATAAGACTTATTATCTATCCTTTGCTCACAAAAAATAAAACCTCTCCTTCCTTTAGACATTTGCCTGTGATGGATCATCATCCTACTACTTGATTCTGTTTCTGCCCCATATAAACCCATACTATTCTCTTCCCCATGTCACTGACAGCGGACCATGCCACTAACATTATTTCTAATGCTAAGAGTTGCATGCATTTCCTTATCTCATCTGCAAACCTGATTAAAATCCTACAGAAATCAGTAGGAAGACTAAATAGTACGCTGCTCATGCCAGAAGCCCCATGCACACATACATTTGAACAACTAGTTCCAATAGCACCTGCCCCTCATTACAGGTGTGAAGGGCCTGGGATGGAGATCAGTTTGTCTACAGGAACAAAATCCTGCCCTGACTAGACTTCCACTCCTTTCTTCTGTCTCTCCTCCATGTTTAATTTGCAATAGCTCACAGCCTGGAATGCGTCATTCCCTTAATAAGTACTAATGGAGAAAATGGCACAAAGGCCTCAAACCTCAGATGGTTCCATCATAGTGGAAATTTTCAATGCCCCCATCACTGCAAGACAGTCTTAAGGAGGGATAATTACTCAGCCCACAGAGGGCCAGATCCTCTCTTAGACTACGTCTACACAGCTTCCCTCTTCTGCAAAAGCCTATGCAAATGAAGCATGGATTAGCATATTGCCACACTTCATTTGCATAATTAATTAGGAGCTGTTTTTGCGCAAGCGGTTCTTATGCAAAAAGGCGCTGTCTACACAACACCTTTTTGCACAAAAACTCCCTCTTGCATAAGAGCCGTTGGTCCTGAAAAAATGAGGAAGAATGACTCTTGCACAAGAGGGGGGTTTTGCACAAAAAGGCGCTGTGTGGATGCCTTTTTGCACAAAAAACTCTTGCGCAAAAATGGCTCCTGGTTAATTATGCAAATGAAGCACGGAAATATGCTAATCTGCGCTTCATTTGCATAGGCTTTTGCGGGAGAGGGAAGTTGTGTAGATGTAGCCATGGTGGGGTATGTGCAGAGAAACAGAGTCTGCCTTTTGGGGATTTCCAAACCTCCTCTCATGGGCCCCCAATGTGAGAGATGTAGAAATGTAAAGGACTTAGCTTTCATTAAGCAACAAGCTGGCAGCACTATATTCTTCTGTTTGCCACACTCTCGCGTCCTCTCCATTACATCCAGTCTCAGTCCATCTACTGCCTTTTGTTCCACCTCACACCCTCTGGTTCAGGGAGGGGAGCTGTAGTGTGGACATCAGCTATCAGCCAGTGGCTGCCTGCATATTGCAGTAGCTCCCAGAGTTGTGGACTCTTCGTGGATATAGGTGCAGGGGTGGTTGGCTCCAGGAGAGCTCACCAGAAGATCTCATGGAGAGCAATATTATTGTATGAAAAACCTAAGGGGTCATCCCTGAAGTGCACAAGAGTTTACCTAGCCTGCTCACAATGTCTCAGCTTTGCTATACATTAGGGATTCTCCCCTACCCCAACCCCCACACTGACTAGTCCACAGGAATTACAAAACCCAAAACAAATCACTGTTCTGGAACCCAAACATGACAGCACCAGGCTCTGTAAAGGGACATACGGTATTTCTATACTAGAAGACTTATCCAGCATTACCTGGGTCTTCAGGGTAGGAGGCAGGCAGCGTGGGGCTGCAGGAGTCAGGGAAGAGCCTTGGAGATATAGGGTGCAGGGCAGGAGGCTTGAAGCATGTGGTACAAGAGTGAGGGTTGGGGGTGAAGAGAGGCTCAGGGCAGGGGGTTCCATCTGGTGGGAGCTTTTTCTTCTACCCCACCCTGGCTGCCAGGAGCTCTTTCTTCTCCCCCAGCCACCAGGGGCCTTCTCTATCCCTCACAGGCTCCCAGTGCTACAGCCAAATGCTGGGGCAGGAGGAGGGTATGGGGCAGGAGGGCTACTTACCCTGTCTGGTGGCAGGCAAGATGACAGAGCCCCAGCCCTGCTGGCAACTCTCTTGGTGGTGTAGCTGCCCCCAGTGGCCACTCTCAGTATCTAGGGGCTCTCCATTCCTCCTCTCTGTGCCCCCTCCCCTTTCCATGTTATGGAAAACTATTCCATTCCCGACACTTCCCATTTTCTTGGTACAACCAAACCCTGGCCTTCCTTTAAATTAGGATAAGAAGAAGCTGCATACCAAATCTGGTCATCTTAGCTCTTAGGAGGAGTTCTTGAACAGACAGACAGACAGATGCACATTTCTAAAACATATAGATAGCTAGGGTAACTGTGTTGCTCATTCACATTAATTGAGAGGTAGGTGTGATCATGGGAGAAGTGTCAGTAACTGCAAAGAAGGGTGGAGATTGGTGGGAAAATGTTTTGCTCTCCTGGGAAAAATACTGATTTGGCCCTGATAGAAGTTACTTGTCCTCTTTCTTGTCTTTCCTATGTCCCAATCCCCAGGCACCAGGAGGGTCAAGAACCTGGTATCTTATACTGCAGAGCATAATAGGAGGGAATCCAGCTATTGTGTCTGTCAAACCCATATAAAGCAAGTGGTCATGCTTTCTGCCCCTACGGGTATGCTACTATGTGCAACAAGTGCCTTCAGGAGTTACACTGTGTTCTTTCTTTAAGCAGCTGTGAAGTGTGTGCTCCCAGGTATATTCTGCACATATTTCCTACTGTGCTCTGAATTGACAGGCTCTGGTCTGGATGCAGGACCAGCTCTGCTCTAGTCACAGACTATACCACTGCCTGGCCCTATAACTTATTAGTAGGATTTGGGTGATTTTTTTGTCTTTATGGTTTAGACCTAGCCTCTTGCTTGCTAGGTAAAAATGCTGTTCTATTAAAACTGTGTTGGAAATAGAAATTAAAAGATTCCTCTTATAGTTTCCAGTTGTGTGGTGTTCTGCCTTGTGAGTACAGCTTATTAGAATTTCAAATAAAAATGTAACACCCCTTAATAATTTAAAATCATATTCCAATGAGGTTTTGTAACTGTCTATGGCCATGGGGCAGCAGCAAATGGATAACAATTGTTCTTTTTAAGCGTTATAAATTAATGTTAAGTATGAATGTATATATATTTAAATGAAGGGTGTTAGACTGTCAGCAGCTATAGTACAGTTGCTCAGTAATATATTGAGAGATGTATCCTTTCTTCAAATTGTTCTCTTAACTTGCCTTCACAAAAATGTTACCATTTCGTTCGGGTAGGATCAATTTGTGCAACATTCCCCCACCCCCCAGAAAAAACAAAAACAAAAAAAGCAGCAATCCGGTCAAAAAGATGCTAATACCAAAGAGTGATCTGTCTCTTGAGGCTGACTATGGCTCTACTGCTTTGATCTTGAAACAACACTGCCCTCCAGCAGTGAAGAGTTACAAGATTATAAAAGTTCTCTAAAGTTGGCAAGCCTAATAGCTGAATTCAAAACAATGAGAAACAAAGAACCAAGAGCAGAAAAAACGTTTGTATGACAAAATTCACAGACTGGATCTGCACTGAGCCAATCATTGATTAAAACTATGACCCACAAATTTCCAGTGATTTTATGGGCTGCCTTGTTATAGCCGTATTGGTCCCAGGATATTAGAGAGACAAGGTGGAAGAGGCAATATCTTTTATTGAACCAATTTTATTGACCCTGCATTTCTGGCTATACCAGTTGAACTTCTATGGTTCGGGACTCTCTGGTTTGGCAATTTCTGGGGTCCAGCAGGACCATGAATGTTGCTGCACTAGAGAGCGCCAGCACAGAAGCTGCCAGCAGGTGGTAGCAGAGCCCACCAGTGGGGCCAGGAGGGCAGCAGAGCCCACCGGCCAGCAGAGACCTCAACTGGCAGGGCTGGGAAGCCAGCTGGGCTGCCGGAGTTCGTAGGACAGGGGGACCACTGAGCCTACAGCCCATAGGGCCAGGAAGACGGGGCTGCCAAGCCCACAACTGGCAGGGCTGCAAGTGCCAGCAGGGCCACTGCTGGAGCTTCCAGGGCCGGCAGAGTTGCTGGGGCTGTGGATCAGTGCCAAAGCCAGGGGGCCAAGGGCAGTGGTGCCAGGTAGCTGGGAGGAGGAGCATAGCAGAGAGACTGGTGCTGCCCCCAGACCTTCCCTAGTCTGGAAAAAGATCTTGTCCAGACCGGTCAGGTCTCGAGGAAGCCAGACCAGGGAGGTCCAAACTGTACTTTGCATCCCAGGCTTCACAATTGACTTGGTTACTTTTCAGAAACCAATCCCTGCACAGCATGCTCTGTCCATGTGCTCTTCATGTATAACTTGATCTCTACATTCCAGGTTTAGCTTGTCCGTTATCTCTGCTACCTACCAGATTGTTCATGCTTATTTCAGCTAGACTACCTCCAGCCCAGTGATGGTTAGGCTTTTATTTAAAACTTAATCTTCCACCCACCTTCCCAATCCTGCCCACTGACAAATTAGGTCTTACTGATGTCAAGTTACACACATCAAATTAGGCCTACACCTTTTGGAAGGAAATACCTTTCTTAGGTTTTTATATCACGCCCCTCATTCTACCTAAGCACCATGGTACCCGAACATGAATCAGAAAGCAAGGAGTTGTCTGAAATGTCACAGGATGAGACCACAGTGGGATAGTTATGAAGGAGCAAAATAGAAGAATTTGGTGAGTAGACAGACCAGTAAGTCAAGCAAAGGGCCTCTGGCTTCTATAGAGTTTTTCAACCTAATCAACGAATGACAAATATTCTGCCATTAACAAGGAAGCGGATGAAATGTAGACAGAGAACAAGGCAAAGATGGACAGTAGCTCAAGCAGTGAAAGAAAGCAGAACTGAAAAGGAACCACCAGAGGGAAGGGGTAAGTAATCCTAAATCAGTGATTTTATAGCGAGAGATATTTGTTGAATGGACAACACCAGTATGGTAGTACGTAGTCTCTCTCATGGGTGCCAAGAGAAATAATATTACAACAAGAGTGATGGCTCAGTACCTTGTATTCTGCAGTGATTATCCAAATCTTTTTCTTATTAAACACAGATTTAAAAAACATGGAGAAACCTGGAGATCTGTCACTTACTGTAATCCATATGAAGCAAAAGGAGATCAGCAAAAGAAGATTTACCCTGACCAAGAATGACCAAGAACTTGATGGGATCTGAGGAGAAATAAGGATTGGATGGAGACAGAAGATCTTCTCAGAAATCATTCGGTTGCCAACCTCAGACAAGGAGAGATGCTGAAGATCAAGCAATGGATGCATTAGTGATGTTGGGACACAGGTTTTGGATCCACAGATCAGTGGAAGTCCTCCAGCAACAAAAGTTGGTACAGTATTGCCTCCAAATAAGTGCAGATAATAAATATAGTAATATTAATGGCCAGATCATTCCCATCCTTGGTAAAGGCAAGAAATTCTGCCAGTCCCTTTTTCATTGAATCTGCTGCCCCCCGTTCCTTCCATCGTATCCCCAGAAATATTAGAAGAATAGCCTATGGGTCATCTGCATAGAATACTTGACCCAGTAAATGGACTGTGTCCCTCTGAAACTTTGCTCCAGTTTCCATGCAGCATTTTTTCTTTGCATTCCTTGCTGGAAGGAGTTCCCTGGCACGAAACATCTACCACAAGGATCCCACTTCTAGAATGAATGGATTGGGAATGTGAGGACAATAAATAAGCATGGTACCACTTGCCAAAAGCGTCTTACTTTCAGCAAAGTCAGAACTAGGTAAAAGATTTCAGAAAAGCAAATGCAGGGATATCTGATGCAAGAAAGGCACAATGATAGGATATGTAAAATCCAGCAGTCCAAGAGAAACCTGGGGTATCTGTTCAAGATACCATAATTAAGGCTCATACCTCTTTCAATCCCCTGAATACATGGCCACGAATGAGCCTTCCTGAGTGACTGCTCAAAGATTTGAGGTTACAAAGATTTGTACTGAAAAATAGGAGGTCTATTAATAAAGGTGGAATTGAATCTAATAACTCAAAAATACTTCAGATAACATTCTCCTCCCTTCATTTTAAATCTGTGTTTAACAAAAAAAACAAAGAAATTTGGACAACCATTCCAGAATATAAGATACTTTATAGAAGATCTCTTGATAAAGAACTGATAAGGGAATTCTTTGAAAAAAATGTTTCTTATTAAATAAAGATCCTTACTACTCTATGGTTTAAGTACCAGAAGCTTATTTCATACATTTCATACTCTTTTTCAGAGTAGCAGGGTTGAAAATCAGTCATTTCCCTAGATCACATATTTGGCTCAGAATAAGATGAATTCTCTGTCTGAGGAAATTGCTTGTTGTTTGTCCCCTCAGGCTTGATGCAAAAAGGAAATTAAAAATACTTCAGCCACACTCTCCGGAGATGGAACATTTTTCAGATGATGAGTATCTGATCTGCAGCCCATGACATTTGCCTTGGCAGGTGCACTCTCCCACCTGCATATGAAACCTAACATATGAAACCTAACAAGGTGTGGATTGAAAGGAACAGTGACAAAGATTGTTTGTAACCAGTGGTCCTCATCTTTAGCTGGTGAAGTCAAAGTAGCTTTGTTGGCTTCAGTGGGGCTATGCCAAAGTAGCCTAGCTGAGAACCATGCCCCATGTGCATATTTCAGCATTACTGAATGGGCGATGCTATCAGACATGTACCCTACTTCCTATCAATAGACCTGTGATAAAAGCAGAAAAGTAACTGCAGCACAGCAGAAAGTTGAGTCTTTTTCGTTTTGTGGCAGTGTCTGTATTTCACAGCCATTCCAGTGCTGTAATTCATACTGACTAGAAGCCTCCCAACTGTTGATTCAATTGGAAAAAAGAAAGGCTACTTTATTTTCAAATGCCAGATTTTCTTAAAGAGACCTAATTCCCTAATTCTCCCAAGATGTGGGAAATTGCGGTCTGTTCACAGTCCCTGCTAAAAGATTGAGTTAAAATAGCAAATCATCACAAAAGCAGCAACAGAGTTTATATTCTTAGCAGGCAGGCACATCCAGTAAAACTGGATGTGATGAAGTGGAGGATTGTATTTGCTCTGTTATGTTGTATGTGATTTCTACTGTCATGTATTAACTCCGTGTGTGCCTCCGCTTCTCTGGGCACTACACCAACAGTGAGATGGGGATGGGGATTTTGGTGTGACAGCCTCTTGCATGTACACAATGGCTAATGCTTTCTGTAACCTGAGCGTGGGAGGGTGACCAGGTGAAAACTTTTGCCAGGGAAGGGAGACAAGGCTGGCTGCAGGGCTGGGTCAGGCTTCTGTGTGTGAGTGAGTCTCGCTGGCTAGGAGGACAGAGATGGGGGGGCAGGGCCTTTGATTCTGAGCCCCTTCTCCCCAAAATAGATTGTACTGATTGCTTCTGGTTCCTGTGCTAACCAGTCTGTTCTATGCTGTATCCCTGCAGACTAATAAACCTTCTGTTCTACCTGCTGGCTGAGAGTCACATCTGGCTGAGGATGGG
>CM057847.1:17640962-17651528 GCA_030068395.1 Apalone spinifera
GTCAATACCGGACACCTGGCAACCCTAAATTCTGCTGCTTTCCATCCTTGTTGTTTTTTTCTTACTGGTTTTACTAAAGTCACACATACATAAACCAATGGCATGTTAAGTGAGGTGCATGCTATTTGCACACAGCTGTGAATATGAGTCATGTGCTCCCGCTTCATCCAATCAAAGTGCTGCTACAGTTCAATCAGCACATCCTGCAAATTCTAGGTATATGGGTGCTGTTAGCAAAACTGTCCTATCCTGGGAGACCATTTTGGTTATGGCAATCTTGAGAGCCACTGAGATGAAGGATACCCACCGACTAGCATACATTGCCCATCGCTGCTCTAGATCATCAATCCAGAAGTAAATCCACATTTCTGAGTTTAAGTAATTTAAGAAAACCTGTCACAGGAAGACGGCTGCTGTGTCTAAGACAGCCAAGACAGACTTGCTGAGAGGAAGACAGTGACAAGCTTCACTGTTCCTGAATCTATATGTTCCAACCTCAAAGCAATACAGCCCACAAGGAGAGACAGGAGGTATATTCCATTAAGACTAAGATTAACAGTCTGGTCCAAAAAGAATGCCAGACTGTTATTTGCTCCAAGTATCCTCTTGAGTGTCTGCCACAGGGAGAGAAAGGAAGACAATAAACAGGATTTGAGGCAAGGTCTGGAGGGGACCCCTGCCACCATGCAACAGATAATCTCAGAAATACATGTACCATTTTGAGGGGTGGAGAGATTAATAATGAGACAGAAAATATTGGGAGAGAGTGGTGGGTACAATTAACATGCATCAGGTTCTGTAATATCAAACAACTTCAGATGTGCTACTGAATCAAAATTGCTAACTCTCATGATTTTATCATAAGTCTTGCGATACTTGATAAAGCCTCAGCTGTTGAAGAAACATGAGTAAGGGAGAATTTCAGCTATCAATTAAAAAAAGGAAAGAAAAAACAAGTTTCTAGCCCTCATAATTGTGGGAAAAGATTTGAAAATGTTGCCCAAATGCACCCGGAAGCCTCAAAAAAGCAGAAAGCAATTTTTTTAAGAACCATATATTTTATATATATTCTTGATTTTTAAGTCAGTCCCTTGGGGGTTGGAGGGTGATGACAGGCACACAATTTTTAAAGGCTTGGGACTGGCAATATGCTAATTCCATTGCTGTTAATGCTATGCTTCCCCTCCGGGTCTATTCTTCATAAAATAAAACTAAAATATCCCACAGCTCTAGCCCAAATGGATGCAGCACCATTGTTGTACAGCAAAAGGCCAGTTTCTGCCTGGCCCCTGTGGCAGAACCCAGAGAGGGTGGCTGCACAAGCAGCTTTCTTTTTATCTCCCAGCTCTATGTATAGTCTGAGTCCCTAAATGTGTGGGGGCTCTGAGACTGTTTCCTCGATGCTCTCAGAGGTGCACATTGCCCCCAAGGCTGACAAAAGACCTTGTCAGAAGGGGTGCGGCCTCAGGTAGAAGGGACAAGCGAGGGGATCTCCCTCAGCCAGCCCTTCGGCACCTCTAGGGCTGCTGGACGCATACCACTTGGGTCTCCAGCAGCGATTCAAAGGACCCTAGGCTCCGCCCTTTTAAATTGCCAGGCCTCATGGCAATTGCTCCTTTTGACCTGTCGGCAACCCTGATTGCCCCAAAGGAGTGTTTGAAGAGTAGGACTTGGCCCTATCCTCTCCTCACCAATTCATGGGGTTGCTTGGATTCAGTGGGCTGGACCATTCTGAGGTGAATTCCAAAGCTGCTCAGCTCAGTGTTGCCAGTCCTGTGCCAGCACCAGGTCTGTTAGTGCCCAGGGGGATGCATTTACACTAGGGCTCTAGGACTGAATATTTAGCATTGCAAACAAATCCAGACCTATCCACATGATAGATAGAAGGAAAACACTACACTCAGAATAAATGCAAAGCTTTCATATATAGATATGTGTATATGTATGTATATAAATACACACAAGTATAGTTATATGATGCACTGCTTAGAATATCTCCAAGTTATATAAGCTTAGTAAGTGTTAAAATCCTGAAAATTACAAAAGGTTTAGCAGTAAAAATGCCTGATTTACTGCATGTTATGGTATGCATGTTTTGGAGGCTATTTTTAAGATGCTGTAGGTAGAATAACATCATTCCAGGAAAATTTAAGGTTATTGTTTCAAACAAAGCTAAGTGATTAGTACAGAGGGTAATTTGTATGGATGCAGAAGTGAAGATGTTTATAGATTTGTCATAGTTTTTGCTATAATTTCTCTATTAATAAGCCACTTAGATTTACAGGCTGACATGCAGAGAACTGAAATACTAGATAAGTAGATAGGGCACTATAAACAGAGATTAGTTTGAAGTGGTTCGTGCTAGTTGGATTCTATAGATGCTATAAACCTGCATTTGCTGTGACAGAGTAGTTTTTCTAGCCACTCTTGAGAAAAGCAATTTGTGCAGGCTGTCACTGCTGAGGCAAGCTTAATTAAAGGCAATAAAATATACTAAACTTATAAATGATTTATGGCTAAATCTTTAATTAGTGAAAATAGGAAACTGCAGTTCTGTACCTCATCCCTTGCTCCACTACTTCTCTCTCAGCATCTTAAGCTTTACATTAAGCTAAACATACTAGAATTTATCCAGTAGGATAGATGGTTTTCTAGCTTCAGTAGTGAACAAGGACTCTAGAGACCCTGGATTTTTAATTCCTGGATTAGCCACAAAAAAGCCTTTTATGATTTTGGGAAAATCATTTCCATGACCATACTACTATGATCGCCCCTTTTACAAAAGTATACTAAATCTTGTACAAAGTATGCCTTAGAAGGTATAATTTACTATGTATTATTATCTTGTTATATAATATGTGTATCAATATTGTGTATGGAGTTACAGAATTCTGTATATGATTTTTAACTCAAACCTGTTATGAGCCTGGGAAATGCCCACGGGTTGGTTCTTGAGTAGCAGTAAAAGAACTATAAACAAATACTGCAGCTGGTCAGTCCCAGAAGCATCTCATACATCCTGTTCCACATAAACAACGAGTCAAAGATTTGCATTTCAGTTGACATGCAGGTGGGAGAGCATGTAAACTTTGGAGCTGTGCAAACCTGCATGTAGGCAATGAAGGCCTGATACCATAACACACCCAGGATTTTTCCAGAAAAGGGTCAAGATATAAAAGGCAGGAACATAAGTCCTCCGATAACCTCTTTCCTGCCCGACCTCTGAATCAATGAGCGAAGGAAATTTTGAATAAAGAACTGAGGCCCCCAGAACTATCCTGGGAAACCAGAAAGACCTATAGAAAAAAGTAGATATTACATCCCTTCTAACATTTTGGATTTACAAACTTGAATTCACTTGTAATATAATTTACCTGCTTTAAACCTCCGAATAACTCATTTATTTTCTTATACAATAAATGTTTTAGTTAGTTTCTTAAAAGAATTGGCTAACAGCATTGTCTTTGGTAAGATCTGGAGTATACAAGTGGAAGATCTTGGAGCTGGAAGAACATAATGTTTGATGATCTTTGGTTTTAACATTCTTTCATTTCAGCAGTGCAGTTGGTCTGGGTGGTAAATGAAACTGGAGTGCTAAGGGGAACTATCAGTGGCTTTATGGTGAGCTAATAAAGTCACCTGGAAGCACACATGCAATGCTGGTTTGGTTAAATTTAACTATAGACTATACAACCAGTTTGGGAGTGTTTGTCTCGTTTGGAGAGTCTGACCTAATACTGGCACTCAAAATTGTGACTCCCTTCTCCCCCCACTAGGCCCTAGTGACAACAATCTCTCTGTTTCAGTTTTCCCATACAGGAAAATAGTTCCTTTCCCCTCCACTTTGTCTGTCTTGTCTATTTAAACTATAAGGCCTGGATCCATAAATAGACTTAGGGTACCACTACACTAGCCCCTTTGTTCGAACTAGGGAGGCTAATGAGGGTGACCGAAATTGCTAATGAAGCGTGGGATTTAAATATTCCACGCTTCATTAGCATGTTCCGGGGCGGTCACTATTTTGGAAACTGACTAGCCCAGAATAACTGCCCACTTCTACATGCGGCAGTGAAACAGGTGTTCGAAGTAAACCCCTTAACTCGAATTAGCTGTTAAACCTCATTCCATTTCGGTCGCCCTCATTAGCCTCCCTAGTTTGAACGAGGGGGCTAGTGTAGACATACCCTTAGATATTACAACTAAAAGATATTCTGATATGGGTCTTTCTCCATGTCTCTTATTGAAGTCATTCTATGTGGATTAAATATTAATTGGGCCAGAGAAAGAGTGAGACTCACTCTATAGTCCAATGGCTAGATTCACCTGAGAAGTTGGAACAGAGGTTACCCACCTTTTATTCATCAGCTGCTTAGGAAATTGAATTAGGGTCTCCAACTGGGCTAGGGTCTTCCTCCACCCCATCTCTTTTGTGTTGGCCTCTGAGAATGCCTACTGGATCAGGCCCTACTGGGAGGACAGGCAGAGAATGCCTACCTTCCCTGGATTTGAGGATCACACTGAGGTTTAGGCATATGATAGACATCTGTATGTCTTCCTGAGGTAATAATGCATATGCCCAGAGGCAGAAAATTAGATGCCTAAGGAACTTTTGCTACAAAAATGTAGGTGCGAGTGAGTTTAGTCACCTTCAGTGGGGAGGATGTAGCACACAGCGGTGCCTAAAAATGGGACTTAAGGCACATATATCTGGGATTTGGACACCGTGGATCCAGCTTTAAGCTCTTTGGGGAAGACACTGTATCTTATGAGTATGCTCAGTGCAAAGCACTGTAATATAAAATAATCTGCAAATCATTAAATCCTGACCATATGCTATTTAATAGGAGTTTTGTCACTGACTCCAATGGAGACAACAAGCCACCCAAAAAAAATAAGTAGGATATTTCACTTATCACTGAATTCTATACATTGCATTAAAGCCAAAAAATACTATCAGGCTCAAACCCAGCAATTTACATGCTTAAATATTTTAAAAAGCATAACATGTCTCATTCTGAGGAAAGGAGAAAGAAAGATGAGTGAGTGCAGGATTGGGCCCAACATGCCAGGGGAAAAGCATAAAAGACTACCAATAAGAGAGATTAATCACTCTAAAAAAAAACAATCCTCAAGCAAAGAGAAAGTCAAACAATATTATAAAATTATATAGCTGTCCTCCAGCCAACCATGAATAAAGATAAATTCTGATTGCTTTTTCACTGGAGTTAATGATAAACATATTTAAAAGGTACATCATTGAAAAGATAATTATTACAGACATTTAGCTGCATGTCAAAATACCTAAATCAGAGAAGCCTGTTAAAGATAATAAAAAATTGCATAATACATAGGATGTTAGCATTTGGTTTGTATAGAACAATAAACTCTAAAAAAGTTTACTCAGCAGCACTGTATTAATATCAAAGTGAAGTTCCATCATCCTAAGCAAGTGAGAGGATACAAGTTCTTTGGAACGGTTTCAATAACCGGGACACTTAAGACTATGGGCAGTGGCTAGACCTTAACTAAGGTCACTCGCTGGGACTGGAATTCGCTGGCCTAGGGCTGAGTTTGGCCGGCTGGCCGGGGACTGGAGTTAGCTGGCTGGTCAGTGTGGCTGGCCTGGAGTTGGGGTTGGCTGGCCAAAGAACATGGATGGGGCTGTTCTGGCCAGCCAAGAGCTAGGGTTGGCTAGCCAGCAAGAATGGCTGGGGCAGTTTAGGACAACCCATGGTTGGATTCGACCAGCTGGCACGGGATTGGTAAGATGTCTTGGGCCAGCCCAAGGCTCCTCTGATGGCTGGGGACAGGAAAGCAACTCAGGGTTCCAGCAGAAGTGGGGGCAGGAGGCTCAGGGCTCATGCTGCTTGGGATGGGGTCTTGTGTAGCAGGGGTGGAGCCACAGGGCTAGACTCCAGGGAGGCAAGGTCCACCCAGTGTCCTACTTACTGAACTAGTTCTGAAGAGCTTGTATCCTGTCACTTGCTTAAGATGATGGAACTGCTCTTCAAGGGAAGAGGGATAGCTCAGTGATTTGAACATTGACCCCCCTAAACCTAGGGTTGTGAATTCAATCCTTGTGGGGCCATTTAGGGATCTGGGGCAAATCTGTCAGGGATGGTACTTGGTCCTGCTATGAGGGCAGGTGACTGGACTCGATGACCTCTCAAGGTTCCTTCCAGCTCTAAGAGATAGGTATATTTCTATATATTAGGAATGTATTTTACACCGAAACCTTTATCCACATTGAGGTTCATGGATCATTCATTTTTGTCAACTTGACTTCTTTCTTTTTGGTAATAAATACTTATCCCATGGATTTAGGAGATCTATCATCTTATACTCCTGGGGGAATTCTGTGCCCCAAAATAAAAAAATCTGTATATTTTATTCATCAAGGTAACACAATAGTAATCACTCAGTTTCAAATTATTTTGATAATTTATTTCAAATCACTGGTCAACAAGTCTGTCAACAATACACACAACAACAAAAAAGTTTCCCCCCACGGCTACGGCTACATTGGCATGATCTTGCGCAAATACTCTTTAACGCAAGAGTTCTTGCGTTAAAGTATTTGTGCAAGAGAGCGTCTACACTGGCATGTGCCTTTGCGCAAGAGATGTGCTTTTGCGCAAGAGCATCCGTGACAATGTAGATGCTCTCTTGCTCAAGAAAGCTCCGATGGTCATTTTAACCATCGGGCTTTCTTGCGCAAGAAATTCATGTTGCCTGTCTATACTGGCCTCTTGCGCAAGAACAGTTGCGCAAGAGGGCTTATTCCTGAGTGGGAGCATCATAGTTCTTGCGCAAGCACTGATTTCATACATTAGAACGTCAGTGTTTTTGCGCAAGAACTCCTCACCAGTTTAGACCGGCAGCATGTTTTTGCACAAAAGCGGCCGCTTTGGCACAAGATCGCGCCAATGTAGACACAGTCCAAGAGTAGAGAGTTAAAGAAATCTCTATGACAACCCAGTTCCAATTGGGAGCAGCTCAAAGGATTGCATGAAGTCCCCAGAGACCAGATATCCACTACTCTCTGCTTCCAGAACCCAGCCAACGGGTATCATTGGAACCCAGACAACTGCGCCTCCAGAGCCCAGCTGTGGGGTAACCCCAGAACTCAGACCCCACACTTCTCTTCCCCCAGCACAGGTACAATGTCTCTCTCTGGGCCTCAGGGGTGCTCAGCCTCCCACTCTGTCCCATCCACTTCTTTCCCACAAGCCCCCACCTCCTCTCTGCCTCTTCACACCCCATTCTCCAGGCCTGTCATGCCTCTTCCTACCCAGTTCTGTCCCTCCCCCAAGCATGCGTCATCCTTGCTCTTCCCTCACCCCACCACCAACCCCACCACCACTTCCTTGACACCATGGAACAGCTGATTGCAGCAGACAGGAGGCACTGGGAGGGAGGGGAAGGATTTGATTGGCAGGGCTGCTGATGTATGGGAGGCTCTGGGGGAGAGGGGAAAGTGACTGCTCTTGGATGCTAAACACCCACCTTTTTTCTCCATGGAATACCCATAGAGTTGGTGCATATAACCCCCAAACCCCAAATATCCACACCCCATCCCCCAGAGCTCAGACATGTGCACCCAAGAGCCTTTCTACATCCTCAGCTTCTACAAATCTTTCCCGAACGTAAACCAACATTTTGTAACATTTCTAGCCAAGGTTCCAAATCAGAACACCAGGGGACATAGTGTGGTGCAGCATGGCCCTTCCTCACCTTTTGCAATAGCTGGGTCTCCCACACTCTACCCCATCTCAGGTGAATGAGGATCAAGCCAGCAGTCAGAGTGAGCAATCTGTGTCCCTACTGAGCCAGGCACGCCACTGACTACAAGCTGAGCTCTGCAGAGTTCAGCATTCTCTAGTGGTAGCCAGCAAGTCTGTAGTCCTAATTCTGCAGGAGAAACATGGAATTCAGCACAAGCTCTGCATTGCACAGCAGTGTAGCATTCCAGGCATAATCTTAGGTCTTGATTCTGCAAGCAGCTGTGTGCAAAGAGACCCCCTAAAGTCAGTGTGGGCTTAGTGCAGAACTGACTGCAGAAGGGGGGGAGAGGTAAAAATGATACTGGTCAGTTTCTTCACTGGCACATGTGCTAACCTATTGCCAGTAAATGGCAGGAAAATCTAGTCCAATATATTTCTTTATACTTATTATTGTAACACAAAATTGGGGATTAGAATGATTTCCTTTGACAACAGGTTTCAAATCCTTTTTATTTATTTACTTTATTTGTATGTTTAATTAAGTGTTCTGTTGAAAGTTATTTTAATCAGCATGTCTTCCATTGTTAATAAAGCAGGAGCGAGAAAGGTAATTTTGTCTCTAAGTAAACACTTCATAAAACATTAGAATCAAACTTTTTTTTAATGTTTTGCTCTAGCAATTTATTTTTTCAATTTGCTAAGATAAAATGGAGAGAGATTCAAATCATGACACCCTGAACTCTGGCACAGAAATTATAGTGAGTAATCTTGCTTAATGAAGCTCTGATCAATGACTGACTCCATTATTAGTAACATTACATTGTTTATTTGTTCTTTATATTGCTAAACTCTTACACAAAACAGACTTTAAAAGGCACAATTTGCATACACGGAACTGTGTGTTGATCTACACCTATGTTTGCATTCAACCTTATGGAAGTGAAGTAGATTTTATGTTGGTGATTCAATATGGAATTTAGAAGGTAATAATGTACTTAAGATTCTAAAATCTAAGCCAGTTTGTCAAAACTGAAGTAACTTTTTCCCTTTATCAACAAATGCTACTAAATGGGATAAGACAAATTGTGAACAGTAATTAAAAGATGCAACCACAGCAATGACATAGTCTTAATTTCCCGGTTTTATGAGATCTCATGGTCCTACCAATTATTTTCCATTAGGAAGACATCAAAGTTTTTGAAAATGGCACAACCATTTTAGCTGAAGTTTTCCAGAAGACTTTAGCCCAAGGCAGATACTCAGCACAGGAAATTTCAGTCCAAATGTTGTTTGGTAAACTTATAAGCATCTGAAAACAGGTTCTTTCGATGGGAAGTGTCAGTCTGTCATAATAATAGGCATCAGACCATCTCTATCTATACTTTTCATAATACTGACTTAACGCTTTCCTGTAATTCTTGTATGGCTGGTGTGCAGGAAAGAACAAGGTGGCAATCACATTTATTCACCAAGTATTCTAGCACTGGCAATGAAAGGGATCCCTTGGAAGCTAGATAATCATCAGCAGTTTTCCAAATTTACTACCAGCCTCTCCTTATTTCTTGTTCTCTTAATTATTATTTTTACCCAAATACCTAATACATATACATTCAAAATACTGAAAGCACCTAGAATCTTTTGTTTCACAAAGGCCACAAAATATAAATGACACAAACAAATAGATAAAGTAGCAATACATCCATTCTGAAGGTGTATAAAAGAAAGTTATTCTTGCCTTACTAGGTCACAAGAATAGGAATAAAGCACTATATAGCCAGTAATGTATAATGAATCCTGAATAAGTTTCCTCTTCATTAAATGAGAAAACTTGTACAGTATTACCAGTTCCATTTTTCACATTTTGAGTTTGTCTTCATATGGAATCTCAAATCAGTGAAAGTGGAATAGCTAAAAAGATTATCTTTCTTATTGCTTTTTTCTAAACAAGTATTCAGTCCCCTGGTCGGGATATTTAAAAATATAACTCCTGCAGTTCCATGACAAAACAATTAAAATCTGTATCAATTATCTTAACTTCAGATACACAAAATAAAAATTGTTTCCTGAAACTCAGCAGATTAAGATAGACCCAGGAAATCCAATCTTTTATACCCTCTTCCCCCACCTCCAAAAAGATCATTGCCATATCAATGACAAAATATATTTCCTATCTAATTTTTTGAAACAGTTCTTTATTCTGCAAATGTAACCCACACACCTACTGCAGTTACTGAGCAATGCAAGTGCTATCTAGCAACAATTAAGATCAAGAGACCTCTACAGCACAGGCTGGGAAGCAGGTGGCTTTTAGCACAGCGTATAGAGGCTCCTACACTCAGCTCCAGAGTTCCCAGGTTCAAATCCATCTGGTGGTGGTTACACAAATACTTCTTAAACTATAAGTGATATGAAACAGAGATATTGTTAGAAGTCTGAGCACAGTTCTTCCCCTATGGAATAGTTTAGCTGACATCAGTGAAGATAGTTCTGATTTACACAAGGATCTACAATAGGAAATAAAGCCTCTTACCTGTATTTCATCTCTGAATAAAAGATTTAACAAAACGAAGCCACTGAATTGACTAACCATGCCAGGCCTTCACAGTCCTCTGCTGGAAACCCCCTGCTCTTAGGGTTGCCAGGTGTCCGGTATTTTCAGCTCCTGTCCAGTAAAAAAATTCAGAGAATACCGGACACCTAAAATGTCCGGTATTTTCAGAATTTTTCCTTGGCCAGAGGCAAAAATGCCAGGCACCTGGCAACCCTACAAACACTCAGCACCTGGCGTCCCCCCAATCCCCTTCCTGGCTCCCAACACCTCCAAACCCCCGACCCCAGGCCC
>CM057847.1:17658478-17691048 GCA_030068395.1 Apalone spinifera
CCCGTACTGACTACACAGAAACATAAATACTGAGATAGCAGTTTACATCAGTGCTTCTAGTACCATATTTTTTCTGATTGAGGCTATTATCAAATGTTCCATTCACTGTCACTTAGTCTTAACTAACCCAAATAACCCTGTGTTGTCTAGTATTTTGCCATGTCTAGTATTTTTCTCTTGATTCTGTGGCTCTTTATTGCTGAAGTCTAGGACAGAAGAATCTTTATGCAACTGTTACCTCATCTACACCAGAAGAACCTATTGGTGTTCTATATATCTAAGTATTCTCTGCCTGCTTTCACAACAGAAAACATCTCTGCCTTGTATACTATCTGTTCAACAACAGTACATTCAGAAACACTACCTAGGTTATGTTCAGCCATTAGTTATGTCTATCTCTGACAACAGGATGTTGCATTCATGGCTTCCTAGCTTTCCTGAAATTTGTACTAATTCACCATAAGTACTGAGTATTCACCAGAGGGGTCTTTTCTTACCTATCCGAACAACATGCTGCCTCTTCTGAATTATACAACAGACAGCAATAGCTTGAATACACTTTCAAAAGAACAAAAGTCAAGTATTGCTCTCATTCAAAGCCTCTGAAAATGTCCCCTTAGGAACTTCATGTTCCTGCTCAGATGAACTTGTTGTAAGAGGCAAAAACACTGACTCTGATTTTTCACCTCTTGCATTTCATGTACTGTATTGACGTGAGCAACAATAAATGAGGAAGAGAATTACTACAAGAGAAAAGGTCAGGTTTGTGTATTTCATTTCTATAATTGGATAACCTCTTCTGAGACATTCAAGGTCTGAATTTGCCGTCAGTTATATCAGTGTAAATCAGGCTGGCTTTTACTGAAATTAGAGTTATATTATTCGCCTTCTTGTGTTCTATGACCATACACATATGTACTATGCTACAGAATTGTGATCTGTCCTTGTTACCTGTCCTTGCTCCTTGTTAGCCCTTTGATGCTAGACTGCATTGAAGTCTAAGCAGTCTCCAGCTTTTCCCAGTCTCTCTCACACACAGGCATAATCTGTCTTTAATTCAAATAAGCACCACAATGAAGGATAAGATTCCAGAGGGGTACAAGAACATTTGAAATGACTGATCTGCCCAGTCTGTAGAATCACCAAACAACAAAAAATCCAGCTGGTGGGTTTAATGCTACAAACACTTGGGCACAGTCAGGGACACCATTTCAGATTTTGATTTGGGGAGATAACTTTAACCATGATTCCGGGACCTATTTAAGCACTTGAAAATTCTAATTTTCTGGCAGATACAGCCTCTCCCTGAGTTATGAAGGAGTTACGGACCAAACACTTGGCCGTAACTCGAAGTGTTCATAACTTGGACCCCATTGAGTTACATGGCGACCGCGCTGCTCGTAAGTGCGGATCACATTTGTACCTTATGTTAGAGTGGTGTTATAATGTTGATTTGTTTATAATGTTTATAATGTAATTGTTGTAAATAGGATGTGGGTAAGGTGCACACTTAAAGGAGCGGTTGCTGCCATCAGTAACTGAAAACAAAATGGAGTTTAGAAAAACAAAAATGGAGTTTCTGGACAGGACAGTTGAACTTTTCCCGACTTAAGTGTCTGCACTCAGTATTGCACCAAAATTGCACCAGGCATGCAGATACTTTGCACCCAGCCCGAAATTGCACACACCACCCTACACAAGTTTACAGTTTACCCGCCAAAGTTTCTAAAAGGAAGGAAAGCACTGCACCCCCCGGGTGGGAATGGTCAGTGTTCCACTCTGTGTCTGTGAGGACAGCAC
This sequence comes from Apalone spinifera, assembly GCA_030068395.1. NCBI lineage: Eukaryota > Metazoa > Chordata > Testudines > Trionychidae > Apalone > Apalone spinifera. Next base: position 17,660,279 of record CM057847.1, read on the forward strand.
AGCGCCACAGAGGGAAAAGGCATAGGGATCATTCACAACTGCGGTGGGTTCCCACGCCACGCTGTGGTGAAGGCTCAGCACTGGTGATCTGGGATACACCAAGCAGAGCTGTTTGATCTCTACCTGCCTCAGACCATTAACATTGTCATCGTCCCTAAAATACTCCGTTGTGGGGAACGCCCAACAAGAATCATACCAGAACTGCGAGGGATCCCTTGCAGTTTCTCCCTAAGGGCTAACCTGAGCCCAAAGGTAGAAGGTTGCAAGCACCAGTACCACTATTGGCAACACAGAGACTTTTGTAACGTATAAATACTTCACCTCTATTGGGGATCTTTCTGTCTTTCTTCTCTTCTGTTTTGGGGTAGAGGTTGGATTTTTTGGTTGTTTTTGTTCTTGTTTATGCACTTGTCAATTTAAATTCTTACACTATATTAGTGAACTTTAATCTGGATTCCAAGCGTGTTTTTTGGGGGGAGAAATCACCAGTAATCAGATACGGTGTCAGGGGCCTCCCTTCTGGTAACCAGAGCATTTAACATCACCAGTCAGATCCCTTATCCTAAATTCTAAATTAATTCAAAAGATTATGCTTGTTACTGAGACTCTGGGGTAACACTCGGGGACTGCATTTACAACCGCTTCGGTCCTAAATGTGAACAGTTGTAACTTGACCGTTCGCAACTCGGGCACCGGCTGTAATTTAGAAATTAACTGACAGGAGTCCTGCATCTAATTCCTATATAAAAGACAAATATTAAACTCACTCAGCTCTAATAACAACATGTTCTGACATCTTGTAGCAAGTCACTTAAGGGACACTGTTAGGTTTAAAATTTTAATATATATTCTTACTTTGTTACGAACTGTGGGAAGAGAGAGAAACCCCGTCAGAACTCCTGGGTTCTAACTCAGTCTTGGGAGGATAGTGGGGTCTGGTGGGTTACAGCAAGGGCAGGGCAGATACATCCAGTTTTTATTTATTTATTTAAATTTTTTTACCTCGTCTTTCTATTTAAAATATTCAAGGCGGCTTACAAGAACAAACAAAAAAAATACAAATATATATAAAAATTTAAAATATGAGACCTCAGAGTGACATAACCAGCTAAAAACATATAGAGAGGAGGAACACACACATACAGACTCAAACATTAATAAAAGCACAAGTAAAAAGGGTGGCTTTAGCCTGACGCTATGTAAGAACATCAGAATGGCCATATTATGTCAGACCAAATATCCATCTAACACAGTATCCTATCTTCTGACAATAGAAAATGCCAGATGCTTCAGAGGGAATGAACACAACAGGCTAACATTGAGTGATTAATCCTGCCACCAGTTCCTATTCTTAACTTCTGGCAAACAGAGGTGAGGGACACGCAGAACATGGCACTGCATCTCTGCCCACACCAGCTAATAGCCATTGAGAGAGCTATTCTCCATGAACTTATTTAGTTCTTTTTTGAACCACAGATTGACTGAGAAGAAATACTCTTTTGTTTGTTTGAATTCTGCTGCCTTTTAATTTCATTGAGAGACTCATAAGTGTGCTAGTTCTTGTATTATTTGAAGGAGTAAATAACACTTCCTTATTCAGTTTTTTTACATAATTCATGATTTTCTAGCCTTCCAGCATATCTCCCCCTTAATCCTCCCTTTTCCAAACTGAAGATTCCCAGTCTTTTTAATCTCTTCTCATATGAAAGGCGTTCAATACTCCTAATTTCTGTTGCCCTCCTCTATACTTTTTCTAAATTCAATATATCTTTTGTTGAGCTGGGATGATCAAATCTGTACATAGTATTTGATATGTGGGAGTAACATGGATTTATATAGAAGCAATATGGAATTTTCTGTCTTATCTATCCCTTTCCTAAAGAGTCCCAATAGTCTATTAGAGTTTTTTTATTGCCACTAGACATGGAGCAGATATTTTCAGACAACTATCCACTATAACTCTAACATCTCTTTAGTGATGGGTTCAGCTAATTTGTATCCCAAAAGCCATATCTATGCCTATGATATCATCAGGTCACCCCCTAGTTCTTGTGTTTGTTAAAAGAGCAAATAACACTTCTCTAGTCACTGTCTTCACACCATTCATGATTTTATATTGAACAACCAAACTGCAAGCCACAGGCAGGCAGCCTGGCCATGCAATGTAATGAGTTCTGAAAAGGAGACTTCTGCCAGCTTGGTTTCTCTGAAAAGGAGTCTCTGAAAAGGAGACTTCTGCCAGCTTCCTGAGGCAGGAAGTCAGAAGTGGGCAGTGCCCATGAAAGCTCATACCATCTACATGTTTTGTTAGTCTATAAAGTGCTAGTTGTTGTTTTTTAAGAATTTTGTTTATAAGCAGAGTGATTAATGGGTGATTAAGATAAGAAAGGGCTGTTAGGATAAGGAACTGGTTGAAGGGGAGACTACAAAAGGCCATACTGAAAGGTAAACTGTCAGTCTCAGGCTGTGGTGTCCAACCAGTACTGAAGCAGTACTATAGTGGCTATTCTGTAGCGAACAAGCCACACTCAACTGGCCAAATAGCCACATTGTTCAAGCCAACTAGCCACACTTAACCAGCGAAATAGCCACATGTGACTGGTGGCTAGCATATGGACACCACAGGTCTAGAGCAGTGTTTCGCAACCTATGGGTCACGACCCAAATATTTGTCGCCATTACATTTCAAAAGGGTCTCCCCAGGTGGCTCTGTCCTCCCTCTTCCCCCTGTTTTTGAATTGCGTTGGATCACCAAGTCTTCCTGAATTGTCAAAATGGGTCCCCATCTGGAAAAGGTTGGGAACCGCTGGTCTAGAGGGAAATTACCCATGAAGTTCCTCAGTATCAGTCTTGGGACCAATCTTATTTAACATTTTTATTACTGACCGGCTACGTCTAAACTAGCATGATTTTCCGCAAATGCTTTTAACGGAAAAGTTTTTCTGTTAAAAGTATTTGCGGAAAAGAGCGTCTAGATTGGCACAGACGCTTTTGCGCAAAAGCACTTTTTGCAGAAAAGCGTCCGTGCCAATCTAGCCGCGGTTTTGCGCAAGAAAGCCCCGATTGCTGTTTTAGCCATCGGGGCTTTTTTACGCAAAACACTTTTTAGCTGTCTACAATGGCCCTCTTGCGCAAATACATTTTGCATGAACAAGAGCATCATAGTATTTGCACAAGAAGCACTGATTTCGTACATTACAAAGTCAGTGCTCTTGCACAAATTCAAGTGGCCAGTGTAGACAGCTGGCAAGTTTTTCTGCAAAAGCAGCTGCTTTTGTGGAAAAACTTGCCAGTCTAGACACAGCCTCCTTGTTATAAGCGTGCTAATAAAATTTGCAGATGATGCAAAGTTGGGAGGCATTGCCAGTATGGATGAGGGCCAGAATATCATACAAGAAGATCTGGATCACCTTGTTAACTGGAGTAATAGAAATGGGGTGATATTTAATAGCGCAAAGTAGAAGGTCATGCATTTAGGGACTAACAACCAGAATTTTTACTATAAGCTGTGGAGTTATCAGTTGGAAGTCACAAAGGAGAAGAAAGACCTGGATGTATTTGTTGATCACAGGGTGACTATAAGAGGGAGACTATGAGCCATCAATGTGATATCGCCATGAAAAAGGCAAACAGGCTCCTAGAGTGTATCAAGCCCAGGATGCAGCAGCAACAACAAGAGGGACAGAACGTCTACACTTGCAATTGATTGACAAAACTTACATCATTCACAGGAGTTTATCCCCCCTCCCAGAAGGTAACCCTGATGAATCATATGTGACCAGAATGCCAGAGGTTCTCCACCACTGCCCTACAATGTCATTACAAGCCCTACAATGACTAACAGAGAAACAGAAGCAGATGAAACACTTTTCACTATTATCCACACCTCTTTCTTCCTCCAGTTTGCTTTGTGCATTAGATCAGGGGGTTTCAAACTCTGGGTCATGGCTTATAAAGGTCAGCTGCTAGCTGGCCGTGAGACACCTTGTTTACCTGCGCCTCTACAAGTAGGGGCGATTGCAGCTCCCATTGACCATGTATCACCATTCCTGGCCAACGGAAACTGCAGGAAACAGTGTGGACACAGTTCCCTGAGTCAGGCCCAGGAAGCCCCTCACTGATATAACTTCAGATTTTGTGATTTCTCCTGCTCAGCTGGTAGCAGCAAGTTGCCTTCTAGGTGGGTGCAGGGAATTCAGTATCATGCTGTCAGTCTCTTAGGGAAAAGGTTCTTGTTACCCATCTCCAGGAAACTATCTCTGTTGATGGTAACTGACATTCATAAGTATCACTATATCTTTGTCAGTCCACTGCTGTATTTTTGGTTCAAGCTGCCATTTTGTCTCTGAGATGAGATGGGTGAGGTAATCTCTTACTGGACCAACTTAACTGGTGAAAGAGACAAGCTTTCATAATTATGATATGACTTGTGAACAGAGAGACATATGCGAGGCTATGGAGAGCCACATTCAGCTTGGAAATCATGTCTTACTGCTCTAAGCCAACACATCAAAGGAGAAAAACACAACAGCCATGAATGAAAATGTCTTTTGTTTAACACTAAGTGTGCAGCACAAGGAGCCATAAAGTAGCTCTAAGAGGGATTTCAGCAATAAGGTCAAAGTAAAATAATTTTACTCTATAAAAATGGTTCTTGTATGTTAATATTACATTTAAAGGTCATTGTAGCAAGTTACTGAGAGAGCAATATTAAGAACCCATTGCTATTTGCTTTAGCAAATTCCCAAGCTAAGAATTTGGATCTGGAGAAACAAAAGGGCAGTTGAACATAATCATTGCAATTAGTTTTTCCTTCAAGCAGTAAAGGGGCCAAATCTAGTCTTGCAGTAATTTCATAATTGACACCAGAGGTCTTGACCTTGGAGCCACAGTGTTCCCCATCACTGGCAACCTCCCTGCACCCGCTTAGCAGCTTGCTGCTACCAGCTGAGAGGAGAGATAATGAAATCTGAAGTTATATCACGGAAGGCCTTCCTGAGCCTGATTAGCAGAATTCTGGTCTGGGCTTCCTATCTAAACCTCATGATTAATGTTATAAGAATGAATGAAATTGGCAATAAATTTAACTTAGTCTTGCCTGGGTTACAGTGGCCAAGTCCCAGGGCCTGGTCATTCAAAAGGGCCTGGTGCTCCCAGCTGCTGCCACTGCCACTACCACAGCAGCAGTGGTGGCCCGCACTCCAGATGGCTCTCAGATCTGGCTGCCCCCAGCACTGCCCCTTCTGCCCAGGGCCCCAGCCCTTCCGCAAGCGTGGAGTGCCTCCCTCCTCTATGCACCTGGCCCAGGGGCTTGGCAAGTTTATCAGCACCCCCCTCCCATTGGTGACCGTTTTTCCAAGAAGGTAATGAGGCCTGTTACATTTTCAGCATTAGTAATTCAGAGTCCAGACATAAATTAGCAAAATAATGGCTGAGTCTGTTAGGAGATTAAGTGAACTGAACATTCTCAAGGGAGGAAGTTACCTGAGTTTCCACAAAATCCTACCCACCAAATATTCCAAAAGGTTATCAAGTGACAATACACTTAATCAATGAAATACACTTGATATACCACAATAAACTCTCATTGACTGATGACAGCTTCTGCCTTTTCCATGGTCACTTTTTCTAGAAATTTGAAACACCACAGTCTTTCCCTTTTTCCTAATTTGGGAGTCCCAATAATCCTTTACTGGTCCCCATTAACATATTAAAAAGTCAGGTTTCCTCATTGTCATCTCATTATTCTGTCTGACGCTGTTTACTGCTTTGGTTTTCCTTTTAAGTAGTGAAACTATAGTAAAGGTTATGTGAAAACTTTCATTATAGGGCCCTGTTTTCACTTGCTTATAACTTTTCCAAACCTGAATTTTCAGGCTGAAATGTTCTAGGTCAACTGTCTGCCATGGACTGATTTCTTTAAAAAAACAACAACAACAACAACAACAACTTTCAGCTACAATGGTTCAACTCTTTCCAAGTATGAGCTTAGTGAAAAAAATACACTTTGTCTATATAAATACCTCATACAACTGTTCATTTAGAATAATTAACTGGGTGCATATGCTTGAAGTTGGGCTGTGGGGTAGCCTTTCTGATAAAGATATCTTTTTCCATCCCCATGAAAATCCACTAAACACTGGCAAAGCTGAGTCTCTGAAAATCTCAGCTTACACGTGCTCAGTAGAAACTTGTTAAAGTTTGGCTAGTTAAATTCATAGAAGGCTCCATTTGTATAGAGCATGCTCCAGCAGGACATTCCCTATGATTGCTAGTCTTGGCCATTGTAGGTCCCTTCTTCTCAATGCCTCTTATTCCTAGGGGAATTCTAAGGCACTGTTCAATACAAAATGTATGAAGAAATTAATGTTCTACACAGAATTTAATTCCACACACACACACCACCACTTAACTGATGCTGCAGAACTGCTGGCTGCCACTATGGGCTGTTGAATGCAGCAGAGCCCAGCTTCCCAATTTGTAAACAGAGGACTCTGTGGAGGGCAGGGGGAGCTGGTGGGTTTCTGGAAGCAGCAGCTCCCAGCATGCCATGAATGAAGGAAGAGGTGTGTGGACTGAGATCTGCAATGAATAGCCAGGAGGAGGTAGAGGCCCTACAACAGTGTAACTCTGCACAGCACAAAACTGAAATCACCACAGGAAACTCCTGGTTTGATCAGCATAAGACTGTTTCTCCCTCTGGAACCCTAGACTGGGGCAGAGGGAAGGAGTGCAGATGTCTGGACCTGTGGCTGGGCTCTGCAGATAGAGGGAGGTGCACAGCACCCTCCAGCACCCTCCATACCCCATCCTAACACACATACATCCCTCCAGCACCTCCCACTATAGTTCCTCCAGCAATGTCCACTCTTGGGGGACCTCTACATGGTAAACTTCTGGGACAGGGTGAAAAAATGAGACAACTAAAAGACCAGAGGGGCAGCTTTCTCCCCTAAGACGTACCCAGCTGGTACATGTGACACAGCCAGAAGGAGACTAACAACAAAAGTATCACAGAGAAACAGGAACTGGTTGTTGTCATGGCCTTTTTAACATTCTGGGGGAATCTTTTTTGCTGTCGGTATTGTTACAGACGTATTTGTTAACAGGTATTTTGAAATAAATTACCAAAATAATTGAAACTGATGTGATGATAAAGTGTGATTTTCAGAAATTAAAATATGCAGAATTTTAAAATTTTATGTGCAGAATTTTTAACTTGTTGGCGCAGAATTTTTAATTTTTTGATACAGAATTCCTCTAGGAATAGTCCCTTGTGCTGGTGCTCAGGCAGCATGCTAAGAAACGAGGCAGCCGATTGACATATAAATACGGATAAGGAAGGAGGGCAGGGGAGAGGGAAGAGATGCATGGTAAAGGGTGATGAGGCAGAAGACAAAGAAAGGGGATAAAAACATGGAGAGAAGAAGTCAGGCACCAGGAACAGTGAAGGACAGGAATGAAGGAGGGGAGAGTAGAGGAATAAAGTGAAGTAGCTGGTAGGACGAGAATAGGCATGTGAAGGAGAAAGAGGAGCAGGAATTGGATGATTTTATAACTGTAACATTTTTTCAACAGAGGGTTTTTTAATGTAATTTCAGTTAGCTTCTAATTAGATAAGGTTGTATATTCTTTCTACATAAAACTTGTGTCATTAATTTGCTCAAATTTATTGACCAGTGGAACTGATTTACTGGCTTTGTTCAATCTTTTCTTTATATTCTGCATAGAATATAGAAAGTCTCTATTTTTGAAAGAGAATGTCCTGAAAGTTCAGAATCAAATTTAGAACAAGGATGATGAAGCATTTATTCACCTGAATAGGGCTAAGTCAAGCCTTTTATACCATGTTATTCTTCATTTTTTGCTTATAATATTCTATCAGCCTGCATATTTGTGTTTATATATCTAGATACAACTATGAAATTAATTTGGTTCAGAAGGCTTCATGACATCAACATTCTTTGGCTAAGCCCTTTGAAAGTCATTATTATCTCCCCAAAATCCTTAGTTATATATCTAAACATTCTTCATTATGTTTTTTGACATTTATGTTAGAAATTTTCCATAAAAGATTTTCAAGCTATAAAAAGAATGCAGAGAACTCACCCTGAGCTAAACTGGAAGTCTGGTAATGAGCTAAAATCATTATACCTGCATGTTCGCTTTTGTGATGTTTGAGCAATCCTCTCATTTTCTCTGGAGGCTGTTGCTTTTGCTTGAGGGATGAGGAGCTTGGAAACCATATGTGCAGAAGTCAAATTAAATAAGATCCTTCACAGTCTATTATTTGTAATTGTTTAACATCTTCCACAGATTTGTAGTTACTAACAGGTACAGGTGGAGGGACGGGTGAGTGAAGATAAAAATATGAGAGAGAGATTCCTTGATGTTAAATGTAGAACAATCATGTTACATTTTTACATTTAAGTTCTTTTTGGTTAACAAAGTTAATACATTAGGATTCATATGAAATAAAATTGTCTTGCGAAAGTCCCGCTCAAATGTTTCCCTAGCAAAGCTAATAAAAATGAAATTTCAGTTAAAATGTTGATGAAAATTCTGAAATTCAACAACAAAAATACAAAAAGTTGTTTTGTATTTCAGCCAGTTCTGTTCACTAGGGATTAAATGCACAAAGGGGACCTCAGCATTTAACTGCCCCTTTTGATTCCTAAATCCAACATTTAGGTACCACTGGCATTCACAAGCCCCCTTCTCGGGGGCTTTATACACCTACATCCCTTACACACCTACATCCCTGCCAACAAAGTCCTGTAAGTACCTTATTTTCTGCATGTGGGCATATCCACAGCCACCTAAATTCAGACACTGATGAGCAGCGTGGTGCCTAACACACTCTTAAGTCACAATAGGATTAATAAACCCAACACTTCCTCCACCGGTTTGTCTGTGGGGCCTGAGCCCATAGGTATTCTCAAAACACACGTTCCCCCCCCTTCCCCCCCACACACACACAAGGGATGACAATAGTGGTGGTACTGTCCCCAGTATCCCACTGGCTAGACTAGAGCACTCCCCTGTATATGGGTTCAAATCCCCACTCTATGATTTGGAGCAGAGACATGACCCCAAGTGTCACGATTTCACAGGTAATACCTTAACCTCTGGGCTATTAGGGACGTATCACTTCTTCCTCCTCCAGTTTTTCCTAAGAAAGAGCTGACCCAATGTAGATGCCTAATAGCAGAAGATGGTTCATGTCTATGAATCCCAAGTAGAGGGAGGCACTCCCCTTCATCCTAGAATTGGGTACATAACTCTGAGTGGCAGGATTAAACTATGCCCCTCTCCTCAGCACTTCCCACTGGCTAGCTTGGTATCTCCACGCACAGCATGATGGCTCCTGTGAATCTTATTTTTAGGTATCTGCCTCTGCATATGCATAGTAGAAGCAAGCTTGGCAACCTGACTCGGAGCTTAAGACTTCATTGGACAGCATTGTGCCTCACCTTAGGTGGTGCAATGCAGAGCTTCAGTCACTTTTGTGGATCTGACACTAAGGCTATGCCTACACAGGGATAAAAACATCCTCAGCTGGCCCAGGACCACTGACTCTAGCACCCCAGGGCTCAGGCTCTGGGGCTCAAAATCAGCATGTAGACATTCAAGCTCTGGCTAGACCCCAAGTTCTGGGACCCAGATCCGTGATGGTACTTAGGCACCTAAACCCCAGAGTTAGATACCTAAGTCCCAATTTTAGGCATCACTGCAATCCGTGAAACCCAGCTCTGCTGCCAAATAACCCTGTAGGTGCCTAAACACATTCAGCACTTAAATTTTCTAAGCACAAGTTCCCTAGGAACCTTTGTTTCTGCCTGTGGGAATGTACACTGTTGTCTCCCTCTATGCACACGAGGGCTTATTTAACACCTAAACCCGAGAGTTGTCCATGAAGTAGGGAAGGAAGGCAGACACTAGGGATATTAGCATATAGTTGTGTAAACGATTAGCTGATAAGCCTGATCTTATCAGTTAATCCAAACAACTACATGCACCCCCCTCCACTTGCTGCCTCTGTATCAAAGGCAGCAAGAGAAGGGGAGAGAGGAGCCACTTCATAGAGAGGCAGCAATGCAGCGGGTGAGTGGGGCAAGCGGGAGCCATGTGGGGAGCCATCTTTTAAGCTGACTCTCCACACATGCCAGCTCTGAGGAGCCGCCTGTCCCTCTTTGCTGCCTCCCACAGAGACAGCACTAGAGGTGGGGAGCACTGGCTTCATGAAGCTGCCTCCCCCGCCATGTTGCTGCCTCTGTATCAGAGGCAGCAGCACAGGGTCACAGGTGGAAGCTGGTCTGCATGGGGAGCTGGTTTTTAAACTGAGGGTGGAGGGATTTTGATGAAGGACTGGGCACAGGGTGTCAAGGTGTCTAGTTTTCAACTAGAAAATCCAGTTGAAAAGGGGCCTATCGATATTAAATCCCTCAGATGAGGAACTAAATTCTGAAAGAAACAAAATGATTTCCTTTGCTTCTCTGACATACGGCAAGATTTTTCCAGACTGATTATTCCTACCATTCAGCCCTAGATCAGCTCACCAAATGCTGGACAGAGTATCACTCAAAATATGTTTGTAGTTTGTACTGTGACTAGTACAATGGGATCCTGGTCCATAACTAGAGTTCCTAGATTCAATAGTAATCATAATCATAATGTAAACAATGGTCCATGTTCTGACACCAACACCTCATCAATGAGTCCGTATCCCCTTTTACAACACTGTTTTACAGCTTCACTTTTCCTGTACTGCATAATCCATCATAATTACCAAGAAGCTGCACCTTGATAACAATTTTATGGCTCCCTACTTCCTTCATTAAAATACACCTCTTGGTACTGCACAGTAATAACGTACTAGTTCTTATTCTGCTCCTTTGCAGCTTTGCTTGTATCTAACATCCTTATCTCTGCCCAGACAATGAAAACCTTGATGTTAATATCAGCTCTTGCAAAGCTTTATTCTTTCCCAGAACAAAAAGCCACTAACCCAGCTTCTTGCAGCAGTGACTGACGTTCCCATATGATTCCCCTATCACTTTGCATCACAACTAATTTCTCACAACCTAATTACAGTTTCATATTCTGTCTGCTATTAACCCATTTTGAATACTAACTTTCTGACTGATTTCCTACAGTAACAATATACCTTATATATAATAAATATGCAATCTCCTCATTAGATAGTGTCATAAAAAAGCACTAGACAATTATTACTCCATCTCATGTTCTTCCCACGGGTAGCACATAAATAAGATGTTGTCCATTAAAGGAACTTAGTGCTTCTAAATTTCCGGCATAATACACGTATATTTTATATTTACATACACATTACCATTTTTTAATCTAAAACCAATCTGGAAAATGTTATGAGTTCACATAGATCATTTAAGGATACCAACAGACCAAATTATTTCACATTTGTCACGCCTCCATCATTTACACCTACACTGAACGAAGAGCTGGGAAAGCTCTTTAATTTGTGCATTGGGGCTTGTTGTAAATGTCAGTTGCTAAGAACTGCTCTGCTCAATTCCCTGAATTCTCCAAATCTTTTTTTAATCAACCTGTTCTGGTTATTAGACTGTCCTCATGTCTTTGGGTGCATTTAATTAATTCAGTCCAACAGCAAGGAAGTGAACAGGTTCACCAATAACTATAGAAGTTATTGCTGAAAAACAGCACTTGAAGAAAAAAAGGCTAAATATGAAGCAGAATGCTAATTAAAGAAAGTCCTGTTCCACTCTTTAGAAGGTTATAATGATTGGCCTACTACAACAATGAGGAAAAAGGCTAGAATGAGATGTGATCTTGCAGGAAGGAGGGGTTGTTTTTTGTTTATTTGTTTTCAAATGGAGTCAGGTCATTAGCGAGGATGGGAGGTGCTAAACTTGGGGCCCCATGGGAGCTAGGCAATCTCGTAAGAGGTCTGCAGTGTGTCAATGGACTTTGCAAAGTTTTAAATAAAATGTAAGTGAGCACTTTGCTTCAAAATGTTTGCGAACTTACTAATGACAAAGAAATGTCAAAAGGACTGATGGCCTGGAGTATTTTAAATTAGCACTATAAAATCCAAGGTCCAGACCTTGGCTGGTATAGATCAACATAGCTGAGTATCTAGTCCTGTATCTCTAGCTAACCCAGTTCATATTCTTTACAAGAGGAACGATGATGGCCCAGTGATTAGGGTGCTAACCTGGAGCGTGATTCACCATAGGGTTCTTTTGTGGCCTTGAGTAAGGCACTTAAGCTCTCTGTGCCTTAATTTCTGGTGTGTAAAATGGGGGCAGCCCCTGCCTCCGTTCCTTCTCCCACAGGTACCCAGGGGAAGCTCTGGCCCCCACCCCGTAAAGGGGAGGAGACAGAGACAGACACTGGCTCATCCTGAAACTGCTCGCAACAGACCCACACCCACACCCAGAGGTACTGTGAGGATAAATATATCAAAGATACCTAAAACAGATAGGAATCTGACAGGAAATTTTGTAAGACTAGGGTTTCCCTCCATAAGGACTCTACTAATTCCTGGGTTGTGTTATGCCAGTCAGACAGCCAAGTGATGATTATCTTTTGGCAATCGCTTTAGGTCCCTGATCAAATCAGGAAGTGGGGAGCTATGTGTGAAAAACATCTGCACAAGGACTGCCAAATGTCCATGGTGAGTAGGGCAAAATAAACATATCTCCTTTAACTGATGGGTTGATTGCAGGATGCTCCCTTTAAGGGACCCAAAGATTTAAATGTTGTCCTCAGTGTTAGCTTCCAGAGGAAGTACTATGGGACAGATAACTTCTGGTTAAAGCAGACTCACGTTGACCTGTTCCTTCCACGCCAGAGGCCTAACTGTACCTGTAATGCCGCCTGAGGGACAAGCACCCTTTAACAGTGTCAGTCTGGTTCCTCTGTGTCTGAACAGTAATGTTCATAATACTTGCATAACTGCCCTTCCTTCCTTTGCTTACCTCATTATTCCCCATAACCCTGCTGGAATCCCTTGCAGCCAGAGGGGTTGCAAGCCCAATTCTCTGCAGAGTATCTATGACACCAGGCAATGCTGGGGCTACAAACAGGCAAGATGCTTTTCCTTCCTTTCCCCTCACCCCCAGCCTGCAGGAAAAGTGCTCTGATACCACAGTGATGGTGGGTTTGGTATCAGACTCTAGGTTGAGTAGCTCCAGTTGACTCAGAGCTTTGTTAATGAGACTGAGGGGCAGCTTCAGGGGATAATTCCATCTACTATGTGCTCCAGTATTCTACCCCTGGCCCAACCCTGTCTATCCTTCTAGTGTTCTCCTGAAGCTGCCTCTCTCCTGTGTTCCCCATTCACTGCTACTTCTGCTGCAGCAGGAAGAGTACAGTTGGTCAGTTCCTTTGGACTCCCTAACTCACCCCTAGATACTGCTAGGAAGGTTGGAGGGAGGCAGTGTCCTCTGTGCCTCTCCTGAACTCCCACTGCTGCTGTGGTGAAAGAGGACAGGAGTCTTTGGATTTTGCAGACCCCCAACCCCACCCTCCCACTGCCCACGCATCCTGCAACTGAGGCCTGTAGGACATAGAAGCTTCTTTTCTCTCATTGTGACGTATTGGACAAAGGCTTGCATGACACTTGGAACAAAGACTGTACTTTGTCTGCATTTCAAGGGCATTAATAACCTGTGTCAGAAGGACACATTCCCATGGTGAATCTGCATACCAAATATTTTTTTGTGTACGTCTTATTCTGGGATATTATTGTGAATCTCACCACTTCATCCTTCATTCAGATTCCTCTTGTCAGGGCAGCTAGGCTGGTCCTATCTACCACTGTGTTTGAAGAAATGTAGCACTTCTTTGAAGCAGTCTGTCTGCTAGATTCTTTGGAAAAAGCTTTCTTAAAGAGGTGAGTTTGGGAGAAGATGGAGAGGGTACGCAGGACTCTTCCTAATCTCCTCAACCAGAGAGTATTCCAAAGTCTTGTCTACAGTTTTGACAGCTGTTCTGGAAGCTCCCCTCTTAAATCAAACTCTGGCACTTGGAGCATACCATCTGTGTTGTTGCAGTCATGGGTCTAAAAAGTAGAGAGGAGCTATCAGCTGCCATGGGTCTATTCTGTTAAAGTATTTACAGATCAGTATCTGAACTTTGCACCGGATCTAGCACTGAACTGGGATTTAGAACAGGTAGCGGAACATTATTTTCTCTTCATCTTATCCAATACAGAAGACCAGCTGCTACCCACTGCAGAGGAGGTTGCTATTTTTTTCAACTAGACAAAGGTTGAATGAACTATAGTAAGGACACACTGAGGTGATGAATGCACGGACTGTTACAGCCAGCTTCGTTATCAGAAAAAGAAGAAAGGTGTGTTCTTGCTATATGGAGATAGAGGAAGCTGCATATGGTGATGGCTACTGTTTGAATATCCAGTGCGCCTAAAAAGCTGTATCTGACCTCAAGGCTGCAAACTGTCTTTGACGAGCAGATGCTTCCACAGAGTCTCATAACTTATAATGCCTGAGTAGAAATGCTTCATCTGGCATTTAGACTCATTCTAAAGGAAAATCCTTTCCTCTGTAACATATCTGTGAAATCTTGTAATTACTATATAGACAAAGACTCCCCTAAGCTCTTAAATAGATTTCTTTTACTCTATTGCTTTGCAAACCATGATTGGCTCTCTCTTGCTATTCCTTCACAAACCATTTATGAGACAAGTAGTAGATTGCAAACTATTCAATATTGTTTTATTTTTGTCTTCCCTTTTAAGGTCACATACAGTTCCCTTTTGTTCTCAGGTACCTTGTCATGTCACTTCACTCCATGAGTTAAGCATCTTGGACTTTAACAACCTATGCTTTTATTTTTAAACTACAGTCCAACAACATTGTATTTTTGTTTGCATAAAGCTAGGGTTTCATTTCTGTTATGTAGAGCACTGACCACCTTGAAAGTCTGGACTTTTATTTTCTACATCTAAGTCAGTCATAGGTTTAAAATTTGATTATATTGGAAAATCTGAAAAATAATTTTGTAAAAAGGGTGCGATTGGCCTCTCTTTGTTTGTTTTTTCTCAATGGGTTGAAGCTCCAGTGTGCTCAGTACATGAGTAAAAGGTTATTTTATTTATTTTATGTATTTATTTATAATTCTGCAAACTCAGTAATTTAGTCTGGGTTCTTTCTCGTTTGAACATCATTATAAGTAATGCACATTTTTAAAAAATGGAAGTTAACAGTTCTGACACTGAATGAGCTAGGACAGACTCCTATTCCCTCTCTTCTGTAGGATCCACAGTGCCAACAAGACTAAAATGTAGCAGAGTAAGGCCAGATCTACGCTGCAGGGGGAAGATCGGCGTAAGGTATGCAACTCCAACTACATAAATATCATAGCTGGAGTTGACGTACCTTAAGCCGAGCTTAGTGCTGTCTCCACAGCAGGAGGTCATTTTGAAAGCTTTGTGGCACACTGGATACTTGTGATAAGTGTATTGATTTAGAGAATTTCTTTAAGGAGGAATCCTAGTGCTGTTAAACAATTTCCTTGAAATTCTCTGATCAGTGCTCAAAGATATAAAACTTCTTAGAGACTTGCTGATATTGGCTTGTGCCTTGTACAGTCACTTGCACTGTTCCAAAGCAGGTGAAAAGTGCTACCAATTTAGATGAGCAGTGTTTTATTCTCATTTTCACAAGCGTACATGATGACACAATGTGTCAGCAGCACTGTAGCTCTGCAATGTGCACATTTGCAGTTTTTCTTCAGCCCTATCAAAGGGAGTTAAGAGATGACCTCAGAATCTCAACTTTTACTTTTTAAAAATGTCAGTTTCTAACCCTCCTGCTTGTGGGCAAAAGCTTGAGAATGTGAACTGAGTGCACCCTAAAGTAGGGGTGGGAAACCTCAGGCACAGAGGCCAGATGCAGCCCCCGGCTTCCCTGGATCCAGCCCCAGAGGCTCAGGGCCCCACCTAGCATTGGGGAATCTGCACTGGCATTCCAGCCCCCCCACTGCCCCACCAAGGTCTGGAGCAAACAAAAATCTACCAGGCTAGCCCCCCACCCCAGGCTCTGGTATGGGAGGGGTATGTGGGGAGTGTCTCCTTGTCAATCGGGGCCACGTCAGAAAGAGTTGTGGAGGGGGTTGTTTGGGGGTTTTTTGCTTTTGCAGATCCCAACTGATTTTCCTGTGAGTCAGCAGCCCCCAACCCAAAAAAGGTCATCCCCCCACCTTAAAGGCGCAGAAATGGAAGGCAAAGAAAATCCTATTTTATGTCATAACTCATAATTTTTAAGCCAATTTTGTGATTTTGAGGCCTTATTTATGTGATATAGATGCCTTGGGCTGACAATAGAGAAAAGAATCAGGCCCTGAGTTATGACTGATGATTTCTGACACGAATAGGGTGCAGTCATGAAGGGAATTAGGAAGGGGGTGGTGTGGGACAGAGCTTTCTATTTTCCATATATATATTTTCTAATTTTTCTTACTTATTTTTGAGTAAGGAAAAACACACACAATAAACAACTAAATGCAATAGCCCCGTGGAAGAGAAAGCAGTGTCTTGTTCACATTTGATAAGATTATCCATCTTGACTCTCCTCACAGTAATGCCCCTAGCAGTCAAATGGGGCTCAATTAACTTCTTACACCAGTTTTATATCAAATCCTAATTTACACTGCTATAAATGAGCAGAGAATCAGGCCTGTTATTGGTAACCATGCAGCACCCTACAGAATACTGAGTACAGAAGAGTTAAACATGATACAAAAATGAGGGAAACTATTCTTCAGAATATGGGAAGATAGGCGCACAACATCAGACAGCACCATAAGCCCATGACTTTCATCAGAATTACTATTCCCCAGCCCCTCAGAACCCCATAAAAGCAGCATAGGGCTTGGTTTTTGGCACCACTGAATGCTCTTGGCAGAGCGGCAGACAGAGAGTGGATCAAAATGTCAGGATTATTTATATGGTCTGATTAATGTTTACAGTTACAGAGTGTAGCGCTTTAGTGAAACTGAGACAGAGAAAAGGGACCTGACATTTTGAAACACTGAGTCTGTTTTTGGTGTATTGATAATGAAAAGATTAACTACAGCAGGAAAAGCTCATCGGTCTTTGCCAAGAACGTCAGGGGTCAGTTCAGTATTGCCACTAAAGCTAAAATAGTGGGAAAGAGCAAAAAGAAATAAACAAAGGCACTGACCCTATAGAAATAGTCACTGGGCATGACAACGCCAGCTTCAATCATGCTATATAAAATAGTGAAGAGCTGTTGCTGTCTCAACCATGCTTCTTGGCCCTTACGGTTGTTCATCTTCAAGTCTCTCACTAATGTGCTTGACCAGGAAAATGTACCCTGCATGATTGTTTATTTAACAGGAAGGGAGAGATCCAGCCCACAAAAGCAAAAACAAGGGTTAAAAAAAAAGTGACTGACTGATAAATTCTGGGGTCTTTTTCTACACCTTCAGGACTGCAAAGAATAACATAATAATACTTTGCACATTAGGATCCTGAGTTTCAAACCTAAATCAAGTGATCAGATGAGCACCCTGTAGCTCCCACTAAGGTTGCCAACTTTCTAATAGCAGAAAACAAACACCTTTGCTCCCCTCCCTTTCCCTTTCCTCAAAACCATGCCCAGCCTGTTCCTCAATGCCTCCCCCACTTACTCTATCCCCCTCACTCCCTTGCTTTCCTCCACCATTGCTCACTTTCAGCAGACTGAGGCAGGAGGTTGGGATGGCGTGAGGTGGTGTGGGCTGGTGGTGCAGGCTCTGAGTTGGGCCCAGAAATGAGAGGCTCAGGTTCAGAAGGCCATTTCAAGTTGGGGGAGAGTTTGGGGTGTAGGATGATTACGGCTCTAGCTGGGGTGAGGCTAGGGATGGTGGGGCTTTGGCTGTAGGAGGGGGCCTAGGGCAGGGGAGTGAGGCTGAGGGGCTTGGAGTGTGGGAGGGAGCTCTGGCTGAAGCAGGAGGTTGGAGTATGGGACAGGATAAGGACTCTGGGCTGAGGGTTGGAGCCTGATGTGAGGCATTTGGTGTGTGAGAGGAGGCTCTCGGCTGGGACAGGACCGCAGGAAAGCCTGAGGGTTCTGACTACAGGTGCAGACTCAGTGGTAGGGTCAGGGATTTGGGGTGCAGGAAGAGGCTCTGGGCATGGGGTGAAGCCAAAGGGTTTGGAGAGTTGGAGGGGGTTCAGGGTGAAGCAAGATATTGGGATGTGGGAGGAGGTACAGGCTGTGAGCTGCTGGTGCAAGCTCGGATACAGCCAGAAATGAGGAGCTCGGTGTGCAGGAGGGAGCTCTAGGCTGGGGCAAAGAGGAAGAGGGTGGATGGAAGGGGGTCTCGGGTGGGGCTGCGGACAAGAGGTTTGAGGTGCAAGAGGTTGATCTGGGGCCCAAAGGAAAGGCAGCTCTTGGGAAGGCACAAAGCGTATCCGGTAAGTGCAAGGATGTGGCCGGGGGGCTCTGCTGCTGGCCACAGTTCCCACTGGCAGCAGTTCCCAACCAGTGGGAGTTGTGAAGCCAGCGTTCAGGGCTGGGGCACTGCACAGAGCCTCCTTGTCCCCCCACCATCTGCCTACCAGGTATGCCGGCCACATCCTACCTTCCTGGGAGCCAAGGCAGTTAGGGAGCTTCCCTTAGCCCTTGACCTCCACTATGCCACCAACCAGATTTTTAACAGCTCAGTCAGCAGTGCTGACCAGAGCTGGCAGGGGCCCTTTTCAAGGGGGCATTCCAATTGAAAACTGGACACCTGGCAATCCTGGCTCCCACTGAAAACAAAATCTGGTCACTTCCATTTAATCACCCAAATCTGAGCTGAGCTCTTTTAGAAATCTGACCAACATAATACTGAGGGCCTTGAAATGTATGAATTAGTTACACCAAACAAGTACCCTCTGGCCCCAGTAACTCTTTTTGCAGGCAGCAAGATGGAACACTTCGGGTAGATCACCAGTTCTGCCTGGGGACGGGAATTTGCCATCCCCGCAGAGCTAGCCACAAACCTTGCAGATCTCTGGGACCAGCAGGAGGCAAGGCAATCTCTGCAGAGGCCTAAGTGCCCTTGTGTGCCCCCACTACCTGCCCTCTCCACCAAACCTGTGATGCAGCTGCCCCTTCCCTGGCCTGAAAGGGACCCAACACAAAGCTAACATTGTCTGGGATTGTATTAGCATTTCATTAGAAAAATCTACTTGGTGCAGAGGGACTAATAAGTGTTCTAACCCATCCATTCCTTCCCTGGTCTGCTGACTCCCAAAGGATAACCAGATGTATGAAGCAAATTGTAGGGTAAGTTTGGAAACCTAAGAGTCCAAATTCCCTGACCCCGAGGCCTAACCATGACACCATTGTCCTTCCTCAAATGCAATGAACAGAAGTGTTTTTATTGTTTATCATTTTAGAAGTTAAATGAAAGAAACAATCCTCCAATCTTGGTCCTCAGCTTCCCCTCAAGACCTATGGAAGTCATGAAAATGCTGTGTAGAATATTAAACTATAGGACAGACCTCCTGTAGCAAATTGGCATAGTCCCACTACAGTGATGCCAGCTCACAGAGGCAGAGAATCTAGCTCCAGGTGTCTCCAAGGCATTTCTTCCTCCTCTTCTCTCTCACAAATTTATGAGATGAGCTGCAGTTTATAATCACTCAAGTCCAACATCCTGCTCACACAGAGTAAAGGAAGGGGTTACCACGGCAACAACCCTCATGAAAGAGCTTTCCATGTATTCTTTCCTACAAGCTACCTCCTCCCCATTGCCCCATATTCTCCGGGCATTTATCTTTCACTCCAAAATGTATGGAGCATGTTCACAGCACAGTGAAATGACAACTTAGGCCATGCAATACCCTGTGCCCACCCAGGTACAAATGGGGATTGTATATATGGGTGGAAGGCAGCATGGAACCTCCAGAGAAAGGCTTAAATCTTTCAGGCAAAACGAGCCATTAAAGAGATGATGAATGTTCGACAGGCTGGGGAGGTATGTGGAAACTATGGTTACTTATCCTGGGGCAACTCAGACTTCAAATATGGGTTGTATGACAAGAAAGTCAGATTTAGTATCCATGTTTCATGGTCAAAGAAAAAACTTCAGAGGATCTCGTGTCATTGCACAAGTGTTAAACAGTAAAACACCTCTGTTTGTTACATTAGGAGGACGGAAAATGATGCTCTAATATAACATGATAATTTGTGATAAAAAAAACCCTCTATTTTATATGAATGCACCATTGCTTTTTATAATTTGCTATATTACAATTTTACAGGATCCTTCTCACCTCAAAAGTACAAAATGAATACCAATAATTTATTCTTAAATAAGAGAGCTCCTATCAGATCTTCAACTGACACACATTGGTACAGTTCCAATGAAATCAAGGCATTGCACCAGTGTACACCAACTGAAGATGTGAACTTTATCTGTAATTTAAATTGGGAGAATACACCTATCTTTGATACAAAAACAATCATTGTTGCATTAATTTGTCTTACACTGTCTTTCCATTACTTCTAGTCTCTTCAGCATAACTAGCGGAGTTCTTTTGAGGCAATACTTCCCACAAAAAAAATCTGCAGGCTTGTCAATTGTATTTGATCATTTTCCCTCTCTCGTTAGCTGCCACAATTATTGATCATAGTTATGCACATATCAGCATTTTTCTTAAGAACATTTTCTCCACAGTTGAATGACTAACAAATAGCCTAGCTCGCTACCACATGCACCCATCTCCGCTCCCACTCCATTAAGAGAGCAAACATACATTTATCAAAACAGGGCATGAGATGTTCATCAGCTATCTCCTAGCAGCCACACTTGATGAAATACCAAATCATACACTCCTCAGTTCTCTATCTGTTTACTCTGTTAAAGGTAGTTTATTTTAACATTAGAGAACAAAAGAAAACTCTTATTAAATAAATTCAATCTGGAATTGAAACAGAAAAGGCAAGAGGCATCCATATTTTAGAACAGAAAAACAAAAGTTCATATTTTTATTGCTAATGACACAGTTTTGCATCACTGTAAGCAGTGGAAAGATTATGGATACAGAAAAAAATAGGAAACATTTGCCATGACCCAACGGAAAAACTAATTTTCCCTCTGTAGCAATATCTGATTATCATGTCCTTCAGATCTGAGGAAAGAGAAAACAACATTCTGCATATGACCAAAACTTGCAAGTCATTTTGGAGAATAAAAATATGAGAGCTACAGAAGAAAAGATGCCCATAATGTTCTAGTAGATCATATGATGAAGAAAGTATCTGGTTTATTTATAAACTGTTACTTTCAATCTATACCTTCATTTCTGTTCCAACTCTGACCTTCTGCACAAGGGGTCACTATTGATCAGACTGAGTTATAGAAAAATGAAAAAAATCATTAGAGAAATATAATATATATATATATATATATATATATATATATATGCATAAATAAAATAATTTATGTGGCTAGAGTTAAGGATAGCGAGATTTAAATTATACAATGTGTTTATAAAAATCACAAGATGGAGAGGTGGTCCCTTCTTAATATGAGCACATATGACCTGACTGAAAGCCTACTGAAGTCATTGAAAACTTCTTAACTTCAGGGTATGTCTACACAGCAACATTATTTTGAAGTGACTAGCATTATTTTGAAATAACTTAGTCCATGTCTACATAGCAGGCAATTATTTCGAAGTAATGTCAAAATACTATCAAGCTGGAGAACTTCTTACTCTGATTCCTGTAACCCTCACTGTATAGGAGGAAGTCAGAGGAAGGGAAGTCAGAGGAAGAGTGCTCTATTTCGAAATAAGTGCTGGGTAGACACTCTCAATTTTGAAATAAGCTACGCAATTGACATAGCTCAATTTACGTAATTTATTTTGAGGTAAGCCCTGCTGTGTTGACGCACCTATCAGTGAGCCCATACTTACAATAGAGTCTAGCTGGCAAAGTTCACTGTCCCGGATCACTTACTTTCCAGTTTGAAATGCTTCCTCTGTTTGTGCAGGACAGAGTTTCCAGATATCTTCTGGAAATAAAATCCAAACGCACAGTCTAGCATAGTAATGTGCATGGGAACAGTTTATTACGCATCATTTCACAAAACAGAGGGTACAATGAGGCAATATTCTCATCATGTACCCCGTGATTACCTTTTAGAAGAAATCAAAGCTAAAACCAGCAAAGTAAATCTAGTTACTGTGGATATAGAGAAGGATAAGACAATGCTACAGATGTTGGCCTTTCCCTCAAGATGCTACGGTTGAAAATTGAAGGACTAACAGCCATAGAATGTTCTGTTCTTTAACATCATTGGTGTTAATGCCCTTATCACCAGTTGTTTTATAATCATTGGTTTCAACCATATTACAGTTTACATGAAAAATATAAAATATCCAATTTAGCCCTCAGTGAACTCTACCTTATGCATGACCATAAGCAACCAGTAAACTTTTCGCTCTGCCTACTGGAACCAGGGATCCTTCACTAACTTCAGCTTAATCATTTCTGGCTGAAACCACTCTCTACCAAGCACTGGCAAGGTCCTGGAGAATTCCATCCACAACCAGTTTTGCCCTAGCCTCATCCAAATAGAGGTTACAATACCTAATCTGACCCATGTCTGTACTGAAACTACAGAAAAGCAAATGGAGTCAATTACACAAAGATCATTGTTCAATATATAGTCTGTGTCCCTTGTAATATCTCAATAGAGTCACCAAAATATATCTCCTTAGCTTTCAGCCATAACTTTCCCAAAGCAGGTAAGACCACACTTTAGCAGCTAGCTGTCACCTGATATCACCCTTGAGTTATAGCTACAGACTCCTGGAGTGAATAGTCCTATAGAGAATTGCACCCATGACAGAGCAATTTTTGAGTCGTGATGAGGCCAGTTTCCAACCAAAACACTGTGACCAAGTGTTAGAATATATTGCATATACTGAGGATGGATTTGAAAAGAAGAAAATTTGAGCTGTCTTTTTTAGACCTATTGCACAGCCATTAAATATCTCCAGCACACCAGTCTGCTCAACAAGATGTCAAGAGTTTTTCCTAGATAGGTTGTCATGACAACTGGGCTGATGCTCAGAAGTAGACTTTTCGGAGCAATTGGAGATCCCAAAAGAAGGGAATCCCACAAGGTTCAATGCTGGCACCAACTTTATTTAATCTATTCAACAAACATCAACTCCAAGCAGTTTCAGCTCCTGCCACTTCTGCTGGAGCCATCTCAAACCCCCTCTTCCCTTTAATGGATTTTTCAGATTCCACACTGGGTTTCCAGAGCTGCAAAAGCCGGGGGGGAAGGAGGGAATGGCAAGCCTTTGAAGTGAAGATACAAGTCATCTGGCTGTGGAGAAATCAGGCCTCAGCAGCTCAGCTGAATAGAATCTTGCTGGAATTGGACAGTATCTTGTAAAGATTGTGTAGTGTTGTCAGCAGAAAGCTGGAGATGGAGATGCTGCTTTGCAGTCTTCTGATCCAATTTCTTATTGATCGTCTTCACCCATTTTCAAGGATGTATCTGTGGCAAGAGGGATTCCTTCCTTCTGCCAAATTCTTTTAAAAGGGTTAAAAACTGTGACAAGAGGGAGCTGTCAGTCTAGGCAGAGAATAGTCCATTCACTCAGCAGCAAATATTTTTGGGGAATGATCAGGGGATGCAAGTGGGATTTCTGCTGCTTGGGATAGAACCATCACAAATGTGATGGCAAGGGGGAGATGGGGATATGTAGTGAAAAGCTACTACAGAGGGGTCCATACTGGAGCACTTGGTCTCAACCACTCTGGAGCTGTTCAGCAGCCCAAATCTAGATAGAAATCTCATGATGAGGACTTTGAGTAATTAGTAAAACTAAAAGTAATTAGTAAAACCCTGAAAATATCTACTTTGTATCTGTGGACATCTGCATCTGTGGATGTAGATGTGGATATTTATGGCTCATTTGGGAGGATGTGGATGCGGATACAAATTTTGTATCTTCGCAGGGCTCTGGTCCCTGTCCTGACACCGAACTATAACAGCAGCAGAATAATCTTCTGGCTTGCTTTTTGCAGCAGCCACATCAAATGTATAGAGATATGATGGTGGGTAATGATAATAGTTAAAAGTAAAAAAGAATGAAGAGGTTTTGAGGGGTCAGCTCTCAAACCTCCACCTGCAACCCCACAAACAAACACATCTCATAAAAGGTTAGTTTCTGACTCACTATCATTCTCTTTTAAATAGATTGTATGATTAGTGTATTCAGCTCTCCCCACAGGAGCCTTTCATCCCACAGTCACTTTTACTGATTTGATTTCCTCTCCCTTGTTATCTACTATATTTTGAGAGAGTTTGTGTGTGTGTGTGTCTGTCTGTCTATGTCATGATCATGAGGGATGGCCAGCAGCCTGGGGACTAGGGGGTTAACTATGTCCCTATACCTAACCAGGTAGCCAGCAGACAATAGAAATGCGGGTAGGAATTTCAAACTGGGACAAAGGAATTTCCCAGATACTGAGGGAGACAGACATGCCTCTCTCTCCAAGAAAAGACTCTTCACTATCTATAAGTAGGGTAAAGTTTAGATAAATCCATTAGGTTTTATTGTTTTATGGTTTCGGAATGGGAATCTAATGTCTGTGCATTTAAAAATGGGTTTTCCTCTCCTTTGTAACTAAGCTCTTGGCCCATGGAAGGTCCCCCCATGAGTATATTAATTGGTGAGTTTTCCATCTAGTCGTTATGCTTATAACAGGAGTATTGTGGTGATGATAAAAGTTCTTTCTCTCTTTTTTTTTTTATTAACCTGGTATTGGTTAATTTTTTTGTGTCCTGGTTTTACTTTAGCGCTGAGATTTCCTGTGTGATCTCTTCCCTGGGTTTCTTATTACTTGGGTGGTGGCAGCGGATTTTTATCCCCAAAATCTAAGTTTTTAAGATTTTGGGGGGAAGCTTTATACCAAAGCCTGGAAAGATACGGTTTTGGGGTACATTTGCGGGACCCACTTCTGCATTCATCATGCCAGAGTGGGGATAAGGCCTTGACAGTCTGTGAGTCTATTTGTTCAAGAACTCCCCATAAACAGTAAGAAGTATGACCTCCAAATTTGTTATGCAGCTTTCTCTAATCATAACATAAAGCAAGGTCAGAGTTTGGTTGTATCAAGACAATGCAATTTGCCAGGAATATGATTGTTTCTCATAAAACTCAAAGGGAGGGGTCTACTGGCTGGCACAGTTGTACTGCAGAATGACCACAGGGAGGCAGGCACACCGGTAAGAGAATAGCCGGGTGGGGGTAGGGCTCTGGATTTTGCCAGCCACCATACATAGATTAGGTTTGCATGCTGGTGAGCTGCTGGCCAGGCAGCATGGTGCCCCTTACTCCAGCCAGCCCTAAGGATCAGCCACCCCCCGGGTACCATTACCTGGTCAGTGTGGCCCCCGCTGTGCTGGCTAGCCCCGGGATCATCCAACTTCTTGCACTCCCAGCTCCTGCCTTGAGGCCCCTCATACCTCCCAACTACCTGCTCTAACTCCTGCACTCCCCATCCTCTGCCCTGAGCCCCTCTTCAACCCCCACCCTGACTCCTGCACCCCCATTATCCCCAACCTCCTGCCCTGAGCCTCTCCTCAACCCCCAGTGTTGAGTCTCCCACATCCCCAAGGCCCTGTCCTGACTCCTGAGCCCCTCCTTAATTGCCCGAGCAATGCCAGGTAAATGTGCTAGTTTTTTAATAAAAGGAAGATATAAATACTTGGCTGGGTCACTGGCCTGGTGCTGAGAAGCCTATTTTAGAAACATACTCAGGGCATGAGGGGAAAAAGCCATACATATCACAAAACTTGCCAAGCAGGTTATCATCAGGCAGCTTGGGTCTGTCGATCTAAAAATGTCTTAAGAGACTTTCCCTTTTCTTTGGAGGTTTTCATAAAGTACCAGTGACCAGCATCATTAATCTTCGTCCTCTATTCTCGACCTTGAAGAGCTTTCATAAAAGCCTGAAAGCAAATGAAAAGTGTTTCATTCTACAACAACAGGCACAGCCACTGTTGTCTGTGAAGCACTTAGATAACAAACCAATGGCAAGCATTGCACGTTTAATTTGCCCTGCCTTTTAAAAGTGAAATGTTAAGCCTTCAGCAATTTTTAAATGCATAACTTTCAGCACTCAGTAAACAACATTGGTGTAGATTTGTAAAATGCTGTATTCAGCCAGTACTATTCTGCAATCTATTTGTTTTGATCGATGAAAGTGATACGTGCAGGTACTTCTATGTTTTGACACTACATTTAACACTTCAAAGCTATGTGCCTCCATTTAAGATGTTTACTGCGGCAGAGAAAAAGATGACTACAAAGACAAACAGATGTGGCTTTTTTCTTTCAATAGGCATTGATGAATATGATGAAATAATTTATTTCAGTGAGTATGAGACTCCTTTGGCACTGACTGTCTCAACACAATGCCAAAAGGCAACAAGATAAAATGGAAGGACTAAAGGCCAACATTTGGTGCAGTGGACTATTGCACTCACTTTTCCAGAACACATACAAGCGAAGTCTGCAAGGGTACTAACATTATTCCAAAATAACATAGTGTGTGTCTACACTACCAGCCTTTATTTTGAAATAATGTTGAGCTGGAGAACTTCTTACTCAAATTCACGGTAACCCTCATTACATGAGGAGTAAGGGAAATTGAAGGAGGCGCAATCATTCAAACATTCTTAGAAAATCTACACAAGGCGCACAGTCTATATATTTCCTATGGGATATGCTCAGTGTTGACACCTCCCACAGTTTAATCGTGAATCTCACAATATTTGTTTTTAAGTGTTTTCAGCATATTCTGATTTCTGCTTTCAATCTTGTGAAGTTTTGCCATTTTCCAAAATGGGAACTATTTCCAATGACTATCAATAGAACTGAAGGCACAAATCTGCCGTCCGCATTGACTCTTCAATGTTTGTAGATTAAAACAAGGCTGTGCCCAGCAAAAATGAATGCCATTTCCCATTGTTTCTGAAGATTTTATCCCCTCAGTCACCTTGCGTAGGACAAGGATGGGACAGGAGACTGGGTACATCAGGCAGATAGTATGCTAGGGAGTAGGGCAAGAAAAAATGAGATGTTAGTGGTGCACAAGGGGGGCATGAGGCAGACTAAAACTATGCAGGGAATAGTTGTTGCAAAGAAGGAGAATGTGCTGAAGAGCAAACTGAGAGGAGGCGAAGAGAAGGAAATGTGGGAGGGCTGAGTGAATGCAGGGGTAGATGAAGAGCAGGAGATTATGAGGTGAAGGGGGATTTTAAAAGTAAACGACAGGAAAGGGGAAGAGCCCCCGCAGTTAGTGAATAAGGAAGCCAGGGTTTGTGTGACTGTATATTTAAACCTGATTGTTGATAATCCCACTCAGACTAGCAGTGGGCAGCTTTGCCCCTTAGGTGAAACAAACAAAAACAGAGACACAGAGTTTTGAGGGGGAGTTAATCTCATAATTTGGGAAGGATCAGACTGGGTTTCTGAACAGCTAGAGGGTGGTAATATTATGTGATTAACTGCTCTGATGGATCCTTATAACAGAAAAAGCCCATCAGGTAGCTTGATGGTCTAATGCAGTTTTATTTAATTCTACTTACCTAGGATATTTTTAGATAAGGCAGCAAAATATCCATTTTCTTCAAAACCACACTCAACTTCTTCTGAGCAGGCAAGTAAATTTTGTGCCTGGGCTGGTAAATTTTCTGTGTAATTTTGCAAGGGACTCATAATGCCTTAAAACCATTGTATCCAAACAGTTGTGAAGCCATAGCCACCATAGTGGCGGCTGCTATAATGAACTAGCCACACTCAACTGTCCAAGTAGCCATATTGTTCAAGCAAACTAGCCACACTCAACCATACAAATAGCCACATATGGCTAATGGCTAGCCTGTTGGACACCACAGCCTTAGAACAAAGGAGAATTGTCCCATTCAGCCAGGAGGATGCAGCTGCTGCTTCTCAGTGAATGGCACACAAATGTCACAGACAGATGTCCACAGAGATTCCACTAGAGCAGGGCTGCTCAACTTTGGAAGTCCCGGGGGCCACAGTGATACTCACAGCACATGCCGAGGGCCACAACTTAAGTGTGGTTGCATGTACATGCAAATATATATATGAATATATGCAAATAGCTTCTTTCACACTGACGGGCATGAATACAAAGATTAAGACAAGACTACACAACACGCAGGTCCCATTTAAATCCATTCTGATGATATTAATAAAATGCAATATTTACCCAATTTCCACCCATATGACAGCACTTTTAATGAGCAATGACAATCCAGGAATTTAACTACTAAAACGCATATCAACAGAAGACCATTATATTGACTCACCATTATGGAGCATGTACTCAGTGGAGGCCATGTTTAAAGGATCCCACCTGCCGTCCGGGTGTTGAGTAGCCCTGCACTAGAGCTTTAACAAAGACCTTGTGAGGCTGTTTCTTACTGTGTGAGTGCAAAAGCCAAGCATATTGCTGACCCACAAACAACAGTAACTTTTCCACCAAAGTAACATGTCCCTCTGAGCTGAAATCATCTGGAACCTTCTGCAAAAGGAAACTCTGGAGTCTCCCTCCACTGCTGGAATTTAAACCAGCTGGCAATCACATTTATTTTCCTTTTATGGACAGGCTTGTCAAAACTACTTCCTTGCAGTGTAGTTTCCTCTGAGCATCTGATACTTATTTTTAATAATGACCTTTTGTTTGCTTAGAAATAAGTATGAACTTTAATAGGTGTATCACATCGAGACTTTTTAAAAAGTGAAAATAGCTCTGTGCTAGGTCTGCCTCACCCAGAGAAGACTTAATAGAGGTTGAAACCCTCTAATCTGGCAGCTCTGGTCCGGCAACATGCGTAGTCTGGTATGATTTTTAGTTAGCTGGATGTCCACTTACAATGGGTGTAGCCAAATTTCCCATGGTTCCAGAAAGTTGGATGACAGCCACTAGTCCTGGCCCTCAGTGTTCTGTGCTGTTATTTAGCTCTAATTTACCCCTAAATGTCTTCTAAGAGCCCAATAAGCAGTAGAAGTGTTGGTAATGCTGCTAGACAATATGGACCTCCCATAATTTGGCAAATTCTTTGGTTTGGCACTGCTCAGGTCCCGGGTGTGCAGGACTAGAGAGGTTCAACCTGTACAAATCTTCTTCTCTAGCATTAGCATTGCAACTATGGTCTGCTCTGTGCTGGGCCTCCAGGAAGCGCAACACAGAAGGTGCAGCAAAAGAGAAACAACATAAGGAAAGGGAAAACTTGGCTGAGCTGAAACAATTTACACAAGGGAACAGGCAAACCACTGAGCAGTCCCAGAAGATGGCTTTAATTCCCCCATCTTTACCCCAGTTCAGGAACAGAATAATAGGTTGAAATATTGGCCTCATGGAAATCATTGGGAGTTTGTCATTTACTTCCTAAGAATCAGTTCTGTAGTGTTTGATGTTCACTATGTAGAAATGCAATTTACTATGCAAGGCAGCAGACCATCCAGCCTTTAATTTTTTAGCAACTATTCAGGAGTCAGTTTTGCCAGGAGAGAGAGGATAGCAGGTTTGTGGTGGTAGATTAAACATATACGTCCTGCAAGAACACCCAGCTGATTCAGAGTCTGTTCTGGCTTCTAGAAATATCTAGTTTTAAGTAGATGTGCTCAAACATTTATACACAGGTTGACAAAACAGGAATTTTCTGTAATATTTTTATGAATTATATGCATGGTGATGACCTCTTTGATGAGGGATTGCTTCCTGGTGAGTGCAGAAGGGTTAAAATGATTGTGGGACAAAACGGGAGCCATCAGGGGTCTGTAATGGTTTTAGGTCATCTGAATTGGGTGGTAAGGACTGGCTGAAACTAACCCATATCAATGGAGAATCCAGAAAGACAATAGCGGACCCCATTGGCTGGGATTTTCACACCTAGTAACCAAGACAAGAGGAAGGAGATTCTCTCTTTGCAAGGAATCAGCTGGAGAACAAAGTTAAGAGTTGGTCTGTGGGGGAGGGACAGCCACTCACACATGGAAATGAGGGACAAAGAAACAGAAAGAAAGGAAACCAAGATGGTTTCTAGAGCAGCATGGCTCAGTGGCGCCCTGGCTTTAAGCAGTATATCCTAACCTTTGTTTGTGTACGCCAATCTAGAAATTATGGAACCTTAGAAGTGGGGGGGGGGGAACACAAGTCCCCATCCCCACTTCTTCTCTTCCCCCAAGGCTTTGCCCCCTCCAAGGGCGGGGCCTAGGCACCTTGGCTCCTCTGCCCAGGGCAGATGGAGGTCTAAGACCCCCACATATACAGCAGCCAGAGCTTCCTGGTTCTTACAATGGCCCAAAGGGGTATTGTGGGCAAGAGGAGGAGCAGGGGGTTCTGCCTCCTGCCAAGGCCCATGTCTGCCGCCACTGGGGCAGACATCTCAGGCAGGTGTTACCTACCAGCCCTGTGCTTTTGGGAGCCAAGGAGTGACATTCATGGAAAACCATCCCCTCCCGCAAGCCTTTGCTGGAATCAGACAAAGCAATGAAAAGGCCAGGGAAGACACACCTAAACTAATTAAGGAAACACCCCAGCCTCATCTGCACTGAAGATAGAACTCATTATCAGATAGAATGGAGACCAGCTCTTCCAAGGCAGGAACCACAGTGAACTATGGGATATCGAAAGCAGAGAAGCACTGCCTGATGGGAAATCTCTACTCCAAATGCTAATGAA
>CM057847.1:17693513-17727947 GCA_030068395.1 Apalone spinifera
GCGCAAGAAAGCCCTATGTCTAAAATTGCCATCAGAGCTTTTTTGCGCAAGAGACCGTCCACACTGCCATGAGCGCTCTTGCGCAAAAGCACAGCTCGCACATAGCAGTGTGGACGTTTTCTTGCGCAAGACTTCTTGCACAAGAACATTTGCGCAAGAAGCCGCGAGTGTAGACATAGCCTTAGTGTTCCTTTTTACAGTACCTTGTAATTTTTTAGGGCCAAATTCTACTCGCTGATACCAGTGCAAACCAATGCAGTCAGTCAATCTGCAGTCAATTACACCCACATTATAAAAAGCAGAATCTGGCCACTTGGCCTTTTGAGGTTAGATTGCTTTTGGATGTTACAATAAGCATGTCTATTTGCAGGGGAAATTTAACCCTGTAATATTTGCAGTGCAAATGAACTGGAAAGGTGCCCTTAAGGATGCCATTGGGAACCCCAGATGGCAGAAAATGAGTATACCCAGCTTTACATCCTCTACTCCTTCCTTTCACAGAGATGGGTCAGGGATGTCAGATAGTGTGGCTATGTGGGACAAAGAACAATGTGTTGCACTAGTTCTTGCTGGAGTATTGGCCCAGCAACCAGTAGAAGTCTATCAGGAAAGCCCAGGCAAAGAATGAGTTATAGCTGGCAAGGAATGCTAAGAACAAGATGAGGTTCTTCAAATATGTCAGACACAATAAAAAGAAAGATCAAGGATGGGTGGGTCCACAGCTCAGTGGAGAAGGTGAGCTGATAATGGAAGATGATAGGGGAAGGCAGAACCACCCAATACCTGCTTTGCATCAGTCTTCTCAAAACATAGCATGACTGGATGACTAGCAAAGTTATCGTAGACAATAAAGGGGAAGAATGCAAATCGAGATAAGAACATGTCCAATATCTTCTGAACAATTTGAATGAATTCAAATCAGCCGGCCTGATGCTAGTCACACTAGGATGCTGAAGGATTAGCTGAAAAAAAAAAAATCTCAGAGCTGCAGGGCAATAATATTTTCAAACTCTTGGATGACAGGAGATGCCCTAGAAGATGGAGGAGGGCCAACATAGTACCCATCTTTAAAAAGGGGTAAAATGTGGAGCTGGAGAACTGTACACTAGTCAGCCTGATTTCAATACTAGGGAAGCTATTAGAGCAAGGTATAAAGCATGGGTTCCCAACACCACTACCACCCCAAGTTGTGCTGCTATTTTTGTTTTTTGGCCCCAGTCTGGGGTTGGGTTTTTTTTTGGTTCAACAAGTTTTGCTGCTGTAGGGGGGAGGGGCGTGAGGGTTTCTCAAAAATCAAAAGAGGGCGTGATGCCAAAAAGTTTGGGAACCACTGGTATAAAGCATTCAGTTTGCAAATATCTGGAGGATGAAAGGGTAATCACTAGCAGACTGCAAGGATTCACCAAGAACAAATCATACAAACCAGCTTGATTTCCTTTTTTGACAGGGTAGCTAGTTTGATGGATAGAGGGAATGTGGGGGAAATTATATACCTGGACTTCAGCATATCTTCTGACACAGTTCTAGTCAACATTCTCATATATAAGATGGAGAAATGTGTGCTTGGCATAACTACCATTAAGTGGAAACGTAAGTGGTTAAACAACAGCAAAGAGTAACTATTGATGGAATGACACCATCTTGGAGAGTGATCTCAAGTGGGGTTCCACGGAGATCTGTTCTGGATCAGTTGTTTAACATCTATATCATGATCTGGATGTAGGAACAGAGAACATATTGATCAAATTTGCAATGACACAAAGCTGGGGGAGGTTGCCAACACTTCAGAGAATAGAGAATACATTGGAGAACTGGGCTCTAGACGACAAGATGAAATTCAAAAAAGAAATGTAGGGTGCTCTGCAGTTCCAAAAAAAGTCAATGCAATTTTTTATTGCATTAACAGAGGCATAGCATGTAAGTCACACCAAATGATAGTATCACTCTAGCTGGCACTGGTTAAACCTCAGGTTGAGTAATATGTCCAATTTTGATCACTAGTTACAGAAAGGATGTAGGAAAACTGGAAAGGATCCCAAGGTGAATGGCAAAGATGATCAAAGGGGTGTAATGCAATCACATGAGTAAAGGCTGAACTGGGTATGTTTAGTTTGGAAAAGAGGAGAATCAGGAGAGGCTCATAGCTGTCTTCAAATACTTGAAAGGCTGACACAAAAAAGATGGAGACAAGTTGTTCTCTTTTGCCATAGATGGTAGGACAAGAATCAATACTACAGCATGGCAGATTTAGATTAAATCTCAGGAAAATCTTCCTAACTATAAGACCAATAGGATAATGGAACTGGCTGCCTCAGGAGGCTGTGGAAGCTTCTTCACTACAGGTTTCCAAAAGGAGGCTGGACAGCCATTTGTCTTGCATGGGTTAGCCACAACAAATCCTGCATCATGACAATGAGTTGGACTACATAACCTTTCTGACCCTATGGTTCTATGAAAGTTAAGTCTGTTAAAGGACTCGGTTCCATCTTCCCCCGTGATCAATGAGGGCATTACAACAATTTAGCATCATCTTTATCTCTTTCCTACCCATGTTTATCTCTTTCCAAACCTGGGCTAGTCATGAACTTGGCCCATTTCAGGATATAAGCCTTGAGGTGATATATAGCTGGTTATATTCTTGTCTTTCACCAGTATGAATAAGTAGTTACTCCACTGAAATCAAAGGAATCACACTAGCATAAAATTAGTAAATGAGATCAGAACTGGCCCGCTGTATATCAAATGTTCTCACTGTGCATACACCAGTCAAAGTCACATTGTATCTCAGCTCATAACCACCATAGTTGGCAAAAATCTCCCTTCCACATATCTTATAAGATGTACATTATTTGCAGCACATAATTTCCTTCATGCTTGATATATATATGGTGTCTACCAGCACACAGTTAGGAAAGGCTCAGTGGTAGACTGTCATTCACAAGTGACAAGAGTAAAGAGGAGCCAGCAGCCAGTGAGTTGGGAATAAAGAGCTCTTTTCCTTGACTTCAATAGGGACTCGATTGGGCCTTCATGGCTAAATGCTGTTCTCAGAACCCCATATGGGCTAGCAAGAATCCCATGATCAGTTAAAAGCTTAGGGTTTTAAATGAAGGCACACCATCTCTGACCTTGTACAAGGAAATTTAACAATCTGTAATGCGCAGAAATGCAAGGCACAGAAGCCTGCATCAAAGAGAACAGACCACGCCTGAAACTCTTCCCCCTGGCTTGTACAACTAGCTGTGGCCATGTGCACTGGCTGGATTCCATCCCTAAACTATTTTGCTGCTGGGCTGTATTCTAATCCACAGATTAAACCTAACAGAAAGGTCAGATTACTAAAACTGCTCACATCTCATTTTAGGCACTTCAGTGCCACAGTCAGATTTTGGGAAGTGCTCAATACTCAACAGCTCCACATCTGGCCCTTATTTAGTGCCTAAAGGGGAGGTGTACCCTATTGAAAACATGGACAGTGTTGCCAGGAAGTCATTTTATTTCTTTGTCCTTTTTACCAAGCTAATCCACAAACTACATTACATTGTTTTTATAACTTGTTTATAACTTGAAAGATAAGGCAGTTAAAACTCAAATGTACAACCAATATTCTCCAATTCCTGGGCATGGCACATCACCAGTTTCACAAAGTGCCCTTGTCATTGGGAGAATAAACAAGACGTTGCTTCCTCCCCATCATATGTCAGCATCAGTGTGTGACTGCACGTCGTCAGTTGACAAGACTGAATGCCACCCTAAATTAAAACTTCGTATGCATGGGGACAGTACTATATTCATGTGTACTTTACAAGGCTATGATGGATAATGGGTTACCATGGCAAAGTTGTGGTGATGACAGGTTACATGACGTCAAGCTCAACAATAAGGTTTCAGCAGAATGAAAAAAAACTGTATCGGAAAAGATATTAAGCCGATTCTTGGAACGAATTATGCTCTTTATATGTAATGAATGGAAAAATTGTACCACCTGCCTTACTTTTCCTTGGTCAATGAATCCAGACCAGATGGGGCTCCTCTAAACATCTGGCCATTTGTTCTGATTTATATGCTCAGAATACTGAAACTAATTGAGAGAAAGTCATTTTCATTTCATGCAGGTAATTTATAAAATCTCCTATAATCAAGGCCCTACTTGAATTGTAGGGTGATTGTGAAATAATTGCGACTGAGTTGCGGACAATACATGGAAAATCATGGAAAAGCAATAATGAACCTTCATTAATAGCTGTAATTTGGAAAAGCCAGAAAAGACCTATTTGTTCAAGAAAAAAGTGCTGGAACAATATGAGCACTGAAGTATATGCCCACTAATTTTTTGATAGCCAGACATTTTTCTGCAACTATATTATGGTCATCAATGTTCAGGGCTTACAAGCAGACATACCAGTCACCAGCTGCCAGGGGCAGACAAGTAGGAACTTGAGTCACTGTCAGCCCCAGACAGCTGACAAAATTGTGATAGAAGTGTAATATTGCAAGATCAGCTACTTTTGCAATATTGCAAATTACATAGTGCCTTACCTATAAAGGATTTGTAAATCTGTTTTTTCCTGATAAAATGAAGTGTTGTTTGTTGTAAAGAAAATGTTTCAGTCATGCTGCCAATGAGACTTACTGATCATTTAGGTCTCAAGTTTTGTTATCCAACAAACAAAAATCTTCCTGTCATTTTACAACACTTCACATGCCTTTTAAGGCATGCTGCAAAACCCATTTATTTTTCCTGGGCCTTTAGAGCCTGATGCAAAGTCAATGAAGTCAATGGAAAGACTCACATTGACTTCTATGGGCTTTAGAACAGTAAATGACATCTTCACTTACAGGAAGATAAACACTGTAACACCCCTGTCGGCACCAGTATTCCTAATCCTCAAAAGGGGTAAGGAAAGTCAGTGGGAGCATTTCTCCCATCTACCTCCTGCTGTGAGAACGGTACCAAAGCTCAGCTTAAGGTACATCATCTCCAGCTATAGTTTTTACGTAGCTGGAATTGTGCACCTTAAGCCAACCTTCCCCCATAGTATGGACCTGGTCTTTGGGAAGAGCCAATGAAGAGGGATGGAATTCAGCAGCAAAACGGATTATTGTATGGCTGTGGTTATTATTTTCTAGACTGCAATTTTTGACACTTGGGAGTCTGAGGCTCCTGGCTGCAGCATTTTAGATTGTGTTTTTAAATATGTCATATGTACCTGGAGCTCTGAATAGGCATTGTTCTGTACATAGAGCTGTTATGTATACAAATAAAAGGAAATCCATGAATACTTTTTTTTTTTGCATTATTTTCCTAGCTCTAGTCATGACTATATTAATGCCATAGGAGACATTACAGGAAATTAAAACTATCACCTCTCTAAATATTAAGGAAGGCAGGCATTGCTGAAATGCTGTTAGTAATTTAAATCACAATATAAAAATTGCTTGAAAACACATTAAGGATTTATTAACACATTGAAGAGGGAGCAACATGACCTTTAGGTTAGACGTAGGTGTACGGATGTTAGATCAGTTTCTTAAAGAGGCCAATAATATGTTCTGAGCATTGTGGCAATGGTTAATTTAGATAAGTAATACATTAATAAGGCATAAGTGTATGTGTAGGCAGTAAAGCGGTAGCATTTATATTTACCAGTTGTCTTAGATAACTAACACGCAATTGCAGCAAATATAGAGGAGTTCAAGAAATATTGCAGATACTGAAATTACCCTATGGCTACATCTAGACTGGCACGCTTTTGCGCCAGAGCTATGCAAATGAGGCTCAGCATTGGAATATCGCCGAGCCTCATTTGCATAGCTAATGAACCACCATTTTTGCGGAAGAGGCTCTTGCGCAAGACGGGGCTGTCTACACTGCCCCTTCTTGCGCAAGAAAAACCCTTTTGCGCAAAGCCGTTATGCCTGAAAATAATCGGCATAACGGCTTTGCACAAAACGGTTTTCCTTGCGCAAGAAGGGGCAGTGTAGACAGCCCCGTCTTGCGCAAGAGCCTCTTCCACGAAAATGGCAGTTCATTAGCTATGTTAATGAGGCTCGGCGATATTCCAACGCTGAGCGTCATTTGCATAGCTCTGGCGCAAAAGTGCGCCAGTCTAGACATAGCCTATAAGTTTATCTTAGGTTAAACTGGCAAGGTTTTGAGGGTCCTGGTTGTATGCTTTCCTTACATGTGATAAGCTACACTGAGTGCTTATAAACCAAGTACCCTGACATTTGAAACGTTTTGTCCTAATTTTTCAAAAGTGACCAGGACTGGATTTTCAAAAAGTCTTGAATCCCAACCACTGAAAATCAAGCCACTTTATGATATTTCATTGGTGCATCTAAAATCAGTAGTCAGTATGGCCTAAATCCTCAAAGATATTTGGGTGCATAACTCCCTTTGAAATCCATGGGAGTGAGTTAAGTGTCTAAATACCAATAAGGATTTGTCAGTACTATTAAATTGGTGCCCTTGTGCCCAGTGGTAGTCAGGGGAAGATGATGATTTCTTAAAGATGTGATTTCATAGTCTTAATCAACACACTAATTAAATATTTTTAAAGTACATTTTAAACTAATGTCCTGTAGACTAACACAGTAAATTCAGAAACTGATGGTATATTCCTAGGAAAATGCCAGTTAAATGGCTTCATTACCACTTCAATTGCTCTTTCATGGGTTCAATGTTCTGCAATAGGCCTGGCAGGCTTTTTTACTTTGAATTTAACTAGATTCTCTCTGTGGAGTTATAGAACAGGGACAGGAAGACTTTAAGGCCCAGTGGTGCCCCAAATTTTCGAGTGCCCTACACAGCTGAATACTCTGTATTTGGGTAAGGATGACCCTGGGTTTGGGTCTAGAACAACTTAGAAAATTTTCCATGAAACAGTTTTCCATCAGAAAATACAGTTCTGTCAGAACTGAAACATTTTTGCAGTAATGTGTTGGTTTCGTTGACATTTTCAAAGGGGAAAAAAATCAAAAGAATAATTTTGACTGTTTCGTTTTGAAATGTCAAAGCATTTCTTTTGGATAAGGTAAAATGTCTTGTTTCAACTTTATAGGTTATATTCAATTTGGCTTATGTTACATTTAAATATTTATTATATGTTTTGATACTTTAAAAACAAAACATTTTATCTTACCAAAACATTTTCTTTCAATAGTTCAGAATTGAATTTTTGGGAAATTTTCATTTTGGGGCAAATTTAGAAATTCGTGTGTTTTGCTCCAATTCAGAATGAAAACAAATACTGTATTAAGTATTAAGATTTTTCACACAATGGAAATTTCAGTTTCCAACAAGCTCTACTTGTCAATCTTGAAAATTTTAAGACATAGAAAGCAATTTCTGCTCAAGGAGCAGTTTGCATCATAAGTCTCATCTTTCCCTCATGACAAATAATATTCCTCAATTTTTACCCAAGTTTACCTTTATGCCATATTTTATCCTGTTCTATTAGGCTAAATGACCATACGTCTCAGTTTTATTGGGGCTGTCATTTTTTCATATGTTGTCTCAGGAACCTCCTTATGGACACTCAGTTTTTCATTTGATCAAAGAGTTTGGATTGCTCTGTAGCTCTAAAATATTTACACATTATCACTGCCTTGAGTAGAATTTGCTTTCCATTTCCCAGGAACAAAAGGTGCATCTACACAGCAGGGCTTAACTCGAAATAAGCTATGCAAATTGAGCTACATCAATTGCGTAGCTTATTTCAAAATTGGGAGCATCTACACAGCACTTATTTCAAAATAGAGCACTCTTCCTCCGACTTCCCTTACTCCTCGTACAAGGAATTGGAGTAAGCTTGACAGTATTTTGACATTATTTCGAAATAACTTAGTCCATATCTACACAGCAGGAAGTTATTTCGAAATAACACCAGTTCTTTCAAAATGACGTTGTTGTGTAGACATACCCAAACAGTTCAAAAGAATGAGTATTTTGTTTGAAGTGAATAGAAAAGTCAAAGCTCTTCTACGGTTTAAAGCAAGTCCAAGCAACACTTGTTATGTGGTCCATGTTAAACTCATTCAGAATACCAATCCATAAAATATACTCCTTTTGCTCTTGACCCAAAAGCTGGCAGTAGCAAGACCAAAACAAGGGAAAATTATCACACAAATGTATAATTTGATGTGGAACTCATTGCCCAAGGAAGTCATTAAGGGTAAACAATTAGTAAGATTCAAAAGGGATTGAATATTCACATGCATGTCAAGAAAAATCTAGAGAACTGTCATAATAATGAAAACAAAACATTTGAAGAGGATATTAAAGCTGTCCTTCGATTATTTGAAATCAGGATGAAGTTAGAGTGGGATACAGATTACCGCACATCTACCTACTGTGTCATTCTTATACCTTCTCCAAAGTATCTCATACAGTTGGAGACAGTATGCTGGACTAGCTGAACCTTGGGTCTGATTCAGTTTGGCTGCTTCTATACACTAGTGTTCCTTTGTAGGAATGGATTTTTGTAAGACTTTTCCAGGACTCTAAAAAATATTGCCACAAAAAATGTCCTAGTTTTTTGTTTTGATCTTTAGTCAGTACAAACTACAGAGCTACCCTGGGCTATGCTTTTTGGGTGCTGCACCACATGAGCCTCTTACTTAGAACATCTTCCCTGGTTCCTCATTCATAGTCACACCTGAAACCAGAGGTCCATAGTATAAATTACCCTTCTTTTCTTTCCTACACTCCGGATGGAAAGTTGATTTTTGGCTTTGCTTCCTGGACCAGGTAGGGGTGCATAATAGAGACCCCAGAGACTTGTAAACATAGTAAGGAAGGTTGGGGGAGAGGAGGAACACAACCTGCCTGAGAAAGGTCACAGGCAGACAACAGGAAGCACATTTCCAGGCCTAGGTAGCTCGTGCATACCACAATTAGAGCTGGCCAATGGTTTTCAGTCAAATACTTTGTACTACAACAAAAAAATGTAGCTTTGGGGGTGACCAAAACTATCAATGAATTTGTGTCAAGTTTGTTAAATGTCTTTTCAGATTGGTCAAAACTATTTTGGTACTGTTGAAACCCAATATTTCATTTTGACATGCAAACATTCACTGAGACTTTCATGCATTTTGTCAAAAACAAGCGAAGGACACACAGAATGTCTGGAAGCAATAATCCCTTACGAGCTTCAGCCAGTGGCCAGAATCCCCCACAAGTTAGTAGAATGCCCAAGTTCATTCATATATTCAGAACCTTTCACCTAGATAAAGCAACCTTCAATGGCATAGGGGCTTCCAAGAATAGCTTCAAACTTAGCAGATACATCATTACTTGGAAACATCCAAAGTAACTAGTTAAGACCAGACTGAATAACAGGGTAGGGCAGAAATAAAAGATGTGACAGATAATCACAAAAGGCCCATGATAATGGACCAACATATATGAAAGTAAGTTGAGATATATACTGATCTATAGGAAAAAGATAATTCACCATTAGTGAGAAATGGGAAACATCCCTTACCGAATATGTATCAAACATAACATCAGTGTAACATATTATAACAATATTGTCAGCCATGCCCTTGCAGGTATTTAATAGGCAGGGTGTCACCAGTCAGTCAGTGATATAAGATGAAGTTATAGCCCAGATGTCTCTTCCAAGTAATACGAGTTTCCTTGAAGACAGGCTCAACTCCTTAGTCAGTCACCCTTTATTTGGCAGCAGTGATGGCATCTGCAAATCTGTTGTCTCTGTAGGCCACAATGAAGTCAAGACAGCATTTAATCAACGTTTGTAATCTTTGAGTTTGTAATGCCTTGCTTGCAATGTTTCCTTGGACCATGATATTGTGACAAACCTCAACTGAGACAAGAGATTTGAAATCAGTGATCTGGTTTATCAGGCTTTGCACCTCATGTCAGAGTCCAGCCTTGACTTGGCATGATGGATCTGGCACAATCAAGTAATCATAAAACTCAGTCATTTACTGCCTCACTGGCCTTATGTTGTCAGTGCAACTCACACTGAGAGTCTTGGAGCATTTCACAATCAGATTTGTACCATTGTCCAAGAGGGTTTCCACCTGATAGCTGATGCTGAAAACAGGACAATTATACTACGTAGCACTTCAAAGAGCGATACTGAATCTGAAGAAGATGATGCGGTGTCTGACGCAACAAGGTTGAGGAAATAGCAACCATAAGGCACAAAGAAAGCTCTTGGCACAAGGCTCCTTGCCTGGATGCCACTGTTTCTTCCCTTCATGTTCCTGCCCTTGTCTTAGCCTTGGTCACAATGGTCCTGAAGCTTTATTTCATTCTCATTCAAAATGTTCATAAACAGTTCTGGAAAGCCTTCTTCCAGCAGTGTTGTTCACAGACCAGAAACAGAAAAATGTTCCTTTACTTGTATAGAGTCATTCTCGCTGTCAAAAAAAATCTTACTGTAATTGATAACTTTTCACTGTGATTAATGCCAGAAGTACAGTCCATTGTTATGGAGTGGTACTTTGCTTTGCTGAGAAATCAATGTGTGATCAAGCACCTTCCTTGCCATGGGGTCAATCATTCATTGTGAATTGCTTTTCTGCAGTAATGGTCCATAGTTTCTTTACAAACTACTCATGTATGGCCTCGTATTTTCCAGGACGATCTACCAAATTGTGAAAATTACCATTATATTCAGTTCATGTTATCGGACAAACCAAATTATTCATTGCAAGGAAGAGGGTCATTGAGATCAGACACTCAACAACATTCTTCCAGGGCTGGATTTCTACATTAATAATGTGCTGGTTTTCTGCGTCTATGCATTTATTCATCTTGAGCTTGGAGTGGACCGCAATCCATCTGAAAAGGCCATAACATGG
This sequence comes from Apalone spinifera, assembly GCA_030068395.1. Classification (NCBI taxonomy): domain Eukaryota; kingdom Metazoa; phylum Chordata; order Testudines; family Trionychidae; genus Apalone; species Apalone spinifera. The sequence continues at coordinate 17,704,350 of CM057847.1, forward strand.
CTGGCTGACTTTTCATGTTATGTGGAAAACTTAAAAAAACAACTAATAGACTTGTAGGCTACATCTCTATTGGCAAGATTTTGCACAAATACTCTTTAACGCAAGAGTTTTTGCGTTAGAGTATTTGAGTAAGAAAGGGTCTACACTGGCATGTGCCTTTGCACAAAGGATGTGCTTTTGCACAAGAGCATCCATGCCAGTGTAGACGCTCTCTTGCGCAAGAAAGCTCCGATGGCCATTTTAAACATCAGGCTTTCTTGCGCAGTAAATTGATGTTGCCTGTTTACACTGGCCTCTTGCGCAAGAACAGTTGCGCAAGAGGGCTTATCCCTGAGCGGGAGCATCAGAGTATTTGTGCAAGAAGCACTGATTTTATACTTTAGAACGTCAGTGTTCTTGCACAAGTATTCGCAGCCAGTCTAGACAGGTGGCAAGATTTTGCGCAAAAGCAATTGCCAATGTAGACATAGCCGTAGAGTCTATTTGTTGTTTTTTTAAGTTTTTCCTGTTACAGGCTAACTCGGCTACCCTTCTGAAGCTTTTGAACATGTTATGTAAGTAATTGTACCAGAAAGTGCAAGCAACCATTTGGCATTCTTGTCACATATTTTTCAACAAAAACAGAACACTTTGTCAGTTGATTTTGAGTAAACTAGTCAATGCCAATTCAATTTCTCACCATTCTCAAGCACGCTTTCAGAAGTGTCACTGCTGCTCATTTAATGGACATGTCATATTCTTGATTTTACCTGGCCCATTAAAAATTGTACAGTGAATACTGTCAGAGTTTAGGATTGCTAGCCATGAATCAGAATCTGATGTATCAATCTGTGGTGTGCAGTTTTTCTCACTGCTGTTTCTGTCATCCTGCAAGGCTGATTCTTCTTTAGCGTTTCTCTCCATTTCATGTAAATCAGATTTTGCTTTGTCATTATTCTCCTTTTCAGATGAGCCACATTCTTCTTTAGCATAAATCTTCTGAATGCCAGAAGGAAAGCTGGATGATTCTCCATTACTCCATGCAAATTGTGCATCAAAGTTGTGAAATGGGCTACAAATACAATATAAATGTAAATATAATAAGTTATTCAAAAGTTTAATAAATGGAAGAGGTGCACCAAAGATGCTTCTTGCCTGGGGCATCATTTGGTCTAGGCCAGCCCTTAAGCTATATATGAGTTCCAGTTTCATTGGGCTCCTGACTTTGCGTAATCAGACAGTTCTCTATAATCAGCTTTCACATATGGCTTTTCAAGTCAGCAATCAGAATCTCACAGCTCAGCCACTAGGAACTCTCTCTCTCTCTTATTGAAATTAATGGGAGGTAACATAAATCCCCAAGATCTTTGGAGAATTGTGATGTTATTTGTCTAGCTTAGCAAAGTCAAAGCTGGAGAATCATACGTTAATTCTCGTATTTCCTCTCTAGTTCTCTTGTTCCTTTCAACTACCTCAATTGTGATGTCATTAGAAAAAAACAGTCGGTAAGATAGTTGAACTATCTGTTTTCACAAACCAGACAGCTTCAAGCAACATACTAGTGTTTACTAAATTAAATCTTGAGTAGAGTCCACTATTGGAAACATAGGTACAAGGAAATAAGAGCATGCGGGAAGGCTGAAGCATCCCCAGGTTTGGGGTCCTGACCACATGCCCCTGCTACCTAGGGTCCTAGCCACTGGTCCCACTGATGCCCAGGTGCTTGGTTGCTTGCCCCAGGTCCGACTCAGCCACCTTCCCCAGGTCCTGCAAAGCCACTCTCCCTGTCACCAGGCCCTGCATGCAGGGTCCCAGCTCTAGGGGGCAGTAAGAGGTGTAGGCAAGGATAAAGGAGAGTACAGCTCAGCACCCCCACTCCAAAAATTGTTCCAGCCCCACTGGTTGGGAAAGTGATGCAGACGGTTGATGTCTATTTACAGAAATATAAAATAAGGACAGACTGCAATCAGTCAATCTCTGCACTCCAATAGCTTATTCCACCATTATCAAATGAGACTGCACAACAGGCCTGTTGATGGGGGAAGGAGGGTGGGAGCCGTTGTCCCAAGCCCCAGCGATTCAAAGGGGTCCAGGGCTCCCAGCCTCCACCATCCCACCCTGGGCCCTTTCAATTGCCACCAGAGCACCGTGGCATGCACTCCATGCAGCTCTGAAGGCTGGGAAGGGTGCCATGCTTCGGGCAGCATGGAGGGCTGGCTGCCCTAGCCCCACCCCTTCTACTGAGGCCCCAACCCTTCCAGGAGTGCAGACACCCTCCCACACAGACAGACAGACAGACACACACACACACACACACTGCCCAGGGCCTGCAGAGGCTCTCAGCACCCATGGGGTGCAAAATGAAGTGCTGTTAAACCTCAGCTAAATCACAGGTATAAGTCAGTAATACATTCAGAGTTCGTGCACAATATACAGATGCAGATTTAGGGCTGTCAGTTTGGGACACTTAGGGCACATCTCCACAGCAGGGCAAAAGTTGAATTGAGCTGTGCAACTTCAGCTATCATTTTTAGAAACCCTAATGATGGTTTGCTGCTGACTGCATTAGACTTCCAACATATGTCTCTCATTTTGAAGTCCCCCATAATGCTACAATTTTTCTTTCCATTTATGAATAAATAGATGCTTAGTGGATCAAGTTGTCCCCTCTTGTTCTCTGGTTTGATTCAAAGGTATATAACAGACCTCCACCACTCCCCCTTCCTGGGCTTTGTTACTTAGAACATTGATCTATGTGCACTCAAGATCCTGTGGTTCTGAATTATCAGTAACTCTAACCCAGATAATAGTGTCTTTAATGTAGAGTGCTTGCAATGGGGCTAAAGCAACCTTAGAAGAGGCTGTGCAGAGCCCAGCCAAGGGGGAAAAGGTTTATTGAAAGCCAATCAAGTGAAGGCTTAAAAATAGCCAATTGGCCTTTAAGAAGCACTGCAGGGCAGAAAGGAGGTCAGTCTCTCCATATAGGGCAATGGAGAATGATTGGCTGCTTAGAACAATACTGGACATGGTCAGGGGAACAAGGAGGAACCCCAGCTTGACTGGCTGCCTAACTGGGACCCCAGTACAAAGGGCCAAGAAGATACTGGGGTTATGAGGAAGTGGCCCAGGGAAACAGATAGAGAGGTTAGAGGAGACATAGCATGTTCATCTTCAAGGCCCAGACATGAATTAATCTATCAAACAAATGAATTCAACTGAGAAATCTCTACTCCCAGTTGAGTTCTCCCTAATAGATTCTTATCACTACTGATGGGCTACCCTTCTTTCTCTCTTCTCATTATTCATCTGGACTTGTAGGGAGCTGTATATGTTTTAACAGGCTTAGGACAGGTACACATGTTACTAGTATGGCTGTGCCTCACTAATGAGATTATGCAAGGTTAATATAGGATTGTGATTTTGAAGAGCTATAGTGATGTACCAATGTTCTGGTCTTGGGCCCTCAATGAAGACAGCAGGTCTAGTATAGCTCCCAAGTCCCCTATTGCTTTCCCCAGGCCACTACCTCTCCCTGAAAGCATCTTGGACTAGGCTCAAAACAAGACACAAGCTACCATCTGTTGTATCATGCAAGCAAGGTAGTAACAAACTTCAACAGGCCTTTATTTATCAAAGGTGAAACCTCTTTACAAAGCTGTTGCTGCTCCCCTCTGTAGCTCTCACTCAGGCCTGGCCCATCTCCTCCCCCCTCCTTCCTGTTTCCTGTGCTTCCAGATTCCCAACAGCCAGTGTTCCCAGTTCTAATAAATACAATCAGCATCTAAAACACCACACCAACTTGATTTCTTCTGTGCAAAACACAGTAAGAATCATAGAATTTAAGGCCAGAAGGGACTAGCAGATCACCCAATCTGACCTGTACATCACCAAACACCACTGAGGCACAAGCTCACTACCCCAACACCCAGAATTAGACCAAAGTATCAGTATTCTTTAAACAGCCAGAAAACAACAAAGTCTAAAACCCATTCTTCACTCAGGATTGTCTTGCCATCCATTTTGAGGTTGGAAACAAACATACCAGTTCCTACATAATTCCCTCTTTACAAGAGCATGAAAATTCAGATACAACTAAAACAAACTTTCAGTCATCTTGGTTGCTGCAGTAAAATACTTCCCTGGGATCCAGTCCTGAGTCTCTCACAACTGCCTACCTCTCCCCAGTAGAAGAGGTCATCTTCCTGAAGCATAGTGCTGACAAGTTAAATTGTTTCGGCAGTTTCCGAGCCCTGTCTATTCATCCTGGACCACCTGCTCAGAGTTTCAGGGCTCAGTTGTGACCATAGTCAAGGAGTGACTATGCTGATGCATCTGTTAAGCCCATGAGCATGTCCAGAAGCCTCACCAGACTCCATCTGCCACCAGCACTTGTTAATAGAGGTGCTGTGCTTTCTCTCCAACCAGCGTGTGATACTGACTATTCCAGAGACTGGTCCAACTCCAACAACATTTCTTGTTATTTTAAAAGTTTGGCCAACTGAAACCTGACCATAAGTTTTGCCCATTTCTGATTTTAAATTTGCCTACAGGCTTTTTTCCTCCAACCCTGAAATCCATGTAACCTTAAAACAAAAGCCTGTTTCTCAGAAGCACAAAGTTTCACCTCTTATGAAATTTTAATATTATTAGAACTTTCTGCCCCCATGTCACCAAGCAAAGTATTGTAGGCAGTGAAAGTTGATCCTCACTATTCAGCGTACTGAATGTCATTATATTCTATTCTAAATTATCTGAGGCGGTGAATAAATTGGGCATTGCTCTTTTGTTGGTTTTCAGGTGCAAACCAAATGCACAGCATCACAAAAGCACATAATCTACCATCCTGGCTAGCCCTCCTTACAAAGGTGATAGAGGGGAAAGGCGAATGCAATAATAGGGATTCAATGAATATCTGAAATGTACCTGGAAAACATACTGTTAGCTCTGATTTAGGTAATATTTGTCTCTTGAAGTAGCAAAGACAGGCCTATTAGCTCTTGTAAGGTATCACACATTACCACAAGATTTAATAAGGAGTCAGATCAAAGTGCCCTGAAATACGTCTCTGAATTTCAACACTCCTGGAAGATCTGAAAAGTGTGTGAGGCAACACCTGTATAACATGTAATGCAAAGCTGGAGCACAGCTAGACTGCCTGCACTGTATGATAATTTGATGACACTCAGAGGATATTTCACATTGTGCCAATTTGTCACATTTAAGTTGTGAGGAAGAGAGAAAGATTAAAAACATCAAAGAGCAGCCAATTTTTTAGCGTTATTATGTAATCTGTTCCGGGATCACATGGCAAACTGAACTTGATTTTTACTGGATCACAGATTTATGCATTAAGAAGTCAAGGCAACCGAAACAAGCATAAACTCTTATACACAGCCATCTTGTAATTGAAAGTAAATGTTACGATTTTACATAAGAACTCAACTCCCAGGGGGCATTCCGTGCCAAAAAATTAAAGATTCCGAGTACAAGATTTTAAAATTCTGCAAATTTCATTTGTCAAAAATAATATAATCATGCTAGTTTCAATTATTTTGGCAATTTTTAAAAATACCTGTCAACATGCATGTCTGTAACAAAACAGACACCAAAATTTCCCCAAGAGTTTAAAAACACCACACACACCATACCACACCACACCCAATAACCCAGTTCCTCTTTCTCTGCCCTCTTCACCCCCTGCCCAGAGCTTAGCTAGAATAGGGTGATAGACACCCACAGTCCTTCCCAGAGTCCACATTCAGCCCCCCGTTTAATAAACCTGTATAAAACTTGGGTGAGCATACATAAAGAGACATGTAGTACTGGGGCCCTTGCCACCACTACCTTCATGTGCTCCTGCCATCTCCTCCATCACTCCTCCATCCAGATCCAACAGAAGGAGTGGAAGCAGTGGCCCCTTCTCAGCTCATATGCCTCTGGTGGCAGACAGCAGTTACAGGCCATTCCTACAGCCCCACCATATGTGACATCATGCCTAGGTATCAGATAGGGTGGCCAATGCTTTACATAAGAACATAAGAACAGCCGTACTGGGTTAGACCAAAGGTCCATCTAGCCCAGGATGTCTGCCGACAGTGGCCAGCACCAGGTGCCCCAGAGAGGGTGGACCGAAGACAGTGATCAAGCAATTTGTCTCCTGCCATCCCTCTCCAGCCTCTGACAAACAGAAGCCAAGGATACCATTTTATCCCCTGGCTAATAGCCTTTTATGGACCTAACCGCCATGAAATTATCTAGCTTCTCTTTAAACTCTGTTATAGTCCTATCCTTCACAGCCTCCTTCTGGCAAGGAGTTCCACAGGTTGACTACACGCTGTGTGAAGAAGAACTTTCTTTTATTAGTTTTAAACCTGCTACCCGTTTATTTCATTTGGTGTCCTCTAGTTCTTCTATTTAGGGAACTAATAAATAACTTTTCTTTATCCGCCCTCTCCACACCACTCGTGATTTAATATACCTCTATCATATCTCCCCCCTCAGTCTCCTCTTTTCTAAACTGAAAAGTCCTAGTCGCTTTAACCTCTCCTCATATGGGACCTGTTCCAAACCCCTAATCATTTTAGTTGCCCTTTTCTGAACCCTTTTCAAGGCCAAAATATCTTTTTTGAGGTAAGGAGACCACATCTGTACACAGTATTCAAGATGAGGGAGTACCATAGTTTTATACAGGGGCAGTAAAATATTCTGGGTCTTATTTTCTATCCCTTTCTTACTCATTCCTAGCATCCTATTTGCCTTTTTGACCGCCTCTGCACACTGTGTGGAAGTTTTCAGATAACTGTCCACGATAACTCCAAGATCTCTTTCCTGATTTGTCGTAGCCAAATTAGCCCCCCATCATACTGTACGTATAGTTGGGGTTATTTTTCCCCGATGTGCATTACTTTACACTTATCCACATTAAAATTTCATTTGCCATTTTGTTGCCCAATCACTCAGTTTGATGAGATCTTCTTGGAGTCCCTCACAGTCTGCTTCCATCTTGACTATCCTAAACAGTTTGGTATCATCATCTAGCGTAATGTCAGGTTCAGCAGCTAACCCCACAAGTAATATACTCTGAAAGGCTAAGGAAAAGGATTCTTGGTAAGGGACATGATCTTTGGTGTGGACTGGACATTGTTCTGCCAGAACAAGAACTCTGTTTCAGCACTGGCAGCTGACTCTTCAGGGTGGGGACTACTCCGCTTCCTTTTGGTCTCCTGGTTCTCTGAAAGTTGGGGAGAGCCTGCGCCCAGGGGAGCACCAACTGCCTCTCACTCCTCCCTCCCCACCATTTCCCAAAAAGGTTACAGACTCTGCTGCCATGGGAAGGAGTTGAGTACAGGTAACGGCAGGAGAACACCAGTCACTAAGAAGTGGGGCCTTTAGCTCAGTGTTCCAACAATGCTTCATGGGCATGGAGCTTAGCCAGCTTCTGGAGGTCAGGCTGAGATCTGCACTTACTGAGCTCCACAGTCAGGCTCTAGCCTTATGTAACATCTCCTGGCTGTGTGTAATTGCATCTGTTTATTCTGCTTCACTGTGGAAGTTCAATTTCAGAGTGCATCAACCTGAGGCAGAGTTACTGTGCCTCAGTTTAGGCTCCAGTGCACCTGTTTAAGATGCATAGGTGACGGCAGAGAAAGTACAGAAATTAATACATCTGCTTCCGCTGCATGTGCCAGCTGCCCTTGCTAACCTGAGCAAGAAAGGAATTCATCATGTAAAGACATAAAACCTAACCTCCCGCCCTCACACACTTTTTCTGTCAATGTCCATGCCAGTTGTGATTATTTCCAATGGAAATTCAGCACATCAGCGTGAATTATAGCCACCTGCCTTCCAAGTCTAGGTGCAGAAACTGTCATTATTTCTGACATTACGCAATACTCATGCATTTCTCCAAGACTGCAATTCATACCGTATACTAGAATGCTCAGTCTTTGGGGACTAATCATCAGATTCTTGCAGAGATTTAAGCTTAATCTAAAAATCTTTTCATTTCACTTCATTTAAATATTTTACAGAACTAGGGCTCAATGATTAATCAAAGATCATTCATGTCATCTAGGCTTTGCCCTATCACTAATCATGTGAAATGAAGAAGAGCAGATACATACTATGATTTTAGCAAGGGCTGGTATACTGAAGCCACTTTCCTCCTTACATAGCCAAGAACTTGATTTTAGAACTAGATTTTTAAATGTCATTGGAACTATCCATGTGAATAATACCTAGCAGATTTGGTCCTCAATCAAGTGCTCAGGCTTCATGCCTATCACTGTATTAATTCAGTGTTGTGGAACACAAACCACCTCTGTCCTTTTCAATATGTGTGGAAACATGGGAGCGCTATTCTTTTAAACCTGCAAAATGTTTATCATGCTTGCCTCACGCACACTAGTCACTGGTGATCTATAGAGCACTCACTGGGATCACAGGGGGCTTTTGATTAAACAAAGTATATATAGGGAGTGCTAATATCAATTTGTTTTTTATGGCAGTCAGGGACCAAGATAGTTATAGATGATGTGGACGATCCGGGGTGCGATCACCCCGTCCCTGAAAGGGAGGGGGGCTCAGCGAACCCCTTTCGTCCCTTCTTATTGGGGACCCACTGAGGGCCCCGGTTGCAAGCTCCGTTAGTCGAGTGCGATCACCCCCTCCCTGCACGGCCGGGGAGGGGGGGGTTCAGCAGGCCCTGAGATTGTAACCCGTCTCTGTAGGGTGGGGATGGCGCCCCCCCAGTCCGGTCCCTTCCTGGACCTCTGTCTGTGCCGGCCCTACTGTCCGGCCGTCACCCTTCCCTGCTTCTTGCCGGTGTGGCTACTGACCGGGATTGACTCCTCCCGGGGGAATGGGAAGGGGGACCCGGTCCCACCCTCTCTCCGGGTCCCAGCCCGGGGCCCTAAGCGCAGGGGCTCACTCACGCTCCAATGCAGTAGACGGGGGTAATTCCCTCCGTAACCCGTCTACCCAGGGACGCCAAAAGGGTCCTGCCCCGGGCTCCTTCCTCCCTTTCCGGGATCCTTTGAGCAACCGTGCTGCTTACCGGAGCCTATCTAGATTCAGGAGTCCGGGTACGGGGTTGCTCCGGTGATGTCCCGTGGGCCTACCTTCCCCCGCGGGTCTGGCCTCTGCCGGGTCGCTCCTTCCAGGATCGGCGGGATTGGGTCCAGTCCCCGGCGGCGCTAGGACTGGCCGGCAGCCAGCTGCGGCATTTGTCGCAGGGATCCTTGGCTTGAGGTCAGGCCATCTGCCCGCCTCGGTCCCGCCCTGGGTCCATCTTGGGCTCGGGGCTCTCCTCCCTCTCTGCCAGAAGGCTGCCCCCCTTCCTCTCTGGCGGCAGGCCTTTTTAAAATGGTCCGCTGCGCCAGATGCCACCCGGGGCTCCCCCCCATCCAGCAGCATGCCGGCGTTTCCCGCAGCCGCCTGACTGCCTGTCTCCACCCTGGTGCCGCCCCCAAAGGGGGGCCGGCAGTTCCCTGCTGGCGCAGGTGCGGAGGCTGGGTCTGGCCCCGCTGTCCTCCTTTGCCCGTGCAGCGACCAGGGGGAGGGATTTGGCCCACGCCTCCCCTCTCCTCTGCTCGGTGGTCCAGGCCGTCACAGATGGCTGTTGTGGCCCATTTAAATTCACAGCAGTAAAATTTACTCAAACCTGGATATTGTTTGTAGAGATGGATCCAAATTAATATCTTGCTTTTAGGGTGACTACCTACATTTTAAGGTAATGAAGAACAATTGTTTGAGGGGAGAGAACATCAAAGGACAAAGCTTATTCTAAGGGTCAGGACCTTGGACTGCATAAAATCTCATGCTGTATCCCAGTGTATCATCTTTTACACAATTATGGGTTGAAAATATAGAGCCAAATCCTCAGCTGATGTAAGTGAATAGAACTCCATCAGTTTCAATGGAACTATGATGATTTACATCACCGGAGGATTTGGCTCTTGCATTTAATCAGGTATAAAGTTTCTCAGTAGCTCTAGATTGGGAATGGGATATTAGAAACCACATAAATGATGTCCATTGAAATACAGGATAGGTGGTCATCCTCTATGTACCCAAGCATCCTCCAACTTCACAGCTGTGCTACCTCTCTCCCTTTGGCAAGAAAAGACTTCATTAAATTATAGGTTATATTTCTAGGTGCAGTTCAAGAGAAGACAATTGAAGGAAGTTCACACCCAAATTGATAGTCAGTTCAAAACTTTGTAGTGTAGGCCCATTATTAGTTATTTAACTTTTTTTAAAAATATATCTTTTTCTCATATTGAATAAAACGTGTTGCTGGATTCTTGAGAATCAGTTTCATACATTTTTGTGGCATGACTCATTTAATGAAAGTAGAAACTATAGTGCACAGAAACACTGTCTCCCTCACTCAAACACTATCTTACCCATGGGCTGCTTATATGACTCATTTAACATCAAGTACAAATATAATAAGAACTTCTATTCACCAGAATGGTTGTGGTCCTTGGCTTCCTTTAATACTCACATAAAAGGAAAAATGTGGAATGTGAAACAGGTATCCAAAGCATTATAAAGGATTCATGTATGGTATCCACTCCTGTGATATTTATAACAGACTGAGCTGTAAATGCAAGTCGAACCTTAAGTATGGTAAAAAGAGGAGTCCATGTTTTATTTACTGAGATGCAGCCAATGTTACTGTTTTATTTTGGCTCAGCCCAAGTGACAGATAAACATCAGCTGCCCACAAAAGCTCATGATACCATCTACATATTTTGTTAATCTTTAAAGTGCTACCAGACTATTTGTTGTTTTTTTAAGTTTATTAACTGCAAGTTCAGCCAGTAATTAGCACTTCATATGTATCTGGACCAGATCTGTGAATTTGGTTTGGGCCCATCTCTAGTTTTTATATTTCACTGCTAAACTGTTCAGTGCAGGGCATCCAGGTGCATAGGGGGCATGCTAAACTAATCCTCATACTATTCACACAGAAAACTGTTTTTGTGTCTGGTGGAAATACAAAAGAAACGCACAAGAATTGCCACACTGGAACTGGCCCATCTCAGTTGCTCAGGGTGGTCAATGTTAGATGCTTTTGAGGACATTACAAGCGCCATAAGGACGTTTAATTCATGTCCCTTTGAGGGAAATTTACTTTCTAATCCCAATCAGTGGTAAACATGAGAAGTCCCTTGTAATATATCCTAGCTGATGAAGGTTGTTTGTACAAGTTTGAGAATATTGCAGAGGCAAAGATTTTATAGTTGCAGAGTCTCTAGTCTTAGGGGAGCATCTGACTCATGCATATCGAGATCTACATCCTTGGTCCAATCTAAATTCCCTTTGTACCACTCCAGCAGTGCAAAGGTAACATAAAGCTTTCCTATAGGCACCGCTGGGTGCCCCTGATCTAGGTAAATCCCCAACTGCGTGAAGTGGCTGTGGCCAACTTTGTCCCACCTGCTCCCACCCTCACTCTGCAGCAAGGCAGAGATAGGGTATCACACTGCACTCAGACAAACCTGAACTGACAGAACAGTGCCTTGGGGGGGGGGGGTTATTCCAAGATCATTCATGCAGCCCCGTAACAGCTCTAATTTAATCCAACAGTCATTTTAGCCCCTGGCCAGCCCCCAGGATGGTGGAAGTTGGCTGTCAGTTTTGCTGCACAGAACTAGAGCTTGCCACTAGTGTTGGACAGGAATTTTCAGACAAAATGGGTTGTCATTGAAAAATGGCAATTAGTTGAAATCCAAAGTTTTCCTGGGAACTGGAATAAAACTTCTGTTCAGAAAGTGTTCTAGGTCTGGGATGGATCTTTTGGTCAGAATGAGAGAGCCCTACTCCAGAAAAGCCAATAGCTCAGTGATTAGGGGACTTCCATAGGGTGTGAGACATCCATGTTTCTGTGCCTGCTCTACCTGTTTCAGAGCAGTGATTTTCACCGCAGTATCCTCAGCTATCGACTATCCTGCTCTTGTTCTTCGTCGTTTTTCCCAAGTCTTAGTTTCATCCCAAAACAGAGGGAGAAAAATCTCACAAATGTTTCTAGGACAGAAAAACTGTTTCCTGCCCAGTTCATCTCAATGCACCGGAGGATCAAGCCTATAAGACTAATTGAGCCCTAAACACACTAAAAGCAAGAGAATAAAAAATGGCACAAGAGCCCAAAACATATCAAGTAGAATGCAGTTAAATACCTTTAAACAACTGTATTTCATCTTCAGCTCCCCCTGAGGTGGTATCCACAGCCCATAACCAGGGACAACTGGGTTTTCCTCAGAGACAGCCAAATTTTGAAGCCTACTCATGGCCAGGCAATTGGTATATTTTTTCCTTTGCTTCCTGCAGCATCTACATATTCCTTGGGAGGTATCCTATCCAAATATGAACCCAACGCTACCAAATTTATCTTGGGGCAACCAAAAGAATCCTAGCACGAAACAGTAGCAGAGCTGAAATCATGGCTAACTTAGTGACAGGCAATAGTGCAAATAAAAATGGCTTCCAAGAACGTCTGTGGAGCCTGTTTGCTGTGCTGGGCATTTTATTTCTCTGGCTATACATATCATCTCCATCTTTGCTTCAGCAAAGTACCTTGTTTGCTTGAGCCACTGGAAGCAAGAACCAGAGTAACAGGGTTAACATTCACTCTAAAACCTTGTCATGCATACCCTGCCAGGCTGTCTCTTCTACCCCATTCCCTTTACTTTCCACATTTTATTCTCCAGCATGATCAATGTCATTTGCAATGTTTGAAGGAGTAGGAAAAAGTGCTTTGATGTTTGCCGTGTCTGTTTGTACTTCAATGCAACTCCAGTGGAAAGTCTACAAGCTGGGTTTTTGTTTGCTAATTTTAATTTGCTGCATGAAGAAGAGAGTGAGCAAACAGCTAATAAGCTTTACTCCAGACATGAAAGGAATCACATGGCAAAGCATTCAGGCCCTAAATGAATGGTTTCTATTCTCTTTGCAAAACAGAGAACAGTCTCATCCATAAATTATGTTTTCCAACAAGTTCATGTATGTGTCCTGAGCTCACGCTCTACCAGAGAAAACATGCAATTACAGATCAATTTACACATGCTGAACACCTGCAACTTACATCAAAAATAAAGTCAACACAGGAAATATTTTTTTAAAACAAGCAAGAACCCCGCTGTCAAACCTCTCCCTTTCCATAGCTAGAGCACATATTACATGCTGGATATTTGATTTCCTGATTTTATTATCCTGGTACCCGTGGGTTAATAAGAATAAAAAGCTATTAAGACCAGCCAGATCCTGAGTGGCCTCAAACCAGCCATTGTGAACCAGTAATCATATGCTTAACATCATCTTAGCCAATTAACAAAGTCCCTGAATGGAATGAGTTAGATTATTTTTTAATTGATACTAGGAAGGAAGTGACCAAGCTATATTCTTGCCGCGATAAGCAGCTTTCTCCTGATCTCATGCTAAATTCTGTTCTGCTGGGAAGTGAAATCTTCACTGATCTTCTAAAGATATTTGTTTTAATGTTAGGGTATTTTTTTAAACAGGACTCAGTTGATTGGTATTCAGCACAGGACTAGAGACTATGGGGCAGAGGGCTTCAGGGCTGCTCTAACTTCTCTACCCTTGAGAAACAATTCTGATTGCTGTTTTGTGTATCAGCAAAGATAAGTTGTTGAGTTTCCCAATTATGGCACAAGGTCCACTCCAAAGAAGAATACATTTGGGACTTTTTCAAGACTTCTTTTTCCAGTTGCATAGTCTCCCCTTCCTGGATGGACATATAATTCTCCTTGTTCCTGGCATACTCATTTCTAGCCCATCTCACCTCTGCTCGGGAAGAGAAGGGTATGCTGCAATTAGCTGCTGAAACATGGGCTAAAAGAGGGCACATTAAGATAGTGACAAATAGCTGTTCTGATTGGCTGTTTTTCTACATTGTATTCCTGAAGCGGGCAACTAACAAGAGCAAGGTGGAGGGGGAATGAAGGAGTCAGAGGAAGGAAACACCTTTATGTGATGTAGACTCAAACTGTGGCATGGGAGGGAAGAAGGAAGAGAAGAATACCTTATTTATTTTTTTAAAAATACCCAGAATCACTTTTATTTAGCATACCTCACATTAAAGAAAGGAAACTATCCAAATAGTCATTGGTTAAAAAAAAGTAAAAGGAAACTAGGCAGGCATTAAAGAACTATTTGATAGGTACATTGATAAAGACCAAAGAGCAAAAGGGAAAGGAGGAAGTCATTTTTAAAAACAACTAGGGGGCTGCGCCCTCTGCTCATTACGCTCACCTACCCCCTCTCTGGTCTCTTTCACTTCACTCAGGGAGCCTACTGACACTCAGGGAGTCTAAAACATTCTGTCATCCTGCAGGAAAAACTTTTTTATATATAGAGAGAGGGGGGGGGAAAAACCCACACATTTAAACATGGGAATGCCCTCTTCCCCAGCTTGTTCTATCTACGCATTAGGGAAGTAAAAGAGTAGTCAAATAGTCAACTAACTGATAAGCCTAGGCTTATTAGATAGACCAGTCGACTACTCCCATTACTCCTCCCTTGCTGCTTCTATATCAGAGGCACCAAGGGGAGGGAGCAGGAGCCAGGGCTGGGGGGAGCTGGCTTAAAAGCCAGTTCTTCCCAGCACCTTCTCCACAGTGTGTAGGGGGATGGACAGGGGACCCAGAGTCGCAGTGGGGAACCCACCATGAGTGAAATGTAGCAAGGCAGCTCTTACTATATTTCAATGTCAGAGGGGCAGCAGGGATAGTGAGTGCCTCCCTTACTGACTAATCAAGTAATCGATAGCTATTCCATCAATTACTTGATTAGCTGATTAATTGAAATTTAACACCCCTACTATGCACTGGGCCTTCTTCTAACTGCACTGTAGTTGGTCTGGTTACATCAGGGATGAATTTGGCCCACAATTTCCTTCCACCCCACCACCTCCAAATTATTGTGGAATCCATTAAAAGTTGCTAGTGAAGAGCTTGGGCGTTAATTGTTTAGTAGCTATGCTGGGAGGATTGTTTCAAGTACATCTTAATACTCTGCAACAGGATTGATTCCCCTCTGCCATGCAAGGGTCCTTTGGCAGTACAGCACGCAGTCTAGGTCATAATGCCTCATCACATTGAGCTAGGCAAAGTAAATACATTCTAGAACCTTGCAGCAGTCCTGCTCCAGGAGCCTACAGCTGCGTAAACATGAAAATATTACATCCTTCTCATGCCTGCTGTTTACACAAAATAAGTTTCTCCTCTCCCCCCCCTCCCCCGTCCAAAAAGAAGAAAAAGTTTGGTTTTTAGAATTCCATTAAGCTCTTCCCAGCTAACTATGAATAGTGGGTGTAGTGTATGAGCCCCTTTGAGATATCACATTCAGATTGTAATGTATGTGCTGCTGTAGGCTAATTACTTTCTAGGCAGTTTGTCTTCAGTGGTGGGCAGTGTCTTCATTTATTTAGATTTATCATTCATGTACTGGGGCTTTGGTGGTTTGAGCATTGCCGACTGTACTGAAGCAGGAAGGAAAGTGCAGCTGTAAGTCTCAATCCAGACATGTGCTAGGTAGGGACAGGAACAAAACTACTAATTAGACACAGGAGCAAACTACAAAATTCAGATGCAGAGCCTATTTTTCAGTGCCACAAAGCTTCAGGGTGTTCCAATTCAAGATTTTAATTTAACCAATTACTACATAAGGTATGGTCTCAGAATAAGGCTTGGGATTGGAACTACAGGTAAACCTTACCTAGAGGGATATTATTGTCTCTCCATCATCATTTTTTGGGAACCAATCTTGAGATGGAATAGTTACTCTTGATCTCCCTACTCATCCCCAGCACTACTAAATACCTGGACCCACTACTATCTACCCATACAGAGAAAGCGCTTATTGCCCTAATAAATAGGCCCCATTACAATCGCCATCATTCATCAGCACTCCCTGGAACACCTCTCCATGCAAACCACATCTCATGCACGTTTTCGCTTGTTTTACACCCTTTCCCCCCCCCCCTAGTGATTTTAACATAACTAACAACATGGTAACATGTTAAAAGCCTACTGTAGACAAGGCAATGTTAACACCTCAGCTCTTCAAGTAAAACCTACAGGAGATGTTAGGGTTATCTCAACCAGCTACAACTGCAACTGACTTGACCACACTAGGGATGAACCATGGCCATGTTCGTCAGTTTTGCTATGGAGTGTAATGGGGTAAGTATGTTTACTCTAGCAATTTAGCATGTTTCAGTGCCCATGGGTTAATAATATACATGTATGTTCTTTCCTCTACTAAAGACATGGCCACTAACAAACCCCCCTTGTCCCTACATCAACATCACACACCTCCAGTTCTCAATTGTCAGTCCTGGAAGCACCATTTTGTAGAAGCAGAGCCTCTCAGAATAGAATAAGAGACAGATTCTCATCAGGTATGTTACAACATCTGGAGAATACAGAGTATTCCCCATTCCTCCCATCTCTTGTCATTTTATGCTTTATTTGCAGAACTATAGTCTGGACTAGAGCCATTATTGCTGCTCGTTTTCCCTGCAACCATTCCAGAATTCATCTGGGATGTTAGAGTCTTCCTACAATAAAATTGCACAACTCCTCTTCCCACAATAAAATTGCACCTATGGGCATGAAGCTTATGACATTTGGCAGGCTAGGAAAGGAAGCATTAAAAAAAATCTGCTGTGGAAGAGCAGTGAATCTCAGCAGCTCTCCAAATACAATAGGCAGGTCTACCACTTCAGTCTTTCCCTGACACCCCGTTGGCCTTTTTCTTTTCTACTTTATTTTTTCTCTTTCTTAACTCTTTCCTTTTCCCTTCTGTCTGCTAAGAATCTAGCTTACCCCGCCAAGACACTTACAACACTGTTGTAAGACCAAAAAGGCAGATAAATGGAAAGCTCTAAACAGCCCTGCACTAGTACAAGTTTGCCAAGTGTTTGATAAGACTGTGCGTGTGCTGATCCTGTTTTTCCTGCAGAGCACTGTGACAGTAACACCAGAGACAGATGCTGCATTGTCTGTTTTTGCTGTGTGGGTTTATCTTATTTCATTTTTTTAGGAAATGGAATCAGACTTTAATAACATCATCAGTAGCTCCTCAACCCCATTTCAGCTAATTTCTTCTCTATTTCCCCAAAAGAACAATTATTATAATAATCTTTAATACTGTCTAAAAAACTGTCCAACCAAGGGGGTTTCTTTCTAAAAATTTTTCCAGTGATAGAGAAAAGGAACAAGACTTATACTTGAAACAAAAGGCTCACTAAATATTTTTCTCTTTCCTGACCAGCTTTGATGCTGCCCCCCCCCCCCCCACTCTCCTGGCAAGTCTAACACCAGCTCTTGCCACCCTATTAAGTTGGGTTCCCAACCCACTTTGGGGTGCCAACTCATAGTTGAGAACCTCTGGCTTGTGATGTACGGTTGCTGGTCTAACAGAGGAAAGGGAAGATGCAGTTCTCAGCTGCCTTTATACTACACTGATTGTGGTCTGCACATTTTCAGGTTGTTGCATTTGCTGTAAGTTAGAGCAGCCTTCAGGCTGCTCTAAAAGGCTTCAGAACTGGTCTGCACCAAGCAGCCACAGAACTGGGACAGTGCGAAGGTAAGCTTTGAGCCATCTTGACATGTATTTCCCTAACAACTTATTCTCTGCTGAGCCTCGCCAGACCCCCTAAATATAGTCCCTGCAGCTGCTTTCTGTAAATAGGTTAGAATGAATTACTTTATTAAAAGTGACCCCTTGAAAGCTTCTTACAATGTCTGTGGGCTTCTTAATCATGAGGAGGTTCACTACGCAGGCAGAAAAGATGACTAATGGAGGGGTGGAGTTTTTTTCAGTGCAACAAATGTCAGTGTACTCCCCCTGAAAATCTGCCTGCCTCTACCGAGCTAAAAAATGTGGGAGTAAGAACTTGAACATATGTGCACCACAGTAGCGCTAGCTCCAGAATGTGCTGTTATTGGCATTGGAGGGGGAGAAATCCAACCGAGAGGGGCCACGATCGAGTAGAGTCAGAGTGGAGTATTCTGACTTTGGCATTCAGAGTGAAGATTCTTGCTTTCTGTTCCAAGTTCTGCCAGTGAGTCACTATGTGATCTCTGGGAAGCTATTTCAGCACCTCAGTGTATTGCATTATAGAAACAGAACAGGCACTGCCTTCATCACACGTGTGCTAAGGTTACATTGCCTGGTTTTAATTACAGTCCTCTTAGCACCTTCTCTCTCATGTTAACACACGCAAATGGTGCGGAATGCTGTAATTAGTCATCTTTACTGGTAACCTGCCTATAGAGTGCCCCTTGACAATGTTTTTACAAGGAATTGGCTGGTTGCATTACCCATTTATGGAAGTGGTTGGAGTTGTTTATTTTAAAAACATGTTCTGGAGCAGGACAAAGCATCCACAAACTCCTAGTAAATCTGGCCCTGGGGGTTCATTTGTACCACACTATACTTGAACCTTAATCCAGCAACTCTAGGAAACACGTCCCTTATCACAGGCAGCAGGCCTCCGCTACCGCAAACGTTCTCACATCTGTCCAATTGTCAGCCGTGACTGGGCTCATCTGCCTGAGCCTCAGCTAAAATGTAGCATCTTCACCTCAATCTACTGGGCCCCACTCGACCCCACAGCCTAAGGCTGGCACAGTTCTCTATCATCCCAGCATTTCAGGCAGATCATCAGGCCTCAAGAACATACTGTCTCCCCTTCCATCAAACACCTTGAGAGCTTAGTTTAGACGGAGAATTGGTTAATGTCCAACAAGCTAGAAGTGACTGCTGGCCACTGAAAGCTGAATGGTTTGTGGACCCTCTTCATTGCAAATAAGACTGATTCTTTTCCTTTCAGTGGATCAGTTCCCAGCTATTCTTGATAACAGATCAGTAAGGAATGACAGATCACGTCACATAGATTTGCCATAACCTGTTCTGGGGAATGGCTGGCTACGCCAGGCTGATCACTTCACTGTGCTTCTTCAATGCAAACACATGATGAGTCACTGATGACCATCCAGGGTTGATCAGTTGATGGAGATTCTTAACCCCCCAACAAGTGAGGAGTGATTACTGACCATTCAGGGTGGATCAGTTTGGGGACTTTTTCATTGCAAAGAACTTAGAAGTAAATGCTGATCTGTCTGATAATCACAGTGCAGAGATTCTTCAGTGCAAACTAGTTAGGTGAGGGAATTCACAATTCTTACCAGTTCTTGATGACAAACAAAACATAACAGTTGACCACTCAGAGCTGATCACTTCACACAGCTTCATCACTGCAAACAAGTAAGGTGTTGCTGCTGTGCACTCATGTCTGGTGATTTCAAGGGCATTGCTGAGGGCATATAAATTATGAGTGATTTCTCACCATTCAGGAGGTATCAATTCACAGATCCTCTTCACTTTAAAAAAAAAAAAAAAAAAAAGTTAAGAGTGACTGCTAAGGTTCCAGGGTTGGTCATGTGAATTCATGACATGATGAGATCTGCCCTGGAACCTTAGCAATTTCACTGGAAACAAGTTACGTGTCATTCCAGGCTCATCAGTTTATGGAGCCTTTTGGTTGCAAAATAGTAGGAACCACCCCTCACAATTTTGAGGGGATTATTGATTGCAACAAGACATGAGTGACTGCTGACCATACAGTGTTGAACAGTAAGTGGGAATTGTTAGCAAGCAGTTTAGGAGTGTTTGCTGTCTAATAAGGGCAGATCCGTTTGTGGACATTGTTGTTGCAAATAAATTAGGAGTCTTTGCACACCATTTGGGGCTGATCAGTTCATGGAGTTTGCAGATTGCCAACAAGTGAGGAGTGACTGCCCCCTCCCCCAGGGCTGATCAGCTGGGAGAGATGGTTGATTGGAAAGAGTTTATGCATGTTTGCTGTCCAATTAGGACTCACTAGTTCACTTTGATTTTTTATTTCAAACAAGTTAGCAGCAATTGTTTAACATTTAGGCCTGCTGGAGCTGGGTGAGATTGTTAACAGTAAGAAAACATTTTGAGAGACTGCAGTCCATTCAGGACTGAGAAATACACAGACTTTCTTTCTTGCAAAGCAGCAAGGAGTGATTTCCCTTCATTCAGGGCTGATCAGCTCCTGAGAGTTATGACTGCAAACAACTCTATCTGCTGATAGATCACACCCGATTGATCAGCAGTCCTTTCAACAAATATCTGGGAACCTTCTAGCAATAGCAACCCTAATTCTAGGTCAGAGAGTCCTTCACATAGGAACTTTAAACACAGACCACCCTACTGAGTGGATGACCAAAGTGCCATACCCATAGGAAACTGAACCCCAGGGCAGCCCTTCCCCATTAGAACACAAATGCTCAGAGCAATCCCATCCATAGGATGGGTTGGGTAATTGCCTCAGACCCCACGCTTTGGGGGATGGGGCCCTATGAGTCACAAGGATGTGGGGCCTCCAGCACACAGACCAATGGCAGAGCAAAAGGCCCAATTTTGTTTTACTCCATCCTGTTCCTGGGGGACATGAAGAGCCCGGGGGGCGGTGGGACAGTAGCAGAGCAACCTGGCCTGCTCCGCTCCACCTCACCTCATGGGGATGTAGGGCCTGGGCAGCAAGGGGGCCAGCAGCAGTGCAAATAGCCCCACTCTGCACCACCTCAGAGGACTTGGGGCCTCGGTGGTGTGGGGGCTGGTGCCAGTGCTAATGGTCCTGCTCTACCCCACCTCAGGGGGACTCGAGTCCTGGGCAGCACTGAGGCTGGCAGGAGTGCTACTGGTTCCACTCTGCTCCTGGAGGAGGCAGTGTGGGTGGGGTGGGGTGGGGTGGGGTGGGGGAGAAACAGATAGGTTTGGTGGTGGAGCAGGGGTGGGGAAAAACTGGGGTGGGAATTTGGGGGAAGGGATGAAGTGGAATCTGAGGGCTGTCTTTCCTGGGGGCTGTCTTTCCTGGGCCTCCCCACCCTGCTAGGAATGGTCCTGCTAACCCTAGACCCAGGTGCCCCACCTATAGGATGCCTAAGTCTAGGTCCAAGTGCCCCAAGCACAGGAACCCTTACCTAGCATGGGAATGGGAAGCACTATCCATACAAACCCTAACTCTGCAGTTAAATGCCCTATCCACAAGTACCCCAAACCCACAGGGTAGAGCCCTACCATAGGGATCCCAATCTTAGACAAATGCCTTGAGCACAGGAACTTACCCCTACACCGAAGTATCCTATCCATAGGAACCCTAACCCTAAGGTAAGAGATTTTACCCATAGGAATCTTGAAGCCCCAGCTTCAAGAACTTTACACCAAGGGATCTTAACAAAAATGTAGGCTTTGGAGCACCTGTAGAAAAGCCTGCCCATCTCCCTCTTAATCTGCTCTTCCTGCAGTATGGGTCTTCAGAATAGTCAAGGAAATACTTGTAGGACATGGATAAAACCCCTCGATAAAGCGATTTACAAAGGCAATGTTCTTTCCAGAACAAAGTATCTTTAGTGATGTAACTAATAATCCCTAATACAGTTTCATCTAAAAATCCTAAATAAATCGCAAATATAAATCCCTAACTGCAAGTTAAACCAAGAGCACTTAAACCGCACTAATATACAGCTTAGAATCACTTAAGTGCTGTGCTCTGTAACAGATAGTCAGTATGCTTATCGATTACTAACAGCAGGAACAGCAGGTTTTAAATGTACTATCCATTTTACATAGGTAAGTTGCAATTAATAACAATGTTATTTTTATCATCACACACACCCATATTATAGTCTAACCTGCACTGTACTCTGATATTATAATTGTAATTGGAAGTTATTCCATTCTGTTGTCTTCAGCGCCCTCTGTGTTCACTGTTCTGCATTATCTGTATTTAATCTTTGCTCTGCTCCACTTCAGCCCTCTTCTCCAGTCTGTCACCATCTTCTCCTGCTTTCACTCTCGTGCTCTTCTGTCTCACTCCTGTCTGCCTTTTATACCACCATTTATACAGGTTGAACCTCGCTAATCTGGCATTCTCTGGTCAGGCAACATCCGTGGTCTGGCATGATTTATTTAGCCCGATGAACACTTAACATGGGTGTGGCCACCTTTCCCGTGGTTCCATAAAGTTTTACAGCCACCAGTCCTGGCTCTCAGTGTTCTATCCTATTTTGCTCCATCCTATTTATCCCTAAAGCTATGGCTACACTACAAACTTTTTCCGGAAGAGGAAATGTAAATGGAGTGCTCATTTGCATATGCAGCACTCATTTGCATTTTCTCTTCCAATCCTTTTTGCGAAAGAAGAGGTTTTTGCACAAAAAAGCACTGTGTAGACAGTGCCTTTTTGTGCAAAAACCCCCTTTTGTGCAAGAGCCCTTCTTCCTCAAAAATACTGGATAATCAATTGCTTCTTTAGTGGGCATATGAACACCTGGCATCATCAGTGATTAACTTATATTTCAGTTCCACCTTATTTCTAATTCACCCGATTCTAATTTACACAAAGGTACCTTTCCATCACTCCAGTAACAAAGAGCAGGCTTTATGTGGGTGTAAGTTACACTTATGTTTTAAGGCTCCTGTAACGGGGTTCACTCACTGCCCAGGTACCTCCTCCTGGATGTTGCTTAGGTGATTAGCTCCTTCTATATCCAACAACCCTTTCCTTGCACCATGGCTCCTCTAGCTCTGAGGAGCTGTTTGTTCATGACTCAGCCCTCCAGTTCCAGGGTATCAAAGTCCCATTGCCCATCTGTCCCAAGCAGTCTTCAGCTCCATTGTTCTATCTAGCCCCTTCTCTAGTGGCTGTTATGGGAACCCAAGCCCAACCATTACTCCAGGTTCCAGCCCAGGTACCCTACATCCAGCCACTATTGTCTGGTTGTACCCAGATCCTGTTTCTGTTTCACCTGGACTCCTTCTTACTTCGAGGATCTTATCCGCTGGCCTACCCCTTCTCTGGGTTTATCAGCCCAAACTCTCTCCTTCCATAGAGTGACTGCATGCTACTTCTTTTACAGCCCCTTTCTACTGCCAGCTTTATGCTAACCCCACCTATTCCTTCTCAGCTGGGTGCCATCTTCAATCAACCTTTCAAGGGCTGGCTCTTCTCCAGATGCAACCTATCAAGGTAATTGACCTCATTTAACCTATTTTCCCTATGTGAGGCAAATACCCCATCACAGCTTCTTTACACTAGTAAAATGGAATAAAGAGCTCTTATGAATCAAGAAGCAGGCCAATAGGTGAAATGTACCTCTATACAGAGGGACAACACAAGGTTCATGTCCAATTTACATCTATCTGTTTGAAGGCTTAAAAGTCGGCTAAGTTGTC
This sequence comes from Apalone spinifera, assembly GCA_030068395.1. Taxonomy (NCBI): domain Eukaryota; kingdom Metazoa; phylum Chordata; order Testudines; family Trionychidae; genus Apalone; species Apalone spinifera. The sequence continues at coordinate 17,727,627 of CM057847.1, forward strand.
TGGTGGCTCATTACACAGTATTCTTCACTGAAGGCGGCAGAATTTTCTCTGGGGCCAGTCCAAGAGTGTTCAGTGAACTTCTCCATGAACTAAGGACCATCACAAACCTCACCACCTACCATTCAAAGTACAAGGCAAAACACAAATACATAGCAACATTTTTAAAAATAAAGAAAGATGTCATACAAATAGAAGACATTCGAGTGCATATTCCTAGTCCATGACCGTCTTGCAGGTAGACCATGGGCTCGGGACTCACCCTCTCTCTGTGCTAGGTTGGCATGCCAGCACCAACTTTCTGCTGTGCGGGTGGGGGGGGGG
>CM057847.1:17728047-17742927 GCA_030068395.1 Apalone spinifera
TCATTTGCATAGCTTTGGCGCAAAAGCGTGCCAATGTAGACGTAGCCCATGAGTGCAGTGTATTTTTCTTCCTTTCAGGTATTTTAAAACTTTTATTGTGCTAATGAAATAGTTGGACTCATAGGCATGATATTGCTCTTATAAACTTCCTAATTCTCTCCTCAAAAAAGTGTTGCTCTCTAAATTCACATGTTGCAAGTAGCTAGTAAAATACAAAAATTGCAACACTGAAAATTGCTTCTAGGTGAAAATGATCTGCCTAAATTGTAATAAGTGGCAAAGATTAAAAAAAGTAATGTGTTGGCAATTTTGTTGAGCACAAGTTATCCTGACTCTTGGAATCATAATAGACAAGATCTACTGCAATTGCAAATAATGAGGCAGAGAAGAAAAGTGGGCAGATGACGACTTAATCAGCTATAGAGTAATGCATATGCATGAATTCCCAGGTTAGAAGAGGGTGTACTTCATGTTGGAGAATTATGAAGCCATCTAAAAGTTGCTTTTAAATTTCAAACTGTGATTTCCAATGTGTATAGATAGCCAGCTCACAGAAAACCATATCAAATATTCCCTATGCAATTTTTAATGTAGATTTTAAAGTCCATATTTTCAAGATCAGTATTTAATTTACAAGCATTCATCTGTATGCTCCTAATTGTACAATTAAGCCACGTGTGGTGATCATTACTAAGGCACCTGTGTACACAGTCATGGCCAGTTAGAATCATTGCTAAACACAAATGTATGTCGGATCATCTGTTTGCATAGATCAGGTATTTAGAGTACAGTGCACATAGGTGCCTGCAAATTGGTTCACAAAATGAACTACATTCTTCTGACCTTCAAAAAAGGTGCAATCTGTGTTCTTTGGTATGCATATGGGTGTGATTATTCCTAATAACAACCATAGCTCGTGTGTCCAAAACTGAGGACTCTGGGCCACTGCTGACAATCCCACCATTCTCCTTGACTCATAACTTGGTTTAATTTTCAACTCTCCTGTCACATCAAGATGGTCACCTAATCTGGTTGTTTTTTCCTACATGTTATTTCCAGAATCTGCCCAGTCCCTTTTAAGCAAACTCTCAAAGCCCTCCTTCAGGCCTCAACTATGTCTCATCTCAGCAACTACAACTTCCTCCTGCCACCTCTTTATTTTGTACAAAATAGTGCTCCTAGAGCCACTGACATCAAGCGACAAGAAACATAAGTATGATGAGAGTTAATGGTCTTCTGGATTTACTTGCATCGGAAATAAAGATACTCCTGATGTGCAGTGCATGGTGTGCAACAAAGTACTTTCCAATAGTTCTCTGATATCTCCTAAACCATGAAGGCATTTAGAAACAAATCATTCTGAACACAAAGATAAAGGTATCATGTTTTTCAAGCAAAAGCTTGACTCACTTTCAAATAGTAAACTTTCAGTGATGAAAATTGCTAAAACGGACAACGAAAACTCAACAGAAGCATCCTACAAAATGAGCTACTGTATTGCACTCGCTGGAGAAGCACTGTCAAAGAATTACTATGTAGATCACAAACATCGACTGTCTGGTTGTTTGATAAATTACTCGTAGCCGCATGAGATTCGCATACCTTGCAGATATATGCATCAAGCTGAAAGAAGTTAATTCGTTGCTGCAAGGAAGAAATGTGAACATTTTCACCATAAAAGATCAAATTTTGTTACTATTGGGGAAACTGGAATTGTGGGCATTGTCTGTACAAGAAAATAATTTTGACTGCTTTCCTACATTGAATGACTTTTGACTGAAAGCAATTTTATTCTCAGTGAAGATATTTGTAGTGACTCTGTACAGCACTTAATGTGACTTGCAGGCCTCTCTTTTAGAATACTAGTTTAGAAGTTATTTTTCTGATAGTTTTCTTGAAAATGAGAAATACATAAGAAATAAAATTAGAATTCCAAAACTATGTCTATTTGGGTACCTACTGAATTACAAATCATGATATTGTAAGGGCTCCACCAAATTTTCAGGACTCCGTAGGGAAAAAGTTTGGGAAACCCTGGTCCCAGGCAAGAGACCACCCAAAGGAGCTCTGATAAGAGGCATGCCTGACTTCATGATTGACTCAGCTATGCTCTTTAAGCCAGGAGGAAGAAGAGGAAGTTTGTTTGAACAACAAAAGTGATTTCCTATTGTGGCTACATTGGACTCTACTTCTTGCACCCAATCTTGTTCCTGAGTCCTGGTCCACTCCTACATCCCCTCTACCTTTTCTCCTCTTCCCACTATGCTCCTGCTCTGTGCATAATCCTTGTCTTTCCTCCTGCACTTGCACCTTGCCTCTAATCCTCAGTGACCAGTCCTGGCTCCATCCCCAGGCTCTGATTTCTGACCTTAACTACAGCTGGACACTTGACTATGGCATTTGGTATCTGAGCTTAACTCTGACCCTCAGCTTTGATTCCTGGCTCTGACTCCAGCTCCATACCAGGCTCTGGTAATTAGCTGCTGACTCAGATACTGATCCTTGGCTTTCTTCCCCACCCCGGATGCCTGTTCCACCCCCTTGACTGACTCATGCTCCAATTGTTAGGTCAGACCACCTATATTCCCAGCCCATAACCGCACCTAACTCATTAAGTCAGAGAATCCATAGATAAGATACTGAACTGTATCTTATCTATGGATAAGATAGATAAGAGTCTATTCCCAGCTCTGTCCCAAAACTACTAATTGTCTTGTGACATGCCACTTCATCTTGCTGTGTCCATGATTCCCTTGCTGCCTCATGTCTTGTCTAAGATAGTAAACTGTTCGGGGCAGGAGCTATATCGCACTGTGTCTGCCTACCACAATGGGCCCTAGTGTACTGTCTGAATAGGAATCTCTAGGTACTACTGCAATGTAATAGTGTCCATTTGTGGCCACGTGAGAATTTTACTCACCACTTTTTGCCCAAAGTTGAGCTCAACTCATCTTCTTTGCAAAACTGAGTGTTGCTGATCTCTGAGTAAACAAACAAAGGCAGGTTTTCAAAATTGCTCAGTCAGAACTCATTAGCCCATCTATTTCTCCAAATAAGCAGAGAAACATACAGGTGAGAAAATCAATTCTTAAGTGCAAAAACAAAAACCAAGCAAACTCCCCACTGTAATCAAATTGTTGGACAAACAGGATAAAAATTCCCTGCCTTAAAATTACTAGTTAATCCTTTCAAATTTTAAGAAATGCATGTCTGAGAAAATATCTGCTAAGAGAAATAGTTGTTTCAGATCTCAGAAAGCCAGTGCAGTACAGCACATCTCCTGTGACTATATCAAATAAGCACATTTTAACTGTCAGGTCTGTTTACATAAGACTGCACAAGCTGTCATAGCCTATCACTGCTGGATGGAAAGCATCTAGCCACCCACTAGCATTTTCATTGCTGATATATCTGGTATTAGCTCCAACAAATCTTGACAGTGCTGACGGTAGAGACCCTTTACTTTTTCCCCCAGAGGCAAGATGCAGTTCAAGCACACAGCTCTGAACTAGGAATTAGCAAACCAATTTCTGGAAACAGCAAGCTTCAACTCTCAGTTTCACCTGTTTGTTTGCAATGGCCAGCTATGCAGCTGATGTAATCAGTATAGCTCCACTGACTTCAATAGAGCTGTGCCTGTATATACTAGCTGCAGAGCTGGGCATTGAATTTTTGATTCTGAGGCAAGTCACGCAGGGGAGTGGGAGTAGAGTCAGTCAGGATTAAATTCAAACAAACAGCGAGATTCTGCCCAAGAATTACAACCAAAATCTTTCCCCCCTTGGCAATAAGCTACCAGGAGGAATATTAATATGTTTTGAACCAATTCAGCAAACAGAGTTTTTAGACCATCCAGTTAGGTTCTTAAAGGAACCATCAACTTTCAAAAGTTGAGTCAAAAGAGATCAAAGTACAATACTTATTTGGAAAAAAAACACTGCAGGGAGCATGTTATAAGAAAGCTATGCTAACACAATATGAAACTCTCTATAGCCACACAAAAATTAACCCTAGGTAAGGGCACCTGAAAGGTGGTACAAAATTAAATTGGCACACATTCATCCCAGATCTCACAGATGTCCTCAATGGAGTTATGCCAGGGATGAATTTGCAGTTATATGGCAAGTATGTGTCCCTCTCCATATTCCCTTTTTATTATTTGAAAACCCAATTAAATATTGTCTATTTCCATATTGTGTTGAAAGATGAAGTGATTTTCTGTATTTTTCATAAAGCACCCAAGGTAGGAAACAAACACAAAGTACAATACTAGATCAGATTAATTGGCCAGTCATGGGAACCAACTTTGTCAAAATAGCAATAATAAGTGACAGCATATTGACAAGGACCAAAGACAAATGTGTGAAATGCCGATTATCTGGCAGTTCCCAGCTACCACATAGCCATTAGCATCATGTTCAGTCAGTAGCTCTTGCAGAACACATCTACCACTGCCATAAAAAAATTGAAGCCTGGAACTTCCTTTCTACCCTGCTAAAGTATCTAATTTCTTCATGTAGTCTTAGAACTTCCATTCCTCAACCATGCCCAAAGGAGGATGCTCCTTCAACTTCACATACTCCATGTTATTAGAACTGAATATTTCAAGAGCTCTGGCTCCACTTAAACTGAGTCTTCAATTCTTCACATGGAGGAATATTTGCTACTTTTATTTTAAATGTTTCAAAATAACCTGCACATTTTATCTTCCTTTTGGAAAACAAGTCACTGATCATATTAAAAAACACACACACTATAAAACTATTGTGCATAATTAGTCTGCAGAATTTAAAGAGTTGTAACAAGGCTGTAGGAAGCAAGGACTCTGTGAAGGCTCCTAGCATAGGCTCTTTGCAATCAGCTGCTAAGATGACAGGTTCAGTATAAAATCCTAGATGGGATAAGACTTCACATTTTGTGCTATACTATACAACATGGTGATTGAGAACTTTTCAGCAGCAAGCAGGATAGAACTCAGGTACTTCTACCCAAAGAGAAGAGACACCTACCGCTTGAGCCAAAGAAGGTATAATAGCAGTGTAATGTACCAGAGGGCTCATGGTACCGGTAGCAGTTCCTCTTTCACATACAACAAGCTAACTGGCTCATTACAATGCATCAATCCCTTTTGATATAAGCAAAAACAACAGCAAAACCTTTTTGGATTTGCTTCACAACAATGTATGTTTGTGAATTAAACAAAGAAAAAAAAGTCTCACTAATATGCTACTACAAATTGCATGGGTTTTGCCTAGGGGAAAAAAAACACCTCACAGCACAAGGTTGTTATCATGCAGTGGTTCTCAAAGTATGGGCCAGACCATCTTGCAGGTGGGCTGTGAGCGAGCGTGCACACAGAGTGGAGAGTCCCTGCTGGTGAGCTCAGAGCACCAGCACTAGCTTCCCACTGCAGAGGGGAAGGAGTCCTGAGCCTTGCAGGCCAGATCTAGCTCACAGGGTAAAGAAGTGGCTCCATACACTACAGTTTCCCTTCCCCCAGCTGCAGGAACAGCACTGCAGGAAACCTCTTGCCTAGAGGCTTTCCCCGCTACTCTCACTGGCCGGAATCCCAGGCAATGGGAACAGCAGGGGGGGCAGTGCCTAGGTGTTGTGGGAGGCACAGAGCAAAGTAAATGCCCCTCATACGCCTCGGCTATGTCTACACTGGCGGGTTCTTGTACCAGAAATATGCAAATGAGGCTAAGCATGGACTATCGCTGAGCCTCATTTGCATATCTAATGAGCTGCCATTTTTTGCAGAAGAGGCTCTTGTACCAGAAGGAGCTGCCTACACCGCCCCTTCTTTTGCAAGAAAAACCCTCTTGCGCAATATCATTATTCCTTAAAATAATCAGCGTAGCGGCATTGCGCAAGAGGGCTTTTCTTGCGCAAGAAGGGGCAGTGTAGACGCTCCTTCTGGCGCAAGAGCCTCTTCTGCAAAAAATGGCAGCTCATTAGGTATGCAAATGAGGCTCGGCAATATTCCATGCTTAGCCTCATTTGCATATTTCTAGCACAAGAACCCGCCAGTGTAGACATTGCCCAGACCCTTATCCCCCTCTCCCTCACACACACCCTTCCCGCCCAGACCCCCACCCCTAGCCTGCTTTTGCATCCTCCCTCCCACCCAGATCTCATGCCCCACCCCCTGCTGCACCCATTTTGTCATCATGGGTGGTTGGCTTGTGGTCTGTGGGAGGTTTGCATTGAGCGGGCGGGGCCCCAGGCCAAAAAGTTTGAGAACCACTGGTCTAATACTTTGTTTCAAAGAATCTTTTGAAGCTCATAACACCTACCAATGGTCAGAGGAACCAACAGCCTCCACAGGCCTTTGGGCAGGAGAGGGGGGACCAGCTCCATGCTCGAAGAAGGGGTGGGGCCAAAGGCGGCTGGTCCTCAGAGCTGCCCAGAGCATGGCATGCCCTCCCCTGCCTTTAGCATGGCCCAAAGCATGTGGCCCAGCCCTCCAGCAGCAATTTAAAGGGCCCAGGCTCTGGCCGCTACCGCTGCCCTTGGAATCACTAGACTCTGGGGCAATTGCCCCTTTTGTCCCCTCCTTTGGCAGGCCTGCCAGGGGTTACATTAGCCATGTCTCTTCCTTCAAGAAGTTACATGCCATGCATAAACATTTACATTCTTAATACAATGAACTCCTAAGGTACTTGTTCTTAACTCAATATGGATGATGCAAGAAATTGCCATCTCTATCACAGGACCCTTTTGTAACCCCCCAAGCAATGCCTGATGTTTTTCTGTGGCTGCCTTGAATTTTCCCTTCCATACAGAATAAGCATTCTCTTTACACAGAAGGCTTTTACAAGCCACTATACAGACAGGGGTAACCTCATTCTGAGAAAAAGAAACCATCGCAGAACCAATATATAATGCAAAAGAGTGAGGAAGCTGCCAGCAGCCTCCCTCTCAGAGTGCAAAGGAAATATAATGACTGTGTTGACGGCACTAACTTAAGGCACTGCACAAGATCAAAAATATATTGTGTTTCCAAAATCTAACTGCCTATTATTTTGATTAACAGGAACCTGTTAGACTCTTTGATCATCACCGGAAGATCTAACAAGAAATGTTCACAGCTTCACTCTTTAAAAAACCTTTTCATTAATAAAAGATAAGTTTTACTAACATCACACCCTCTTTTTAAAAAAAAATATTTCTATAGTGGTCTTCCCTTCCTGTCATTATTTTCTGTGCTTTTTCATCACAGCTCTCTGGCACTGTGGATTCCCTCCACCACCTCCTCCCCCTCACATCAGCTTTATGCTTTTCCTCCTTTATTTCCTTCTTATTCAATTGAATAATCAGTGAAAATACTATGACATCAAATACATTTCATCTATTATCACTCCAATATATTTGGAGCAGGAAGATTAGTAACTAAAAAAACACAAGTCGTTCAATCTATATAGTTGATAAGTGATATTGCATTAAATTTTAATTTTCTCTCCAAATATAACCAAAGCAAGGATTGAATGTACACGATCATGTGTATATATAAATAATTTTTCTTTGCTAAGCTTTAAATTGGAGGCTTCTATAAACAGGAAGTAAGCAATTTGTAACATATGACTTCAGCAATTTTTTCTCATCCATGTTGTCTCTCTGAGGAGCCACAATCAATCTATTTGGAAAAGTAATTTTCATCTTCATGTTGCATTAAAAAAATCAAGTTGTGTATGTTTGCAGAATACTAATATCTACAGCAAATGGAAAATAGGAAAATAAGAGGATCGTGGACTCTGGCTAACGTCAAACAGAAATCTGCTGAAAGATAAAGCTGTGCCATGCTCAATCAGATACACTGGATTCAGTATTAGTGCTCACTCATTGTAGTGATCATTCAGCTAAGTTGTTCAATATTCCTTGACAAAAGCTGTGAGCAGCTGTATTCCTGATGTAACTCCAGTGACTTCATTTGGTGTTACATTAGGGATGAATCTGGGCCACACTTACATTGCTTGTGATGTCTTTGCTTCTCATGCATACCAATCGGGACAAGATGATGAACAAATCTCATGCTTTTGAATGCCGCTGGGTAGCAGGTAAAAATTGGTACAGCTCATGGGAGAGGTAAACTGTGCTAGTTAAATGTTATAAACCTGCTTTGACATTAATTTTCCTATTAGAATTCAAGCTGTCTTACAAGATGGTGATTTGGCTTCTAGGAATGTGGAGCACGGCAGTGGGGCTGCCTTGCTCCACTTCTTCCTTCCCCTCCTCTCCCCCCTGCTGCAAGTAAGTGTGGGGGCACACACTCACACTCCCACACAGTCTCCCTGTTGGCTGCTGGCTAGCCCCTCCCACCTATAGTGTTTGGGGTGCACATGACCCTTCATATTATGTCTTGCTGCAACAGTCTTCCAACAGATACCAGGGACGTTAAAATCCCCCATTAATACAGCCCATGTGAGTAAGCTAAACTTGTTACTTGCTTAGAATGATTTATCCATCTCCTCTTCCTGATTTGCTGATCCATAATAGACTCCCCTCCCCCCCCCCGCACACACTCACACACCCCATACCATCACTATTGTTCTTTTCCCTTATTATCCTCACTCAGAGACTTTCAGTATGTCTGTCACTCAAGTCCCCTTGGACTTTAGAACAAGCATATACATTCTTAACATACAACTATCCTTTCGGAACAATGTGTATGCCTCAATGTGGTGGTCCAATCATGGGAGTTGTCCCACATGTCTCTGTGATGCCAATTAAGTCATAATTTGTTTCCATATACCATGACTTCCAGTTCATCCTGCTTGTTCCATATACACCTTTCATTTGTACACAGGCATTGAAGATATTTTGCAGATCGCCTTGTTACTTTTCTTTTTGCCTTTTCATGTCAACAGCTATAGATTTTTTTTATTTAAAAACATTGCAAAACTTTTTTAAAAAAACAGGATCATTTTTAACACAAACTGCTGCACAGTTTTGTGATGTTAGTTTTGCATTTTTCAGCCAACTTTAGTAGTGAGAGAGAAGTGCAAAACCCCACACCTGTCAAGATAAACATTCTCCCAAAATCTGAAGTCTAAACCTTCGCCTAATGCCTTTCCCTGGGTCACTGCTTTCCTTCAAGGGTGTGGCAATCTTCACTCTTTCCAGGAGGCAACAGCAACATCTCCTGATCATCAGCTTGCTCCCACTCTCCCTTCTCCATGCAAACGGAACAAAGAACTGGCTGATGGGTCCAACCAATTCTCCCTGCTCTTCTTGTCTGTTGCCACAAAGCTGCTTCAATTTGTTCTGCCAAAATCTAGGCTCCTTCTGGGCACTTAGGGTGTGTGTCCATAGCAGGGTTTAACTCAAAATAAGCCAAGCAAATTGAGCTACGTCAATTGTGTAGCTTATTTCAAAATAGCTTATTTTGATATTGGGAGTGTCTACACAGCACTTATTTCGAAACAGAGCACTCTTCCTCTGACTTCCCTTACTCCTCGTACAATGAGGGTTACAGGACTCAGAGTAAGAAGTCCTCCATCCTAACAGTACTTCAACATTATTTCAAAATAACTGCCTGCTGTGTAGACATGAACTAAGTTATTTTGAAATAATGCTAGTTATTTTGAAATAATGTTGCTGTATAGACAGATATACGCTTACTGGAATAGCCCACAAATCTTACTCTTTCTCACTTTGCTCTGAGGGAAAAAGCTACATATCTACTCTGATTTTCCTTCCCTGCATAACTTAAATTGGCCCTGGGAACTACAATTCACAAGATTCCCTTCTTTTCAGAGCTGAACCAGAAACAGGGCTATTCTGGGCCTGTAATCTATTTTCAAGGGTCAATTCATCCTGAGAAAGGCAGGTTCTCCCAAATTTATCCTCATCATGTTCTGCTGTTTTTTAGAAGATTTTTTTTTCCTCTTCATCAAATATTTGATGAGGTTCTGTAGCATTCTGAGTATTCTATGCAGATAAGCTTCTTGTGGATGAAACTGTTTCTTAACAACCCTCTCTAATTAATCCCCTTGGGTTATCCATGGACGGCAGCTAAGATTAATGAACTGAACAACAGGACAATGTGGGCTAATTATAAAGAAACATTTTCTAACAATAAGAACTGTCAAACTATGGAACAGACTCTCAAGGTAGTGAGGAATGTCCCATTGCCAAAAAATCGAAAACTGCACAGGACCAATCATTGGGGAAAATATATATTAGGGGATAACCTTGAACAGGTCAATGAATGCATTGGATGACCTGTTTGAAATAACTGAGCCTACAAAGTTACAGTAACTGGAAGCACAACTGGAAAGTAAGAGTTCATAAAGGGTATATCTAGACTACACGCTTCTTTCAAAAGAGTTTTTTCGAAAAAAAACTTCTTTCGAAAGAGAGCGTCCAGACTACAAATGCAGATCAAAAAAGTGATCCGCTTTTTCAAAAGAGAGCGTCCAGACTGACTGGATGCTCTGTCAACAGAAAAGGCACCTGGAACCACTTCTGTCAGGACATGGGGGCAGCATTTATGTTCCTGTGCTTCTGCAGCTGGCTTGCTTACTTGCAATCCTCTTCGAGGGCAGCAAAGGTATTGCCTTGCCTGCTGTGGTTGGCCAGTTTCCTTTTTTGGACACCACAGCCTTTTTTTTTTGTTATTTTATTATTATTATTTTTATATTTTTGGCCATGGAGCCAGAGCTGCCCCTGGGCCTCCAATGGCCCCACACTACTTTGCTGCAGCTTCTGCTGCAGTTTCAATGCACCTCCTGGACAGTCCTGGCCCAGCACCAGTCAGACCTTGGCCTTCAGATCCTCACCCTGGATTCAGGACTATTGGCCTTGCCCCTGAACGTCATGTTGGAGATGAGATTTTGGAGGCTGGACACCAGTTGTGACTGGTGGGACCACCTCGTGTTGGAGCTGTGGGATGACCAGCAGTGGCTCAGCGACTCTGCATGCAGCAGGCCACATTCCTTGAGCAGCGTACCTGGCTCACCCCTGCCCTGCAGCGACAGGACACCCACTTGCAGCTCGCCATCCCCCTGCAAAAGAGAGTAGCTATGGCCATGTGGAAGCTAGCCAACCCTAACAGCTATTGTTCGGTGGGACACCAGTTCAGTGTGGGGAAGTCCACCGTCGGGGCCATCTTGATGGAGATAAGGCACTCTCGGGGGACAGTCCCTAGGGGAGGAGTTGGAAAAGGTGGACCATTGGGAAAAGGTAGAGGGATTGGAGGAGTGAGAAAAGGGCGGGGTCCTGGCCTCACCCATCCCTGCTACTGGGGGGGTGGGGCCTCCTAGGGAGTGACTCCTCGGTGCATAGGGGGAAAGAGAGAGTAGTGGGGCAGGCACTTTCCAAGAAATAAGGGCCCCTCTCATTCTCTGTGAGTGTCTTTAATGTCTCCTTCTGCAGGTGGTAACGGCCATCAACTCTGTGCTTGCTGCGCAGGATTATCCGCCTCGGAGACGCTGACCCCATCATGGCCAGAATCGCTGCCCTTGGATTCCCAAATTGTGGAGGAGCAGTGGATGGTACACACATCCCGATCCACGAACCACCCCATCGTGCCACCCAGTTTATTAATAGGAAGGGCTACTTCTCGATGGCCGTGCAGGCTCTGGTGGGCCACCAGGGACAATTTACTGACATTTGTGTTGGGTGGTCGGGCCACGCACATGCTGCCCACATATTTCGTAACTCTTGTCTGTACCACAGGCTGCTGGCAGAAACATTCTTCCCACAGCAGGACTTTGCTCTTGGGGAACCTCCAGATGCCGACTTGCATTGTGGGCAGTGCAGCCTACCCACTGATGCCGTGGCTGATGAAGCCCTATACTGGGCACCTTGACCCGAGCAAGGAACAATTTAACGCACACCTAAACCGGACTTCGGGCGTCTGAAGAGGAGGTCGAATGCGCCTTTGGGCATCTAAAGAGGAGGTCCAGGCGCCTACTGACCCACCTCGACATGGGGGAGCGCAGCATCCCCGAGGTGGTGGCCGCATGTTGTATCCTCCTCTTTGCTGTCCACCAGGTTGTTGAGGCCTTCCTTCCAGAGCGGGGGGCTTTTTGAGCAGCCCCGGACAGCTGCCATCCACCAGGCACATCAGTTGGGGGTGCACATCCAGGAGGCGCTGAGGGAGAGGGTCTCACATGGAGCTCAGTAACTCTCCCCAGTGCCCCCCCAATGGGGGCTTGTGTTTCTCACACACACACACACACACACACACACACACACTCTCCACCAATACAGTTCCCAACATAACCCTACCCTTTCTCCATTCCCTGGAAAATCAAGACAGACGCTGTTTTGGCATTGAAAAAAACCTTTGTTTTGACTTTAAAATAAACTTTGTTGTCACTTTAAAATAAACTCTGTTTTAACTTTCTTATAAATGAACTTTAACTTTAACTTTTAACATAAGTTATTACAACAATGGGGTGGAGGGGGGGTTTAAAACCTGGAGGGGGGAAGTGGGAGGGGAGGTAGGAGGGTCAGAAGCTGGAGGGAGGCAGGGAACTAGGAGGGGAGCTCAGGACTGGGAGCACCTGCACCTGCCACCTTGGGTCCTCTACATGCTCAAGGTTGGATGGGGCCTGGGACAACAGGGGGCTGTGCAGGAGGGGGGACTGCAGCTGACTCAGGGATGGACAGGGAGGAAGGTAGAGCAGGGGGAGCCCAGGGAGCAGGAGCAGGGGGAGCGGCGATGGGGACAGGACCTGGGTAGGCCATGACCTCCTGAATCATGGCACTGGTGTTATCACCCTGCAGCACCAGCTCTCCCAGCATGTCCTCGCGCCAATCGGCTCCTTGTGGAACGTCTGGGGGAAAGAGTGATGCGTATCCTGTATTACTTCAATGTGCTGGCGCATGAGTTCCTGGTGGGTCCGCCAGTGCCTGTGGCTCCCTTGGCTTCGGCTGGCTGGCCAGGCTGGTGTGGCTCGCCCATCATCGACGGCTATTCCGGCTCTGGAGGACAAGAGGGAGAGGTAGTCAGTCATCCCTGAACACACAGCCTTATTAGAGGGGACACCGATGTCCCAAGACCCAGGCCCTGTGTGGCCTGCCCAGCAGCCCCAGCCTCACAGGGAACCTGAGGTGCCCAGGAGCCTATCCTGCAAGCCTTCTCCCGCTCCATGGGCAAGCAGGCCAGGGAAGTGTCCGTCCAGAGTGGGTTCCCAGGTGCAGGAGAGGGGCCTGCAGCAGCCTACCCATCCCTCCCTCTCCCCCCTCCCCACGCACACACACAGCTGCACACTGTCCAGGCCAAGCATTACAAGTGATGATCGTGCCCCATCCCTTGTGAACCAGCTTCTCCCACCCTGTCCGTGTACCAACTTCACAGCACTCACCTGATGTTCCCTTCCCGGCCTCAGAGGATGCCTGAGAGGTGTCCTGGGCCCGTGGAACCAGATCTAGGCTGAGGGTGATGGTATCCTCCTCCTGGACTAGCTGGTCATCCTCATCCCCTTGGTGCCCCAGCATCTCCATTCCAGACTCGACGAGATGCCTCGAAGACCCCACCACCCGTGATCTGGTGGAGCTCTCTGTAGTACGGGCAGGATGCAGGTGCTGCCCTGGAGTGAGAGCTGGCATCACAGGCCCGAGCATAGCCTTGACGCAGCTCCTTGACCTTTGCCCATACTTGGTTGAGGATGCAAGGCTGGTGGCCTCTCTTCTGTGACAGAGCAGCGGCCATCCTGCCATATATATCAGCGTTTCTTCATCAGGACTGAAGGGCCTGGAGTGACTCCTCTTCAGTCCACAGCTCGAGCAGGGACTGAATCTCAGCCCCTGACCACACAGGTTCCCCTGGGTGAATCCTGGGAAAGCTCCCTAGAAGGGTAGGGGGGCCTCTGGAGCCTTGTGACTGTGTCATATTGGGAGACCTGCTGTGGCAGGGTGAACTGTGCAGCCACTGTGCTGTCCTGAAGCCGGCTTCCTGGCACAGTGGCTTAACTGGGTGCCTGTGCCTTTAAGACCTGGCTGGAGACAGGAACTACAGAGCTGTGCTTAGTGCAGAAAGGGTGCCCACCAGGGTTTTTCCTGGAGGTCTTTTTTTTCGATAGAGCTGGCTCCCCCACGTCCACACATGCCTTTTTTTCGAAAGATCTTTCAAAAAAGGCGTTATTCCTTGTAAAAAGAGGTTTACCGCCGTCAAAAAAACTGCCACATTCTTTTGATTTAATTTCAAAAACGCGACGGTAGTCTAGACGTGGGTACAGTTGTTTTTTTTTTTTTTTTTAAAGGCCAGTTTTTTTAAAAAAGCCTGTAGTCTAGATACGCCCAAAATGTTACAATAAACTATAGCAAATGTTAGTAGGAAAATGTACAAAAGGGAGACATTGAATTAATCCAACCAAAAGGCCTTGAAACATAATTTAAGGACTCTCAAGAGTAGAAGGGGGTGCAGAGGACTTACAGAAATCTACTGAGTCTGGGGCTTACATTCTAGTTCACCACAAATGTCATATGTAGTCTCAAATTAAACCTGGTGTCACACTAATCATCAATATCATTTTGAAATGTGCGTATAGCAGGGGTGGGCAAATACCAGCCTGCGAGCCAGATCTGGTCTGCCAGGGTTAACTCCTAGCAGGCTCTCACCACTATAATTACCTGCATGGCCACAGGTACCAGTGATCACAGCTCCCATTGGCTGCAGATTACCATTTCCAGGCAATAGGAACTGCGGGAAGCCGTGTCCTGGTCCATGCCACTTCCTGCCAGTCCCATTGGCCAGCAATGGTCATCTGTGACTAATAGGAACTGCGAGCACAGCACCTGTGGTTATGCAGATAAATATAGCGGCAGCAGCCCACCAGGGGCTAACCCTGATAAACCGCCTCTGTACTGCCTACTCTTGGGCTGTGTCTAGACTGGCGCAATCTTGCGCCAGAGCTATGCAAATGAGGC
>CM057847.1:17758144-17782455 GCA_030068395.1 Apalone spinifera
CCCCCCCCCCACACACACACACACACATCTCTCATTCCTAAGCCTATGTGTATAAACCACGGAACTCTTCTCAGAAAAGTAGAACAGAAACTTGGAGAAGTCTTTTCTACTTCATTGCTGATCATATACCATCAGGGTTAAACACAGCCCTATATATTTGGAGTAACTTGCCCCATAGCTCTGACTTTAAAAATTATTTAGGCAGTAATAAGTTTCCTTGCACATTAGCTTGCTTAAATCAGTGGTTCCCAAAAGTGGGGTCCTCTGAATGTCTGCTAAAGCAGCGAGGAGTCCTGTGGCACCTTATAGACTAACGGAAGTGTTGGAGCATAAGCTTTCGTGGGCAAAGACCCACTTCGTCAGATGCGTGTCTGCTGTTATTTATGGGGGTGTCTGTCCCTTGAGTCAGGGCTGGGACATGCTGGATCAGCATTCCAGCACTTTTGCTGCATGGAGGATGGAAAGGCATCCTCTGCACAGCATTACATTGCATGCCTGATGAACAAGGGGTCACGGTAGTCTGGGGGCATTCCCTCCCAGGCCAGGAAGCCAGGGCATTCTGGTAGCACTAGACATTAAAAGGGGCCAGGGCACACAGTAAGATGTGAAAACGGTCCCTGGGGAAAACATTTGGGAACCACTGACTTTAATCATCAGGTCCCCCTCAGCCCCTCTTTTTATCTGTATCCCCCACACTCACACATGGAAAGGCTGTTCCAAATGGATCTAGAAAACCTTATTAATCTGTAATAGAGAAAACTACTTATCATCTTTGGAAGACAAATACCAATATTTCATTTGAAAGCCAAACTCCCTTCTGTAAGTCTAGGGCAGGGGTTCTCATGCTTCATTGCGCCACGACCCCCTTCTGAGAAGAAAAACTGCTACACGACCCCAGGAGGGGGGACTGAAGCCTGACCCTGCCCAAGCTCTGCTGCTGTGTGGGCAAAAGAGTCAAACCCAAAACCTAAACCCCACTTGCCTGGGAAGGGGGGCCAAAGCTGAAACTCAAGGGCTTTAGACCCAGGCAGAGGCCCATAACTTGAACTCCACTGCCCAGGGCAGATGCCCTTAGGATTTGACTGGGTGGTAAGGCTCAGGCTTTAGTCCTGGGTCCCAGCAAATCTAAACCAGCTTTGGACCCCATTTAAATGGGGTTAGGGCCCTCTTTGGGGTCCTGACACAGTTTGAGAATAGCTGGTCTATGGAATTGCCTCTACTACTGCTAATGCTAAGGTGAATATGTATCTCACATTCTGTGATCACTTTCAAATGTAAATAAAAATCCACCTTCCCTCCCTGTCAGTCTCAACTGGTTCTGCTGGTGAGAACCAAGAATAGGGTAGTGCTTAAACCACACACCATTGCTGGAGCAAATCTGTTTTCCCATTCAGGGTAAGCCAGAGCTGTGTATACAGGAGAAGGAAGTGTTGTTTGTGAGCAAATGCCTTGTGCTGTTGGAAGTGCCCATGTCCTTCTGGGTATACACTGTACATAAAGGAGACAACCCTTTGCAGGCTAGTCATGCAGACACTGCTATACTAGGCTACAGTACTGAATAGCCAGAGATTCAACTAGCCATTTCCTGTAGTACCATTATGGAACATGAGGACTAAAACCCCTCACTTGCGGTAAGACTGATAAGGCTAATGAGAGATACATGGCTACTAGTGGTTCCAGGAACTCTGTTAATTATACTGAGCATTTGGGAGTAAACCCTGCTAGCTTAGGCCCTACCTGTGGCAGACGCAGCAATTGTATGCTGAGCACATTGAGTAGCAATTCTTGGGTATACCAGTGGTGTGGATGGCAGAGCCTTTTGTAAATCCTACCTCTATTAGGGTATGTCTTCACTAGCCCCCTAGTTCAAACTAGGGAGGCTAATGTAGGCATTCAAACTTGCAAATGAAGCCCGGGATTTAAATATCCCAGGCTTTATTTGCATGTTCCCATCCGGTCGCCATTTTTAAATGCCACTAGTCTGGACTAACTGCCCGCAGCTACAAGGACTTAGTTCGAATTACCTGTTACACCTAATTCAAGGAGGAGTAACAGGCAACTCGAACTAAGGACTTAGTTCGAATTACCGTTTAACTGCCGCGTGTAGCCGCAGGCAGTTAGTCCGGACTAGTGGCATTTAAAAATGGTGACCGGATAGGAACATGCAAATAAAGCCCAGGATATTTAAATCCCGGGCTTCATTTGCAAGTTCAAATGCCTACATTAGCCTCTCTAGTTCCAACTAGGGGACGAGTGTAGACATACTCTTAGCGGGCCTTTCTGGAGGGAACAACTACCTGAGCGAGCAGAATTCACATGAGCACATGGAGCTTAGATGCAGCTGCTGTTCCAGCACAGAACTAAAAGCCAACAATTTGAGCTCACACACCTGGAGCACAAACTTGGCCACTGGTGCTGTTTGGAGAGTAAAGTATCAAAAGGCAGGATATTCCCAGACCACACACACCTTTTCGTGCTGCCCCAGTGTAATTGTGTTATCTCCAGGCAGAATTGAACCTGAGACTTCTGGAGCTTAGGGCGTGAGCCTCTACGCATGAGCTAAAAGCCAGCTAGCCTTTAGTGAGGGCTCTAGAGCAGACTCATTATTCTCTAAGGGCACGTCTAAACTATATTCCTCTTCAGAAAGAGGAATGTAAATGAGCCTGATCGAAAATGCAAATGAAGCGCAGATTTACAAATCTCGTGCTTCATTTGCATAATTGCGTGAGAGCGATTTTTCGAAAAAAGATTTTTCAGAAAAGAAAACACAGTCTAGATGGGGTTCTTTAAAAAAAAATCCCTTTTTCAAAAGAACCTGTACTCCTGAAAAAATGAGGTGTACGGGTTCTTTTCGAAAAAGGGTGATTTTTTTCCCCAAAAGAACCCCATCTAGACTGCGGTTCTTTTTCGAAAAAACATTTTCAAAAAAGCTTTCTTATGCGATTATGCAAATGAAGTGCGAGATTTGTAAATCTGCGCTTCATTTGCATTTTCAATTGGGCTCATTTACATCCCTCTTTTGGAAGAGGAATGTAGTTTAGACATAGTCTAAGTGATCTCCATGCCACTAGTTGGAACGTAAGCTTTCCTGGGTAAAGCCCACTGATGAGGGATAAGGGATGTCTTGAAAGTGTTTTATTTCAAAATTTGGCACTGTGTAGACATGCCAAATTTCGAAATAGCCTATTTCAAAAAAGAATCAAAGTAAAATACACAATTTGTGCTACGCAAATTGAGTATCTTATTTCAAGCTAAGGGTGCAGTGTAGACGCATCCTATGGTGCCACAGGATTCTTCATTGTTTTTGCAGATATAGGCTAATATGGTGACCCCTCTGAGACTAGATGGGATAGTGCACCACACCCAGAAGGTTGGTGTGTTGCACCAGCACAGCAAAGATCCAGCAGAGGGTGCGTGAAAGCGGCTCTAAAGGAGGCTCCAGAATGGCATGTTTCCATATTCCACCCATGCCATGCTACAGGGAGTTGTGCAAAGGCCCTGTACTACTGCATAGCAAGGAACCAAGGTGGTTCCAGCATTTATGTTTACTTTATCCTATATGTACTTACAGTTCTGTTTACCCTTTAAAACTCTAGCACAGTGGTGGGCAACCTGCGGCCCACTGGGGTTCCTGAATGCTGCAAATCAGCTGTTTGCAGCTGTTAAAGCTCTGGGAGGGAGGGGGAAGAGGTACAGAGCTCCAGAAGTGCTGGGAGGAAGGGAGACTAGGAAGTGTGGGGTTCTTGTGCCCCAATGCATGAGAGGTGCACGTGGGAAGGGGACAGACAGGGGTTGCGTTGGCCATAGGTGGAACCCCAATGAGTTGTGGGTTGCAGGTTGCCCACCTGTGGCCTACTGAGATGAAGAAGGGCTACTCACGCAGCCCACTCACTGGTCTTGGTTGCCCATTGCTACTCTAGCAATACTGACTAGATAATGCTTTTTACTAAACCTTTCTGGTTTTGTTTCTCTTTATTATGGCTAATCAATGACTGCAACATATTGAACCACATTAAGTCCTGGTGTAATATAGTGGCCTGCCATGAACTCCAGTGGAGATGTGACCACTTTATAGTAGAACTAAATCTGCCACTTTAAATTACTGTAAATAAAATTAAGTTGATAAAGTACTAGTCCTACCAAGTAACTGTTCAGTGAATTTATTCACAGAAATATGTTCTGTGAATTTCCCCTTGACCACATCTGCAAATCAAATACTTCTGAACATAAAAACAATGACAAAACACATATATAGCTTGAAGAGGAGTTTTCAAATGCTGTCCTGTTTGAATGGAGTCATACATTTGAACAGAACGTAGCTTACTATTCAGTATTAATGAAAGTCATTACTAAAAACCTGTTAAATGAAAGGTGTTTTGAGGCTTTAATGAAAGTAGTTTTAAAGAGATAAGCTACCAAAAAATCTGAGTCTCTGTGCCAACACACTAGTTTCTGAGACATCAAACATCTACTTCACAGGGTAAATGGTGGAAGGGGGAGAAGTGAATATATTACTAGTAAGATTAAAAATTCCATGGGGTATGCTTGAGAAACTGCAATAGTCTGATAGAACGCAACAAAAAGATGTGTTATAAAATAAAGCAGCCTGGTTGTTTCAAAATAAACTTTCAGTATGTTTCCAATCACTTTAATTTTGTGATTTTGTGCAAGCTTTTCACACAGGTGGTGGAAGGCACATGGATTATACAAAGTGCCTTTAAAATTTTCTAAAATTTTCCTTCTTGTTGTTTTGATTTAGTTTTTAGTAAATTGAGGAGCTTATATTTGAAAACAAAACAATACTGGGTGATTTTAGAAAAGCATCTTGGTGTTAAAAGGTAGCCTGGAATGCTTTGTCTAATATGGAACTGAATTGTGAACGAGTGAATTTTCATATGGAGATGTAGCCTCTTCCTTTTCCCACTGGAGTAAAAGCAGAACTCAGGATCCTATCACAAGGAGAGTGAAGCATGTGCTCATTACAGGAATTCTCTATAAAAGAGAAAAATCCCTATTTGTCGTGTAATTAACAGAGATGACAGTATTGGATGCTCATGAATATACGGCATGATCCTTCCACTCTGTAGGATCAATAAAACCTGCCATACACTACAAATGGAATCTTATGTGCAATGCAAGTCTTTCAATTGACTCAGCTGGGGACAGGATGACATGCAGCTCTCAACAGTGCTCACATGGTAACAAGATCAAGGCCTAAATTATTAATTGTGTGGGGTTCCTTGACAAAGTAAGGGAAATAGGATCAGGTCCAAGGCTTGTGTGTATGGCTCAGCACTATCACAGTCAGCAGGTCTTTGGGGATGGTGTAGTGCATCGCTATGGTCTGCTTTTATAGCAAATTAGCATTACACAATTGAGTAACTCCCCAGCCTTTTGCAGACTCCTTACCGTTGTAGGGATTGTCTTATTAGCTTCTTGATAAACATGCTGCTCTGTGACTAAACTGCTAGGGAAATAGCCAACAGTTCCCATCTGGTCTTCATACTGCTCACCATACACCTTAGAACAAGAAAAGCTAAAATTAGATGCAATAAAGAAGCCCAAATCCAGTTTAAACTAGTTCAAGTTTTTATCAAAAGCAGCAATCGTATTCTCTCTCACTTCAGTCTTGTGGACTTTGGGTTTGCATGCTACTTAATTAAGTAGGACAAGATTTTTTTCAAAAAGAGGCATGACTATAAGCCAGAATGCAGGCATGCATGATTCCTTAAGTTATATTTAGGATGCATTGTTTGTAAGATCTTCCATATAAAAGTGGAGTGGCAGTTTTATTTTCCATTAAATGAAAGGGTGAAGTGAAGATGTAATGATCCATTGTCAACAAAATGTCTCTTCTCAGATTTAAGTTGCTGTAGAATGTTCACACTTGATTTTTTTCAATAAACAGCAGCAGAAGAAGAGACTTGGATTTTACTTTGATGATTTCAGTGCATTTAGTTCCATTATGTTATTATCTACACTTTTAATGTTATACGTTCTCTCAATATGAGAGAGATTCTGATCGATGTTTGTGAAGCTTGGATTTGAGAGTTTTGTATATTCACTTTTAAAAAAATCTCAGATGTAATCTTTGAAAAAGCCACGGGATTTATTTTTGCTGTTAAAATCTGCTTTTTAAAAAGCAGATATTGACCAAAAAAAAACCCCATTACTAGTTAACTAGAGGCAGATTAGTGCTTGTAGAAGAAGAATTTCATCTTACACTTCCAGCCCAGAATTCTCCAGAGTATCTCTCTTTCACTAGTTTTGAATAAACATAAATCAACTGCCCTTTTTTAATATTAAGGAACCTGCAGTCTGGTGCATTGTAATCATCTTCTGCTCTGGCAAGGGAAATGGTGTCTGCAAAGGGAAAAAAAGGAAGTAGATAAGAGTATATATTAGACTATCTCTGCACATGAAACTAAGCAATTTTCAAAATAATCAGAAAAGAGCCTGCTAGATTTAATCTTACACAGTTTGTGATTTGTATTAAAAAAGGTAAAATCAGAGACTGTCATTTTATCAAAATCTTAACTGCAATGCTGTTCTCAGAAAAATGTTTTTAACAACACCTGCCTTTGATTATAATGGATTATGAAACACAATCTTTAAAAAAGCATCATGAGGATTATAAATTAATTTTATATGTGGTTTTGCCACATTAGAATTTTTTTACAGGTACAAACAGACCAATTTAATATAGCAAACTAACAAGCAGAGTGTTTGTACATTTCAAAACCAGACCAGTGTCTGTACAAAAAACACATTTAGTTTTGATCATATGCTCTACTAATGTTTAAACAGAAATACTTACAAACACACTCCTCATCAGCACAGAGCTTTTTGCTGGCAAGTTTGTCCATAAAAATTCCAGTCACACCAGGATAAGTAACTCCAAGGCATAAAAGTAGTATAACCAAATCAGTAGTTAGTATCATTTTTCTATCAGTGTTCTTCTTTGCTAGGACTTCTCTCTCAAATGCATGTCGAGTCTGGTAATACTTATCTTTTATGGAAAAGCTAGACATCTGGACAAACATCCCTGACCAATGGGAAGAGATTAGGTTAACATTCCATTACTTTAAGAGGAACCACAGAGCTCCAGGGGACCCTCAGGTTTTATTTACCCAATACAATCCCTTTCCAAAGCCTTTTTGTACCATGCCTTCAATAAACTGCTGTATTACAGAGACATTCTATACTTTCTTGTAGGCTTCCATTAAATGTAATAGCTTCAACATTACCTCAGGCAAAATTTGTCTGAAGATGAAAAAAAAGTCAATCCCCATTCAGCAGCAAAAGAAAGAACATCCCTTCATGTCCATAGAGGCTTGATTCTCATGAAATGTGCAAAGACCATAAAGTCAGAGTTTTCTGGGGCAGACGGTCTTTGTGTTGTGTTTCTACAGGGCTCTTAGGCACTAATGCAAATATAAATAAACCTAGTCAATGTCACAAGTTCTCAGTAAAAGGCTCTGAGCATTGGCAAATTAAATTTGAAATTTGGGTAATTCACATTCAGAGTGTGGACAAAGCTTTAATTTTATTGCCTGAGCCAGTTAAAAAGCAAGTATACTTAACCACCGTTGCCCAAATAAACTCCATTGCATCCAAGTCTACATAACTGCAGTGCTGTGCCATCTATGCATGTCCAAAAAATAATTTTTACAAGCACAAGAAAGCCCTGAATGTGACCTGATCAATGATTCCATCCAGCCCCCAAACATGCAACAGCATCCTCACCACAGCATAACCTTGTACCTACCACGTGTGCAGTCACGTCTTGAGTGCAAGTGTAGAACTCAATCGCTCACTGAAAATCTCACAGCACGCTGTTACATAACTGGGCTCTCCCTGGAAAAGCTGTGCACTCAAGGCACTGAACTATATCTGTTGTAAGAGGCTGATTTCTAAGTATCTCCTTGAAGAAATCATTTTAAAGGTCAGCATGTTCAAAATCCAGTATGTAACACAGGAAGAAAACACAGATAATAAAGACAACAGTGGCCTTCAGTCATACCACCTACTGCTGTAATCCCTGCCATTCCCACAAGTAACGGAAGGCTAGGCCAGCTCCAGGCCTGCCAATGGGGATAGGCACAAAATGTGTGTGTGGGGGGGGGGGAATTGCCCTGGGGCCCAGAGATTCAAAGGGGCCTGGGACACTGTCCTTTAAATTGCTGCTGGAGCTCTGTGCCAGCCAGCATTTAAGACCGTGGGAGGGCACCATGCTCTGGGCAGAGATGAGGGCCAGCTACCCTTGGCCCCACCCTTTCTGGGAATGCGGAGTCAGGCCCACACACACACCTTGCCCAGGGAGGCTGTCGACCCCGGTGGTCAGCTCAGCTCTTGTAGGGGTATCACTGACCTAGGTATACCTGATAGTTTGGCAAGTGATTACATGGCACTCTTGTGAGAGCCAGTACTGAATCAATGCCTATTTGGGGGTGGGGCACATGCTAATAAACATGCTGTTTTTCAGGTAAGGAGCAAAACAACAATGATTGTCAGCGAGGTGTTATAAATCCCATGGGATTCTTCATTAAGTAGGGAAGTCAACATGGTCTCCTTGAAGTGCAAATGTAGCTGTCTCATTATCAAAGTCACAAGGTGGGTGAGATAATATCTGTCACTGGACCAGCTTCTGTAGGTGAGACCAAGGTTTTGAGCCACACACAAAACTTTTCACTCTCACCTATAGAGGTTGATTCAAAAAATGATATTACCTAACCCAACTGGTCTAACACTGTGTCCTCAGTGTAATCCAACGCGGTTAATTACATTCATTCTGATCTTCCAAGCCTATTGTCTTGTTCTCCGTCTCAACATGAATTTGACATTTAGCTGTTCTTTGTTGTAGCTCAGCACACCCCCTCCCAAATTAATGATGTACAATGAATTGGTCTAAAGACTAAAACATATGGGAGACTCCATTACATGCATTGAAAAGGTGTTGGAATCCCTAGTTCAGAATTAGGGAACCTACAAAAATGTTCTTCCACTCTTAAAAAAAAAAAACTATACCCCAAGAAACAACAAAAGTTACTCAGATGTATGTGACAAATATGCAGTGTACCAGTTGTCTGAGGGCAGTGATTGCCAAATGGGACTTTAGCAAGTGTGACAATATATGTCTCATATATTTATGGAAATGTTTTGAATATAAATATTTATAAGTCAAATATCCTTTACACAAAACAAGTCAAGCAACCTATCATTCTAGAGCCCGTGATCCCTGAATGTGTATACTCTATTTGTGTGCATGTGTCATTCTTGTATGTGACTTTAGAAATATAAAGTGTAAAACTACTTATTAATCTAGAATTTCTAGTGAAAGCCATTAGTAGAACATAAGGGACTTAATGGCCCAGTGCTCAAGACAATTATCTGTAAATGTTTCTTTGTTTTTCCGGTAAGCCCAAACTGGTTGATCCTACAAATACCTGTGACCATGTCACCTGGTGCTGGAATCCATCTTGAATTTGGTATTTTTCCATGGAGATAGGGACAGTTAAACAAAGGATTCCCACCCTGGGGAAATTCTATTTAAGGAAAGGGAAACAATCAACATCATCTTCAGATGGCTTTTGAAACTGCCTCACCCACCCTAAGAGGATATAAATGAAGAAACATGAAAACAAAGAACTCTGAGGACACAAGAAGCTGTTAGATACCCATGCCAGAGTAAAGATCGGCTCTGTCTTGAAGGATTTTACTTGGAATAAGGACTACAGTGAGGGTGTGTCTACACTGCACTGTTTTTCTAGAATAATGGCTGTTATTCCAGAAAAACAATACCAGTGTCCACACAGCAATTGTGTTATTTTGAAAGAAAATCAAAATAACGGAGGGCTTTTTCCGACGTTGGTAAACCTCATTCCACGAGGAATAACGCCTCTTCCAAAAAAGATCTTTCGAAAGAGTGGGTGTGGACACTCCACTGCTGCTATATCAAAATAGTTCCTCACCAGAGCCATTCTAAAGTTATTCCTCACCAGTGCCTCCTGGGGGCTTGTGACGGGGGATCCCACCCCCGCACTCCCAACAGCCCGGAGCCGGGGAGCAGCCGCAGGAATGTGGGAGCGGCGGTGGAGCCTGAGCAAGCCCACAGCAAAGCCGCGCAGGCGCAGGGGGGGTCCAGGCGGAAACCGGCCGGCAGTAAGCCCCAGGAGCAGGGAGCCAGGGCCAACACCGGGCGCGGGTGGAAGAATGCCGAGCGGGGCATTTAAAAGGAGGGAGGGCGGACAGAAGAGGGGGGGAAGCGCAGGGAGTGGAGGACGTTCTGCTCTCAACCCACTTCCACAGGCAGGGACTGGTGCAGGTGCCAGGACTGAGGAGGCAGAGGAGCGAAGGATGGAACCCCAACCGGACTGGCGGTGCACGGCAACCTGGACAGGCAAGCCGGGGGATGCGGCAGCCGGAGCCACGGGAAGCTGGACCCAGGAGCGGAGAATCAGCCCGGAAGCGGCAGCTTTGGAGCGGCCCGGCAGGACTCCGGGAGCGGGGTCCAAGGACATAGACCGCGGGAGCGGTGGACAGGTGGACAAAAGCTGAGGGCGGACAAGTGGACAAAAGCTGAGGGCAGGAGTCAGGGAGAAAAGAGGGGGAGACCCCCCCGTCACCCTGACTTGGGACTCGGCTACACTGCTGGAGAATGTTGGTATGTTAGGCAAAACAGAAAAAAGGGGGGAGGGAAGGGTACCCTAGCTCCAGCGCAAGAGAGTGGGTGTTTAAAAAAAAAAAAAAAAAAAAAAAAGCGAGGCTAGAAAAATGGATACAGGGAAGCTGCTGAAATGGCTGGCCGAAAGCCAGCAGCAACAGCAAACACAGCTACTCCAAAAGTTGACGGAGCAACAAAGAGAGCAGCAGAAATTAGTGAGGGAACTAATAGAGCAGCAGCAGAAACAAATGGACCAGTGGGTGCAACAGAGGTCTGGGGGGGCAAGGGGACCCCTAGGGATGCCAGAAGAAGGCCCAGGGATAGGGGCCGCCCTAGCGTTACCTCTGCGTTTGGTAAAAATGACCCTCAGTGATGACCCGGAGGCCTTTCTAGTAACTTTCGAAAGGGTCGCCACGGCGGCCAGATGGCCAGAGGAACATTGGGCGACATTACTGGACCCTTACCTTACAGGCCCAGCCCAAGGGGCGTATAGGGGCCTGTCCGCCCGAGATGCTTTACATTATCACAAAGTGAAGGAGGCCATTTTAGATCAGGCTGGAATTACTCCCGAAACCCATAAGCAAAGATTTCGGGCAGAGAAGTACCGGCTGAGGGAGCACCCTAGGGCCGTGGTACAGCGACTAAAAGAGGCGGCCACATGATGGTTGGAACCAGAAAGAAAATCAGCCACACAGGTAGTGGAGATGATTGTGTTGAACCAGTTTTTACAGATCATGCCCCAGGATAGCCGACTGTGGGTGCGATGACACCAACCCACAACGCTCGCAGAGGCCATCTCCATCCTGGAGAATTACATGGCCGCGGATGGAGGGGAAGACAAGCTGGCAAGATCCCAGGAGGGCCCCGGAGCCAAGAGAGAATGCAGGAGGGCACGACCAACAAGAGCAAGAGGCGCCGGGATCAAGCCACCCATCCCTTGGAAAAGGTGGGGAGAAGGGACACGAGCAGGTCCGGCCGAAACCCCGAGGGAAGACGCCCCTAGAGATAAGGAGTCGATGCCCCCGCGCCCACCAGAGCCGGAGAAGCGAGGTGCCTGCTTTGAGTGTGGGCAGGACGGCCACTATCGGTGGGACTGCCCATTCATGGACGGCAGGGCGATGACAGCAACGCGACGAGCGCGGGGCTGAGACGACACAAAGATCACAGTCCAGGTAGACCTAGTGGGGAAAACTGTATGGGTGCTGGTAGACTCAGGGTGCAACCAAGCGGTGGTGCGGAAGGAGTTGCTACCAAAAGACGAGCCGGGGGGCCAACCGTAGCGATGCAATGCATCCATGGAGATGTGAAACAGTATCCCACATGGTGGATCCTCATAAGGGAGGGAGCCTGGCAAGAGAGGTGCCACCAGGTGGCAGTAGCCCCGATCCTGGCCTACCCGGTGGTCTTGGGACGAGACTGGCCCGCCTTCCAGAGCCTGATTGAAGAGTGGGGGAAAAGACGCACGGAAAGGAAGGAAGGAGGGTCACCACACCGAGGGGTTGAGAGAGGACTCAGGGAGGTACAAGCGGCCAGCACTCTGAGTGGAAGCCCCGAGAGGGGAGCGATCGAGGATGATAGGGATTTTCTATGCGAGCAATGAGAGGACGAGTCCTTGAAATATGCCTGGGAGCAAGCCGGACCAGGGGACGACACCAAGGTGAGAGGCGTGCAAGGACCCCGGTTCGAGGTAAGAACTGAGCGGTTGTACTGGGTCGTCCCACGTCCCGGGCAGATGGGGGAGACCCCACAGCTACTGGTGCCGGCATGCTTCCGTTGGCAGCTATTGGAAGTGGCTCGTGCTAACCTCTGGGCCAGACACTTAGGGGCAGAAAAGACGCTACAAAGGATACTGCAGTGATTTTATTGGCCCGGGGTGTACAAGGAAATGAAAGACTTCTGTGAGGCCTGCCCCGAATGCCAACGGGCGGGAGAGAAGAACGTCCCCCGGGCTCCGCTCGTACCCCTCCTGGTGGTGGACATTCCATTTAGAAGGATAGCCTTAGACCTAGTGGGCCCCTTAGAAAGATCCCGGAGGGACAACCAACATATTCTAGTTTTAATAGACTATGCCACCCGCTATCCAGAGGCGGTACCCCTCCGGAACACGAAAGCCCCGTTATTGGCCACTGAGCTGGTAAAAGTGTTCTCGAGGGTGGGATTGCCCCAGGAGATACTGACTGACCAGGGGACTAACCTGACGGGGCGAGTCATGACAGAACTCTGTCGCCTGCTGAAGGTGAAAAAGCTCCGTACCTCAGTCTACCACCCCCAAACAGATGGGCTGGTGGAGCGCTTTAATAGAACACTTAAAATGATGCTCCGAAAGTTTGTGGAAGTAGATCCCCGAGATTGGGACCAGTTCCTGCTGGAGCTTCTCTTCGCCGTACGGGAGGTACCCCAAGCCTCCACGGGGTTTTCCCTGTTCGAAATACTTTATGGGAGACAACCCCGGGGGATACTCGACCTGATCAAGGAGGAATGGGAAGAGCAGAGCTCGCGAGTAAAGGGGACCGTGCCCTACATTTTAGAGCTGCGAGAGAAGTTGAAGGTGGCAGGGGACTTAGCCAAAAAGAACCTAACACATGCACAGGCAAGGCAGACCCGCTATTATAACCAGGGGGCCAAGACCCGGACCTTTGCTCCCAGGGACAGGGTACTGTTGCTGTTACCGTCGGCAGAGTCGAAGCTCCTGGCTAAGTGGCAGGGCCCTTATGAAGTCCTCCAACGAGTGGGCCCAGTCGACTATGAGATCAGGCTGCCTGACTGGAGGAAAGGTACGCAGATCTATCACATAAACATACTGAAGAAGTGGAAGGACCGGGAGGGCTTGATGGTTACAATGTAGCCCGCAGAACCTGAGTTAGGACCCTAGGGCAGAGACCTAGGAGACATGACGGAAGAGAGGCCGCCCTGGGGCCAGAATTGACGAGACCACAGAAGAAGGAAATGAAGGCCCTAGTACACGAATTTGCGGCAGTCCTGTCGACCCGATCGGGGAGGACGACCCTGGGCCAACACCACATCCAGATGGCCCCCGGACAGAAGGTGCGTGAACCCCTCAAACCCCTGCCTCGGAAGATGTGGGGCACGGTGAAGGAGGAAATACAGAAAATGTTACAGGTGGGGATGATACGGGAATCAAGGAGTTATTGGCGAAGCCCACTAGTCCTCGTCCCCAAGCATGATGGAACCCTCTGCTTCTGTATCGACTTCCAGAAAGTCAACGCCCTGTCGCGATTCGATGCCTACCCTATGCCCCCTGGGTCGAAGAACTGCTCAAAAGGTTGAGGCAGGCACAACACTTGTCAACGATAGATCTCACGAAGGGATATTGGCAGATCCCCCTAACGCCAGCGTCGCAAGGAAAGACCGCCTTTGCCACGCCCTTTGGGCTATATCACTTCATAACAATGCCCTTCGGGTTGAATGGTGCAGTAGCCACCTTCCAGAATGTAGCTGTTGAGGGACCACAAGGCGTGTTCCCTGCCTGATGGACAAGCTGTTGAGGGACCACCAGGCGTACACTGCCGCGTACATCAACATCATCATCATCATCATTTACAGTGCGTCTTGGAAAGAACATCTAGCCCATGTCTGGACCATCCTCGAGGCCGTCGCTGCAGCTCAGCTTACGGCCAACCCGAGCAAGTGCACATTCGGCCGGACCAAAGTGACTTACCTAGGGTATGTTGTTGGAAGAGGGCATCTAAAGCCATAGGTAACCGAAGTGGAGGCAGTACAGAACTACCAGGCCCCGACCACAAAAAAGCAAGTGCAGCAATTCCTGGGCCTCAATGGCTATTACCGGAGGTTCATACCCCATTTTGCCACGATGGTGGCCCCCTTGACTGAACTGACAAAGAGCGGGCGTCCGCAAAGGATGCAGTGGACAGAGCAGTGTGAAGGTGCCTTCTGGCAGCTGAAACAAAGCCTCACCATAGCCCTCTTGCTGGCCCAGCCGGACTTTACTAAGACCTTCATAGTCCAGACAGATGCATCAAATGTGGGCGTAGCGGCTGTACTGGCCCAGGAACGAAAGGGAGGCGACCGGCCCATCCTGTACATAAGCCGCAAACTCCTTCCACAGGAACAACTATACTCCACTATAAAGAAGGAAGCGCTGGCCATCAAATGGGTGGTTGAGTCCCTAAGATACTACCTTTTAGGCAACTCGTGCCTTTTAATGACAGACCATGCGCCGTTGATGTGGATGCACAACATGAGAGAGGCAAACCCTCGTATAATGAGGTGGTATCTATTCTTACAACAGTACACGTTTCAGATAGTACACCGGGTGGGGCGGGATCACGTGAACGTGGACTTCCTGTCCAGGTGTGCCGAGCAGATAAAAGAAGGGAAAGGTAACGAGGAGCCGGAGGGGGAGGTGTGTGATGGGGGATCCCACTCCCCGCACTCCCAACAGCCCAGAGCTGGGGAGCAGCCGTGGGAACACGGGAGCGTCGGCAGAGCCTGAGCGAGCCTGCAGCGAAGCCGCGCAGGCGCAGGTGGGTCCGGGCGGAAACCGGCCGGTGGTAGGACCCAGGAGCAGGGAGCCAGGGCCGATGCCGGGTGCGGGCGGAGGAACACCGAGCGGGGCATTTAAAAGGAGGGAGGGCGGGCAGAAGAGGAGGGAAAACGTGGGGAGCGGAGGAGGTTCTGCTCTCGACCCCCTTCCGCAGGCAGGGACCGGTGCGGATGCCAGGACCGAGGAGGCAGCGGAGCGGAGGGCGGAACCCTGACCAGACCGGCGGTGCGCGGCGACCTGGACAGGCGAGCCGGGGGACGCAGTGGCCGGAGCCACGGGAAGCTGGACCCAGGAGCGGAGAATCGGCCCGGAAGTGGCAGCTTCGGAGAGGCTGGCAGGACTCCGGGAGCGGGATCCAAGGACATAGACCGCAGGAGTGGTGGACAGGTGGACAAAAGCTGAGGGCGGGGATCAGGGAGAAAAGAGGGGGGGACCCCCCTGTCACCCTGACTTGGGACTTGGCTACAGGGCTCTAAATCAAGATAGCGCATCCACATTAGGGGAGCCTGCCTCGTACTAATTTTGAGGCTTCCCTGTAGTGTGCAAAAGCGGCGAGGAGTCCTGTGGCACCTTATAGACTAACCGAAGTGTTGGAGCATAAACTTTTGTGGGCAAAGACCCACTTCGTCAGATGCATTTAGATGACTACATGCATCTGACGAAGTGGGTCTTTGCCCACGAAAGCTTATGCTCCAACACTTCGGTTAGTCTATAAGGTGCCACAGGACTCCTCGCCGCTTTTGCAGATTCAGACTAACATGGCTACCCCTCTGATACTTGACACCCTGTAGTGTGATCGCTCTATTTCTAAATAAGCTATTCTGAAAGATATCTTCTGGAATAGCTTTTTCCAAAATAAGCTTGCAGGGTAGACGTACCCTGAGAAATACATTTGTAACAATTTCTTAGACCTGGTCTACACAAGGACCTTAGTCCGAAATAACTCCCCCTCGTTCAAATTTGTAAGCAGTGTGCTCACACTACCAAGTCTATTATTCCAGAATAACGGGTCGCAGAATTCAAACTCTGTACTCCTGCTTTTCATCAGGAATAATGGTAATTCTGAACTGATAAATCCAAAATAATGTTAGTGTAGATGCTCCGGTGCCGCTAATTCAAACTAATTGGCCTCCGGGAGGCCTACCGCAGCTCCCCAGAATGCTTCCTGGGGCTCATTAATGGAGCCTGCCTCGGACTAATTTCAACACTTCCCCGTAATGAGGACATGCAAGTTCAAATTTGTGAAACTTGGAGTTCTTCGAGGAGTGTCCCTCTGGGTGTTCCATCTTAGGTGTTTTGGCACTGCAGCATGCCTCGAAGGAAGATTTTACAAGCAGTGGCTTTGACAGCTAGCTCGCACATGCGCAAAAGCACTATGCACGCTAAGCAGCTAACACATTTGCATGAGGTACAATCTCCTCAGTTCCTTTTCTGCTGCTGCCGGCATCGCTCAGAACCCGCAATGTGCTCTGCAGATTTCTCCTCAGAGACAGCTAGTCTTAGTTTTTATTTTCCTTTTCTTAGTTAGCCTTTTTTATTATATTTTTACCATAATCTTTACGATTCTTAAAAAAAAGAAAGAAAGGGAGACTCCTCTCCTGCACTGAGGAGTTTCTTTCCTGCAGCTTTCATCTCAGCCTCCTCACATATGGCTGAGAGATATATTTTCACAGATTTAAACATTTTTTCTCTCAAACAATCTTTTGCGCAGCATTCTCCCAAGCAGGGGCTCTGTTTTAAATGCTGTTTTTTCCTCAGGGGCTGTCAATCTCACTGTCAGACTCTCAGTGCATATATTGTCTGGACAAATACAGCGCAGTTCACTGTCATCAGTGAAAATTTGGCAGCTGAGGTTAGGAGTGCTAGAGGGCTTTCAGTTCAACCTGATCTCCCTCAAACGCTCCTCAGACCAGCGTCGGACCCTGATCACCCTGCATCCCTGCTATTATCACCGGTGATGTCGGAAAAGGCAGATCCCCTTGCCGCAGCTGCGATCTCTGCCTCTTCCAAACAGAAAACAGCACATGCAGCAGCAAACAGGGAATCCCCTTCACATAAGAAAGGGAGCTCCCTGAATCCTAAGCCCCACTGGGGCTGTGGACAAGCGCTTATCGGGGCAGCGCTCACCCACAGTGCCCCAAAGGTTTAAGGACCTGGCCAATGTGCCTAAACATGCTGATAAGCCCAAGCCTGTCACAGCTGAACAGCACAGGGTTACAACAGCATCGTTGGTCTTACCAACACCGAGCAGTGCTGTACATAAAGGCAGCGCAGGGACCAGAGCGCTATTACCACCTCCAGCAGCTGCATCATCCCCTCTGTTGGCAAAGCCAAAGCATGCAATAAAGCATATTCTTTACCACCTGTGCCTCTTTTTTGCCCTTATATGTCCACAGACGATTCTATGATCTCTTCAGTGCCTGCGACACCCTTGTTTGGCACTGATCCTTCCCTGCATTCTGAGGGGTTTTCCATGTCTATGCCTGGCACTTCCATACCTCCATTCTCTGGTGAGGAGGTTCAGGCTTCCATCATGACCTCAACTCCTCCCAGACACTCTACACCGAGGTGCAAATTCCCTCGCTCACAACCGGCCTTACCACACTGGCAATTTGTGCATTGGCTACCACCATCTATGCCAGTGCCCCCCACATGGCCCTACTGGGACCCATGGGCACCTTACAGGGCTCAGAAGCAACAGCATCACCATGTTGCCCAGCTCCGATCCAGGCCTACATCCACTATGTCCCTTGACCTCTCAAGGGACCAGACAGATTTCAATCAGCCTCTAAGTGACAAGGAATCCACTACTTCCTCTCACCCACTTACACAGATCTCTGCTTCCTCCCCAAGGAACACACTCATGCCTCAAGGCAAGCCCTATCCGGGGATGATTTTAAGGTCTTCCAAAACCTCTTTAAGAGGGTAGCTGAGGTCCTCAAGGTTTCGTTAACCACATTGCCAGAGACCCAGCATAAACTTACGAGAATCCTCCATACCTCTCCATCCACGAGGCTTGCTCTTCCCATGGACCCCGCCCTCATGAACCCATGTAAGCAACTTTGGCAAACACCTGCCATCATTCACCCAGTGGGCAAGAAGGCAGATAGGACAAGAGGTGCTGAGTTTTTATACTCACATCCTCTCCCAACTCCATAGTAACTGAGTCAGTGAATCAGAGGAGCAAGCAAAACATTGCCAAATCCACCCCTCCTGATAAAGAGTGGAAAAATATGGATATTCTGGTCATACTCCTCTGCCTCCCTACAGCTACATATCGCTAATTACTCTGTGATGCTGGCAATACACACTCATCACATATTTCAGCAAATCGCAGACTTTATTCAATTCCTCCCAGAGGAAAAAATAGAACAGATGACAGTGAACACTAATGGGGGTCTCTTGATAGACAGAACAGCCCTCCAAGCTGCTTTGGACTCAACTGACACAGCTTCACAAGCCCTGGCCATCTCTGCAGTGATAAGAAGAGCCTCCTGGCTCCACCTCTCTGGTTTCCCAAAGGAGGTCCAGATGAAAGTGGAAGAACTTCCGTTCAAGGGCCCGAAGCTCTTTGCTGATGGCACAGATGCTTCTTTACACTCCCTCAGAGACTCCAGGGCCACACTTAAAATGCTGGGCATCCAGGCTCCTGTACCAACACACAAACAAAACAAACCTTATGTTCAAAGATATAGTCCTTCCCTCTTTGGTCATTCTCAAAGACAATCCGACCCTAGAAAGTGCCAGCATGAGGAAAGAAGATGACAGCCAGCCGACCAACCCACTCCATCTCAGTCCTCTAACTCTAGGCAAACATTTTGAAGGTTTGGTTGAGAGCCATCAGATTCATCTTTCCACACCTGAGCCTCTGATCACCCTAGTATCCAACCACAGATTAGCACCATTTTACCATCAGTGGTGCCTCATACTGACATACCAATGGGTTCTGGACATGATAAAGTTTAGGTACTGCAGTAACTGACATTCTTTGAGATGGGCGTCCCTGTAGGTGCTCCACCACCCACCCTTCCTCCCCTCTGCTTCGGTACTATTTCTATACTTTTTTGGGACAGAGAAGGAACTGAGATCATACCTCTTACATGCGCATTATCTGCCTACCACGTGTAGCGCTTTTGCGCATGTGAGAGCTAGCTGTCAAAGCCACTGCTAGTAAAACCTTCTGGTCAGGTGTGCTGCGGCGCCAAAACACCCAAGGTGGAGCACCCACAGGGACACTCATCTCGAAAAATGTCAGTTACTGCAGAGGGTGAGTAACTCTCTCTTCATAAGTCAAATTTAGTAATTTCAAAATAATTTCCTAGTGTAGACATGGCTTTAGTATGTTATACTTAGCAGCTAAGTGTTGTTTATTTTAGATTAGTAACTTGCTTTGATCTGTTCATTTTCACTTACTTTCACTTAAAACCTACTTTTTATAGTTAATAAAAACACTTATCAAACTCAGTGTAAATAACTGTTAGCTGGAGGGAAGTCACTGCTGTACATATCTCTTTGATTGATAGAGAGAGCAAACTGTGTGTAAAGTATCAGAGGGGTAGCCATGTTAGTCTAAATCTGCAAAAGCGAGGAGGAGTCCTGTGGCACCTTATAGACTAACAGATTTATTGAAGCATAAGCTTTCGTGGGCAAAGACCTACTTCATCAGATGCATGTAGTGGAAATTCCAGAGGCCAGTATAAATATACAGGCATAAGAAAAGAGTACCAATCAAGAGAAAGGCTAGAGCAGTGGTCACCAACCAGTAGATCGGGATCTACTGGTAAATCTTGGCGCCTCTGACAGGTGATCTGAACAGGTTTGGCCAAGAGGCTATCAAGTGCAGCACTTACACAGCAGTGCAGGGAGGGGCAGCTGTTCTCCTTTGCTTTGGAGCTGCCCCTCCCTGGGAGTCTCCTGCTTGCAGTACAAAGCAGGGCAGAGGAGAGGAGGGGGTGTTGATGTCAGGGTGCCCGCTCTCCCACCCTCTATCTTCATAGAATGGGGGAAGCACAAGAGTACTAGGGATGGAGGGAGTTTGCTGGCTGCTTTTGGGAGTGATGCAGGGCCAGGGCAGGGGTGAGCCTGCCTTAGCGCCATTGCACCACCAAACAGGAGCCCCCTGAAGTAAGCAGTGTCCAGCTGAAGCCAGCTCTGAACCTCTGCCCCAGTTATGAACCCTCACCCCACCCCCGCACATCCCAAGCTGCTGCCCCAGCTCTGAGCCCCCTGGACCTAAACTCCCTTACAGAGCCTGTACCCCCTCCTTCACCCCAAGCCTTTGCCCCAGGCTTAGCTCAGAGTCCCTCTCACACTCCAAATCCCTTATACCAAGACCAGAGCCTGTGCCTTAATCCTCTGCCCCTGCCTGGTGAAAGGGAGGGAGAATGAAGGAGGGAGGATAGAGTGAGCAGGGGCAGGGCCTCAGAGATGGGGCATGAAGGAGATGGGGCAAGAGTATTTGGGTTTGAGGTAGATCCTGGATTGCGCTTAAATTCAAAACGTGATCTTGTGCTTAAAAAGGTTGGAGATCACTGGCCTAGAGATAACAAGGTCAATTCAGTGAGGGAGAACGAGGCCCACTTTTAGCAGATGATGTGGATGTGTGAACACCAAGAGAGGAGAAACTACTTTTGTTTCTTTGTGCCAGCTGCCTTCCTGGTCCTGACCGAGCTCGACCCCAACATCATTCTGAGGACCCTCTCCCTGGGTGCGGGAGCTCCACTCTTGCAACTGCAACCCACTGTGGAGAGGCATTTCTGGAGGCCGGACACCAGTTCCGACTAGTGGGACCACCTGATTATGGAGCGGTGGGATGACCAGCAGTACCTCCAAAACTTCTGCATGCAGAAGGCCACCTTTTTGGAGCTGTATGCCTGGCTCACCCCCGCCCTCTGACGACGTGACACGCACCTGTGGCCCGCCATCCCCCTGGAGAAGTGGGTCGCAATCACCAGCCGGAAGCTCACCACCCCCAACAGCTACCGTCAGTGGGCAACCAGTTCAGCGTGGGGAAGCCCTGTAGAGGGGAAGGGGGAGGAGTCCTGGAACACGGGGACCCTCGGGAAAGGGGGGTTGAGAGGAGTGGGGGGGAAACCCCATCCCTGGAGGGGTTGTGCCATCCCGCCCACACACAGCCCTACTGCTGGGGGGGAGAGGGGCAGGCTCCCAGGGGGTGGCTCCCAGGGTGTTTGGGGGCAAGGGGATGGGAGGGGGATGGGCACCTCCCAAGGGCTCAGGCATTCCCTCTCCCAGTCTGTTCGTCTCCTTCTGCAGGTTATAAGGGCCATAAATTCCATCCTGCTGCAGAGGGTCATCTGCCTGGAAGACCTGGACACGATCGTGGCCAGATTTGCTGCCCTGGAGTTCCCGAACTGCACTGGAGCAATCGACGGGACCCACCTACCGATCCATGCACCTCCTCATAGAGCGGCCCAGTGTATTAACAGGAAGGGCTACTTCTCCATGGTGCTGCAAGCCCTGGTCGACCACCGTGGACACTTCACGGACATTTTTGTCAGGTGGCCAGGTAGGGCACATGATGCCCCCGTCTTTCAGAACTCCAGCCTGTACAGGAAGCTAGAGGCAGGCACATTCTTCCCCTGCTGTGAATTGGCCAGTGTGGATGTGCACATGCCACTGAGCATCGTGGGGAGATGCAGCCTACCCCCTGACGCCACGGCTAATAAATCAGTACACTGCCCACCCAGACCCCACCAGGTACCAATTTAATGCCCAGCTGAACCGGGCCAGGATTCAGGTCGAGTGCACCTTCGGCTGCCTCAAGTCACGTTTCAGGTGCCTCCTGACCTGCCTCAACGCGGGGGAAGCACAAAGTTCCCAACATGGTGTCAGCATTTTGTATCCTCCACAACATTGTGGAAAGGGGGAGGCCTTCCTCCTGGGATTGGGGGGAGGGGGTGCAGATGCAGGCTGCGAGGGGCAACCCTTCAAGCAGGCCCGGACAGCTGCCATCCACCAAGCTCATGAGGTTGGGGTGCTCTTCTGGGAGGTCCTGAAGGAGAGGTTCTCTGAAGGACCCATGTCGGGTATGGGGACCTTGTCAGATTTGGGGTGGGGTGGGTCAGGGGAACACAGGGAAGTGGGAGGGGGGTCTGGAGCAGGGGCAGGGATGACAGGAAGGGGTATTGCTTGGGGAAGGAGCAGAGGCATTGCTTGGGGGGCAGGAAGGGCGGTAGGCAGGAGCAGCGACAGCGGGGGGTGTGCCATCATTTCCCTCATGATAGCACACATACTATCACGCTGCTGCATGAGCTGGTCCCAGGCACGATTCCACCACTCTGCATCCTCCCGTATCTTCTGTGCCAGGGTCTGCTGGATCTGTGCTGGGTCTGTTGCACAGGATGCTGACGCATGAGATCTTCCTGAACCCTGGTGTGTTTTCAGGTACTCTGGGCTCTGGAGGCTAGCAGGGGTGGTGTGGTTCGCCCCCTCAGTCCTGACTGTACTGTGCCCACCTCTGTGAGCAGTGAGCAACAGCCCTCAGAGCAAAGGAGAGAGATGTCCTGGGAGTAAGGCCTCACAGGGGCCCCGAGATGCCCGAGGGACAATGCTGCCCATTTCCACCTCCCACCCGCGGCCCACGAACAAGTTGGCAAGTAAAGTCTCTCGCCACAGGGAGATCCCATGGGCGACAGAGGAGCCAGGAGCAGCCTGACACTCCCTGGGGTCCACACACACCAGCGGCTCGCAGCGCTGTCCGCGGGAGTGGGTGGTGCCTCGCATGTGCAGGCATGCCCATGTACTGTGCGCGGCCCTCCTTGGTGTGTATGGGGTCATGCCTGCCCCTTTGAGGCTAGCCTGCTTCCAGCCGTGGCAGGTGCTGGGAAGGGCCTCCCCTGGGGCCAGAAGTGTCTCTGGCCTTCCCTGAGCCTGGCAGCAGGATTGCACCTGTGCTCAAGGGCTGCCTGCAATCCATGTGGCGCACACTAACGCTGCACATGGTTTTCACATGCAGCACAATGTCCAGCCCGAGCAATGCTCACACCCCGCTCTCTGCACCCACCTCCCCCACCCTGTGTGTGACAAACTGAGAGCACTTACCTGAAGATCCCTTCCCAACATCAGACAAGGCCTGGGAGACAGCCTGGCTAACAGGAACCAGCTCCAGGGACAGGGTGATGGTGTCCATCTCGTCTGCCTCCTTCTCTTCCTGCTGTCTCTGGTCATCCTCCACCGTGACCTCTGGCCGGGCAACAATGGGGATCTCAAGACCACAGTCCACCATGATGGGTAGGGAAGACATTTCCCCACACCCCAGGAGTTAGTGCAGCTCGTTCTAGTAGGGGCAGGTATGGGTTCCTGCTCGAGCGCAAGCTGTGCTCTCCGGCCCTGACGGAACTCTTTCACTAACTCCGGAACTGTTCTAAGGTCCAGGGTGGGCGTCTGCACTCCGCCAGGGACTCGGCCATGCACTCAAAGATATCCGCCTGCAGTACAATTCCTATTAGTTCTACTGCAGGTTTCATCCAGAACATAAATGTGTATTTTAACTGGGTTTCTGTATTCAGCTGCCCTAGAAAAATGATCACTATATCCCCCTTGATACTATATAATCATTTCAGTCTTTAATATATTTACCCTGACAACATTCCTCTGAGGTATGAAAGAGCTATTATCCCCAATTTACAGAGGCAAAAAAGGCTATGACCTACCCAAGAGTCACAACATTTCTGACAAATCAACTTATTGGTTGGCACTTTAATGTTCAGTTCATTTAGGACCTTACCGTGATGGTGTGTAAATGTCATGTATTAATTAAAACCTGAATTCAAGTTCCCATTTTAGTCACAATCATTTGAAATAAAATGGGATGCACTAAATCCTACATAACAAGAGAGGAGGCTGCACACAATCAGATTATCCTGCAGCAGCTTTGTAGGGCAATAGAATGTTCCCTTAAAAACTCCAGGATCTTTAGAAACAGATAAGGACCAGACAGAAGAATGGGAGAGTGAGCAAGAGACCCAAACGCCCGGTTCTCATCCCCTATAATCCACAAATCCCTTTTCTACACATCACAGATCTAGAAAATAAAGCCACCAGTGGTATCCTCTAGCTATCATCTTTGGAAAATCATGGGAGACA
This sequence comes from Apalone spinifera, assembly GCA_030068395.1. Taxonomy (NCBI): domain Eukaryota; kingdom Metazoa; phylum Chordata; order Testudines; family Trionychidae; genus Apalone; species Apalone spinifera. The sequence continues at coordinate 17,782,438 of CM057847.1, forward strand.
AGAGAGATTCCAGAAGAC
>CM057847.1:17787757-17845462 GCA_030068395.1 Apalone spinifera
CTGAGATCGTAGAGCCTAGGTACACGAACTCATGGACGACTTCCAGTTCGTAGTTAACACGCTGATAGATGGCTCGTTACCCAGGCTTTGGCCCATCACCTGGGTCTTCTTTAAGCTGATTGTGAGGCCAAATTCCACACATGCGTCCACAAAGCGAGTTATGAGTGACTGCAGTTTCCTGCTGAGCGTGAGCAGCAATAGCTGTATCGTCAGCAAAAAGGAACTCCCTTAGACGCTTCGTAAGCACCCTGGTCTTTGCTCTAAGCCTCGACAGTTTTAAGAGGTTGCCATCCGTTCTCGTGCGGAGAAAGATGCCCTCTGTAGCACTTCCAAAGGCATATTTGAGCAAAACTGCAAAGAAGATGCCGAACAGTGTTGGAGCCAGCAAGCACCCCTGCTTCACTCCGCTGAGAATCTCGAAGGGTTCAGATGTGGATCCATCGCATACGATGGTCCCCCTCATGCCATCATGGAAGGCCCTAATAATGCTGAGCAGAGTTGGAGGACAGCCGATCTTAGCCAGAATCGCGAACAGACCTTTTCTACTGACAAGGTCGATCAGTAGACTTGGTCAGATCGATGAACGCAATATACAGAGGTTTGTTCTGCTCCCTGCTCTTTTCTTATAGTTGTCCAACAAAGAAAACCATGTCTATGGTGGACCGTTCAGCTCTGAACCCACACTGAGACTCAGAGTAGACTCCCTCTGCGAGAACATGGAGCCTCTTCAGGACAACACGTGCAAATAGCTTCCCCACGGTGCTGAGAAGGGAGATGCCACAATAGTTGTTGCAAATCACTTTTGTCACCCTTCTTGTAGACAGTAACAATGTTAGCATCCCTCATATCTTGCAGTACCCTGCCTTCTATCCAGCATTGGCAGAGTATTCCATGCAGCTCTGAGACCAGGGTACCGTTAGCGCATTTAAGGATTTCCGAGGGAATACCATCTTTCCCTGGAGCTTTTCCAGAAGAGAGTGCTTTTAGCGCATCACTAAGTTCTTCCATGGTGGGCTCAGCATCAAGTTCAGTCATGGTGGGCAGAGGTTCAATAGCATTCAGGGCTCTCTCTGTAACTACGGTCTCTCTGGCGTTAACCGAGCAACCTGCTGCACTTAACTCCGAGCAAACCAGAGCGCCTGCAGGTTCTCCTCACTGGGAGAGGACCTGTATGTAGCCAGTGCCTGTCTCTTCTTCTCAATCGGGGCGTCAGCACTTCAGTGTGGGCTTCAAATCAATCAGCAAACTTGACTGTCTTCTTCCCAAAGACAGATATCGCAATATCATAGATAGCATCCCGTAGTTGTTCCCATCTCTTGCTGATATCAGTGTCATCCCGGCGGGGCAAGGCCTCTTCAAGTGCTTGGACAAACTCGCATACTTTTGAAGGGTCACAAGTCTTACCAGTGTCAATGCGCGGCCTCCCTTCCTTTCTGGAGCAAAGAAATCTTCGCGGCTGGATGTACACCTTACTACACACGAGCAAGTGGTCAGTGTCAGAGTCTGCACTGTGGTAGCTGCGTGTCACCCTGACACTACCTAAACAGCTGCGTTTGGTGAGGACGAGGTCAAGCTGGTGCCAATGTTTCGATCTTGGGTGTTGCCACGAAACTTTGTGCTGGGGTTTGACATTGAAGAAGGTATTGGTTACGCAGATGTCATGTTGGGAGCAGAGTTCAAGGAGGCGCTGTCCGTTTTCATTCATCTTCCCTGTTCCGAACTGACCCAGACAGGATGGCCAGCTGTGATGGTCGCTGCCAACTCTGGCGTTGAAGTCGCCAAGGATGTATAGCGGCTCATGGGAAGATACCTCACTGATGGCAATCCTAAGTTCATCATAGAACTTGTCCTTATCTTCCTGGACAGAAGTTAAAATAGGCGCATAGACGCTGAAGATGTTGGCTATGCCCACTGATGTTTGAAGCTGGATTTTCAGCATTCTGTCAGTTCCCACATTTGGTGGTATGACTGAGCCAACTAGGTTGTTTCTAATTGCGAAGCCAACACAGTGTTCCCTGGTCTCTTCTGGAGGCTTCCCATGCCAGAAAAAGGAAAAATCCTTCTCCCGGAGACATCCAGAGGATGATAGCCTTGTTTCCTGAAGGGCCACGATGTCCATCCGCAGTCTTCTCAGCTTGTTATTAATGACTGCTGTCTTCCGGGGATTGCTAATGCTCTGTAGGTCTTCTGTAAGGCCCGGAATCATAGTTCTTACATTCCATGTGCCCAGCCTGAAGGCTGGATTACTTTGTCGCTTGTTTATTTTGCCTGGTGTAAGGTTAACGATCCACCCGTTGGTGATCCCCTATGCCCCACACACCCAGTGGAGCAAGTGGACTGTGGCGAGGCAGCACCTATTTGGCTGGGGGCTGCCCAGCTTGAGGCGGGCAGTAGCTGCCCAATGAGATCCGAAGACCTCTCCCACCGTCAGAAGCAACCCCTGGCGCCTCACTCTACGCCAATCAAGTGCAGTGGCTTAATACCAGTAACTGCTACTTCCCGTGTAGCGTCACCACTCAGAAAGCGATGCTGGAGTGTCCTCTTCAGGGGCCTCAATAACAAAGAAGTGACAATTCCCACAAAGACAGCGGGTCCAGAACATGTGCTGTGCCAGCTATTCTCAGTTGCCGGATCACCATTAAATTAGTTCAGGCATCTGTGTGCTAGTTAGGAATGTTAAGAAGCATGTAATTCATTAATCGTGTAGTCAACAAAAATTTCATCAGCTACACTATTAATGGATAAAGGTTAGCATTGCAAGCACTCAGTCCCAGCTTACACCAGGTTCCAGGAGCTACTCCCACTACAGCTCTACATTAAAAGTATGGCCTATTTTTGAGGGAGGAAACTGATTACAAAATTCAGAGCATGTACAAAAAAACCCTTGTTCTACATACTGCAGAAATTCCCCATGAAAGTCAAGTTTAAAACATTTGAAACTAGTCAAATATGCTTTTTAAATATTGGAGTTTACCATACAACATAAATATTAAATGGGGTTTAATGCAGGGGTGGGAAACCTTTTTTAGGTTGGGGGCCGCTGACCCACAGAAAAAATCAGTCAGGGGCCGGGAGCTATGGGAAGGCGGCAGGGGGCTGGAGTGCCACTGCAGGCTCCTCAATACTGGGGGAGGCCCTAAGCCTCAGGGGCCAGATCCAGGCAACCCAGGGTCGACATCTGGCTCCCAGCCCTATGTTCCCCATCCCTGGTTTAATGCTCTCTCCTCCCGCTAATACTCTAACAGATAAAGTAATGGCAGGAATAAACAAAACGAGTAAGACTTACCTGTGGATTTTGTGATGAAGTCCCTTGGACATTCAACGAATTCTGTGTTGTGCCCTGGGAGATTAAACATAGTTAGAAACACATTTTACCAAAAATCAGTAATGAAATGTTTTGTATAATTTTCAATCTGAAAGTATATATCCATACTAGGCTGGTTTTCTAGGAGTCAGAAAACATCTTAATCAGAACCAGCCCTGAAGTTTTAAGGCATTGTTTCCTAAACTGTGGTTAATGCACCATTCATAGTTTGCAAAACAGTTGTTTGTGGAAAACATGAAGCCACTGGGTTTTAACCCCCCTACCAAACTGCTGGAGAAGACACAGCAATTAAGTCACAATTAATTCTAAGTGTGAACCAGGAAATACAGTGAATTATTGCATTTCATTTGCCTTCTGAAAAATGTGGATTCCATAGACAAGGATAGGGACATTTTTAGAAAGGTTTCTAAACACAGCTCTGTCAAAGGCAGCACTTTCTGATTGAGGTACAGATAAGGTGGATTCCATAGACTTCTTCAGCACAAATTCAAAATCAGTATACAAGTGCTTTAAAAAGCTTTGCCATCATTTTGAAATGAAGACAGCAATAGCTCTACACCATGTACTCTTAATTTTGGTATTTTCTATTATACAGATGTTAGTAAACTTCTCTACTGTAGATCACCCCTTATGGGATATACTATCTTAGGGGGCCAACTCATTCCTACCTGTAACTGCATGGACCTAAGTAAAAATAATCAGTAATCACACTTTCTGCTTTTGTTCATTTTGTCTCCCCTCAGATATTTTATGTTTCTCTCAGTTTTTCATCTGTCTGCTCAGAGAAGAGGGAAATTCCTTTAAATAGGTCTTGAGTGGAATGCTAAACCTCCAGTGCAGCTCCACATTGATGTTATTTTTGGCTTCCATGTCAGTTGTGTCTAGGGCAGCCTGGAGAGAGGCCCTGGCTATAGTCTTCCCTTCACCCACTAGAGTGGGCAACTTTTGTCTGGACTCCAAGGACAGCAACTCCTTGAGTTCTAACCTACAGTCCCAGATGTTATAATCATACCTCTCAAACAAGGCCTGCTGGTTGAAGATATGGAGCTGTAACCCACCTACAGAATATATCTTTCTAGAAAGATATCCCACTTCTTTAAGTCCTTTGGTCTTCCTCCTCTTCTTCTTCTTCTGTACTTACCACATCACACAACCCTAAGTCCTCAGCATCAGCTCATCGGGTGCCAGATAGCATCTGAGAGAAGGGCCACTCCACTGCACTATCGAGTACAAATAGCTGAAAGGTGGTTCCTGTACCTGGGGAAAACCCAGATTCTACTGGACCTGCATACACCACTGATCTCCAGGTCAGACAACTACAGATGGCATCCACACTGAGATCCAACAGGACATGGATCAGACACTGGTAACGGTTCCTTGGCTCGGTTCACAATTCTGATGAGTCAGCTCGGGGAGACTCTAGGGGGTGGTACGGCTTGCTTCCATTCAGGGATTGGTGCCAGAGAGGGTGAGTCTTCACCAAACAGCAGGCTTGGTTTCCCCATGGTCAATGCCAGAGGACCCATTGCCAGTTTGTTGCCCTGGGTACCTGTCTCCCTTTTGTGAGATCATCTTCCTGATGTTGGAACTTGCCCTATTAGAGTCTGCGGTGCCATGAGACTCATCAGGTTCCTAGCTGCTGGAATGGTCTCTGGGGTGGACAACATCACAATGTCCCACATCTTGCCCTCCATCTTTCATTGCACTCAAAGGAACCTGTGAGCAGGGCAGAGTTGATGGTGCTGCTTGCAGAGCAAAGATAGAGGGATGGCCTGATGGCAGGTCACCTTGCTTCACTCCCTGCAATCGTCCATCCTCAACTCCAAGGATCATCCCTTCTTGGATTGCTGTTTCTTATGCTTATTCCAGTAGTGAAAAGAAATTGTGCTGAGAAACATTGTTGGAGGAGCATTCTGCACCGATGTCAACTCTCTAAACAGCTGTGGGGCCTAATTTTATAAACCACTTATAAAGCAATAAATTGATGGTAACTAAACTTGCAAAGAAAGGAGGGAACAGTACCACTAGATGAGCATTTTACTGAGGCAAAAGAAAAATGTTCCAGCAACCACAAAAGGTGGTAAGAAAGAACTGAAAGGGTTAGTATGAACACGCCCCTTAAACAGGTGCGTGAGTGGGTGCTAGAGATGGCCCAATGAATATCACTAAGGGAAAAAAACAGCAGCAACTACATGCATATCTAACAAGGAATGGATATGAGCAAGTACTCAAAGAGCTGTCAGAGGACTCTCTAGACTTTGTGTTCCCACAAAATATCTAGGTAACACACCAAAAAAAAAAAAAAAGTGAAAATTATGAACTGTTACTCTTAAATTGTTTAAAAGATTGATTAATTGGATAATTTTAATATTTTTATGAAATATTTGCAATTTAAGTTTCTTTTTAGGATTTATAGTGAATAACCAGTGGATATTCACCAAATCAGAGGGAGTTCATGATGCTTTCTGAAAAGGGTTCAAACTTTTAAATGAATACCATAACATTTTGGTAGGATGGGGGGGGGGGGGGGGAAAAGGTAAAAAGAAACCCCACTACCAACAAATATTTTTGCTGAAAAAAGAACATCAGACAGAGACACGTTGAGACTTCATCCACTATGTGAATGGGCAAAATAAACAGATTCCATACGTTTGTCATATTTTAGTAACTAAACTTGGTTTTTTTTAAAAAACCAGACAGCTGAGGAACCTTTGCACTCAAGATTCCTTGCAATTCAGCTGCAACTTTAATGATAAATGTGAGTCTTACATGGAGGCAAATTTGGCACAGTTTATGAATGTGTTTCTTTTCTTACATACATTCCCCTAAAATAAAATTCTCCCCCTCCAATTCTTCTTATTAAAACTAGAGGTAACTATCATATTAAAGGAATTTATTTGATGCAGGAACAGCCAACCCTTCAACCTTCTTTTAAAAGTCAGGAATCTTGTTTTGGTTTACAGAGTCCACTTACCAGACCAAGTTTTTTATTTGCTGCATTAGCTGACTGTTCCAGGGATTTAGCCTTTTTCTTTTCTTTCCTCTTTTCCTTATCAGCAAATGTACCGCGCATCTTGGAGATCACATCAGAATCTGTTTTTGCATACTGAATACGCTATTTAAACAAGAAAGCAGAATATTTTATATTTCACTATGCTAAACAGCTTGCACTAACTTCATTTAGGCCCCAAATATCTAGCAGAATACTAGAATTCCTTACATTAAAAGCTTTACAGTAATTACACTACCCACAGAATGTACTCAAGTCATCAATTAATTCTGTGTACTTACTACAATAGCATCTTTTGTTTAAAACATGCAAAAAGTAGAAGAGCTTGATCTATGATGGTTAAATGACTCAACTGAGAAGGATTTGTTTTTCAAATAAAAACACTTATTATAAACTAGTCGCAGTGGAACTTTAAGAATACAGAAAGGATGAAATAGAGGAATAGTGTGAAATATAGGGCAATTCCACTTGAAAACAACTATGTTGCAGTCAATTCAAATTCATATCCCCAGACATGGATTAGAGCAATTGGAAGAAGGTCAGGATGACATTACTTTCTTTACTGCTAGTAATTAAGATGAGGAAGCCCTTGAGGCAGGAAATTAGCAGTAGAGGCAATAAAAGGGAGGTAAAATCACCACTGAGGACACAGGACATTGAAAAGGTACAAGAAAAATGAGGACTCATCTGCATTTTAGTAGAGAGATGGTCCATGAGATAACTTCCTCTTTTCTATGCAATCATGTAGAACAATTCCCATCCCTTTCCATTTACTAACATCCCTACAGCAATTAGCAGCAAAGTAAAGTAAATATAAAAATACTTCTATCCTTAACTGCTCTCACATATGCATGAACGTTCACCTATCAAAAGCTTGACACCAATGAAAAAAATAGACACACCCTATATATAAAATAGACACATTTGATACCCAGTTGCAAAATACTGCACTGTCCTAATGCTGTTAATAAATAAAAACTTACCATTGGTTTGCCATAAAATGGAAAACCTTGTAACTGTCTCAAAGCATTGGTGGATGATCCAAGTTCTTTAAATATGACAAAGGCTTGTCCTCTCATTTTCATTGTCTTTAAAGCCACAATGTCTACTACATGACCAAACTGTGAGAACAGTGCATACAGGGATCTCTTCAGCTCTGTTGAGAGTATATAAAAGCCATTATTGCATATAGGTTGCAAATTTCAATGTGCTTCTAAAAGTTATTTGTCTTCAAACAACAAAGTCGTAACTCTGAAAAACGTATAACATGCTATTTGATTTTGTTTGGACAAAAGATGGTATATGGGTGTATAATGAGTCCAAATACACCAGCACATACTAGCACAATTTCCAAGAAGTGTGCTGTTAAATATTTGGCAGTCAGAAGCTAAGTTTAAAACAGGAAAAAAATTATATACTTGAATTCAAACAGAACCTTTAGAAATTAAGCTCCAAATTCTCATATATAAGGATCATAGTGATAATATTGTTCTGGGTATTTTTTTAAATTATTCATGCTTCAAGAATGTTATTACTTAAAATCAGGCAGGTGATCATGTTAGATTTCCCTCCTCCCCCATGTCTGTCTTGCTTAAAAAGCTCATTCAAGAATTAGATGTGAATTGGAACAGGCTTTCTGGCTCATCAGACCATCTTACTGAATTGTGAATCTTTTTCATTATCTTAAGACAATTTTACAGGTAAGTATAAACATATCTGACCTTAAACATATCTAATTAGCTTGTGTTCATCCTCCCATGTTAAACACTTATTCTATTGCATCACTGCTCTTGTATTTAAGATACTTGTATTTAAGATACAAGTACAAGATAATCATACTTCAGAATAGGGATGTTAAATTTTGATTAACTTACTAATCGAATGGTCGATGGAATTTCAATTGACTTCGATTAGTCAAAAAGGACTAGCACGTTCCTCCTTTGAAATGTACAAGAGCCCCCCCCCCCCCCCCCCCCCCCCCCCCCCCCCCCCCCCCCCCCCCCCGGGGCTCTTGTGCATTTCAAAGATTGAAATGCCATGTGGAGCCCAGGGCCAGTGAGGAATCCCCCGGTGACCCCAGGCTCCTTGAGGTGCTTTCGCTTTGAAATGTGCATGAGCCCCTTTGAAATGACTCTTGTACATTTCAAAGTTGGAACACCACCACTGCACCCCTACCCCCTCCCATGGAGCTGGGCAGAACTGGCTTTTAAGCCAGCTCCCCCCAGCACTGCCTTCTCTTCCTCCCCGCTTGCTGCCTCTTTGCTGCCAGCAAGGGAGGGAGGGGGAAGCAACTAGTCTGTCAACTATCCAATAAGCTTTTGCTTATCAGATAGTTGACTAGTCGCTTATATCCCTACTTCAGAAATTGAAGTATTTTGTTTGGTCACGGTTGAAGACTGACAATATCAGCTCTAGGGATGCAAAAATCCATTAAAACAGTTAACTGGTTAAATGATTAAAATATCATTTAATCAGCTGGGGTTGGGGTCCCAACAGGGCTGTGATCCCACTGCCTCTGTGGGGAAAGGCTCCTGCCCTGCAGTGAACAGGGTTCTGCTGCAGCCAGGCTGTTAATGGTTACCAGGTAAACATGACAGTAAGCCTAATGCTTACCAGGTAACCGGTTAAACTTTTACATCCCTAATCAGCTCAGCATTATCTTTATCTTAGTTGAAAAGAAAAATGTAAACAAAAAGTTCTGAAATTATATTACTTATGGGGACATAAAAAGTCATGCAAGAGAAGCTTGGAGAAAATGTACTCTTAGAGACAGTATCTGTAAGCACAAACTGAGAAAACAGATAAAAGTGGCCATATAAATTGCTTTTTTGTGTGAAGATTCTCCTAGAATTACATCATGAAAGCTTTCCTTTAAAAGGAATGCTCTCCTGTACATGCTGGTATGGAAAGAAATAGGTATAAAATATATATTCTAAATTCAATTTGCAGCTTTACATTTGTAGCGAAAATAATCGAGCATTTCCACAATGCCAACTTTCTGGTTTATTGGTTACAAAATGTGAGAGATAAATAAAAAGCTATGTTTGATTTTCCCACTGACACATCATCATGTAATATGCCTTATATAATATTGCACTGCAACTCGAGAACCTCTATGCTAACTGGCAAGAGTGTATAAAGCGTTCACAAGAATTTTGATTCTGGACAATGTTAAGGATGTTAAGTAATGGTTTACTGACTAATCGAGTAGTTGATGGAATTTCCATTGACTACTCAACAGGCACTTCCGCATTCTTCCTTTGAAACGTACAAGAGCCCCCAGTGGGGCTCTTGAACATTTCAAAGAAGAAATGCAGAACTCCCTGTGCAGCCCGGGGACAGCGGGAAGTCCGTTGACTCTGGCTGCACGCAACATGCCAGCTTTGAAATGCACAAGAGCGCGTGGCATTTCAAATTGGCAGCACAGCAGAGCTGGGGTGAGCTGGGGACTCCCAGCTGACTGCAGGTTCCGCATGGCATTTCCCCAGAACCCAGGGTCAGCTGACCCCAGGCTCCACACACAGCAGCGCTGCACAGCTAATCCCAGGCTCAGCTGTGTGGCACTGCCCCTTTGAAATGCCACCACAGCGGCGTTCAAAGGGGCAGCGGCCGCACAACTGATCCCTGGCTCAGCTGTGCAGCGCTGCCACATGTGGAGCTCGAGGTCAGCTGGGGACTCTCCAGCTGACCCCACGTTCTGGGGAAATGCAATGTGGGTTTCAGCGGAACCCAGGATCAGCTGGGGACTTCCCAGCTGACTGTGGGTTCTGTGCAACATTTCCCCAGAACCCGGGGTCAGCTGGGGAGTCCCCAGCTGACCCTGGGCTCCACGTACAGCAGCGCCGCACTGAAGTACCCTCTTTCCTTCCCCCCTCCTTTTGCGGTCTCTGAGAGAGGCAGCATGGGGGGAGAGGGGAGAAATCAACTAGTCCTTAACATCCCTAGACAATATATTCAAGTTCACTTAATTTCACACCAGGTCTCAAATGAAAGTCAGTGTCACTGCGAAAATGCAGATACCGTATAAGGAGTTATTTCTTGAGTGTAAACATACTTATGTGTTCTTAAAGTCTGCCTATGATCACCAGCAAAGGTTTTTAGAACACATTTCACCATCTGTTTACATATAACCTGATATTGTGTCATTTACCATGGGTCTCCCATCACAAGTCTGAACTGAATACAAATGAGACACAGCAGGTTAGGTAATTTTTTTGGTGGAAAAACCCACAGACCACCACTAATGTCATAGACCCAGTATCGACTCCGCACACGTGCGCATACACACACAAATCTATTACTCACAGTCAAGCACACATATCACATAATATGATTGGAGAAAAGTACCTTAAGCCCTTCAGAACCACCGTCACCAAACCAGGACTCTCCACCAGGAAAGCAGATAACATAATTTAATGGGCCATCCAAACATCCCAAAAGACTCTCCTTCTATACAGAAATAAAATCTCCTCTGACCACAGACCCCCTACTCGTCACCTACCACTCCACACCTGAACCCATATAGAGTATCAAACAACTAAAATGTAAACCTGATTGAGACTGCATCCTGGGAAGAGGGAAAAAAAAAAAGCCATCTTTCCTGAACCCCACTCTTCAAGCTTATCAGACGGTCCCCAAAACCGGACACACCAACTCAACACTACGTCAGACCCTACCAGAATGGACGTATCACCACTGCTTGAATGATCAGCACCCCCAACCTCTCAACACACCTTTCGCCTATCACAACATTCGCAGTACCTTCCCCGGTGCATTAAATTGTCTTAATAGCGACTATGTGGGTGAAGCTAGACAATCCCTAGGCTCTTCAACAAACCCACACAGGAAAATGATAAAAGACAAAAACACCACATTACCTGTGGGTGAACATTTTGTGAAAACTCTGTTCTCATCCTCAAAGAAAACTGGCACAAACACTTTCAAAAAACAAGCCTGAAATCTTAAAATTCACAGCTTTGCTAGAAACAAAGTCATGGGCTGAACTGAGACACTGATGTATGTCTTATTCTAACAATCTGCAATCCACTAAACCTCTCAACCTGTTTCCCCATTGCTTCTTTTCCCCCTACAACTGGAGAGGTGCAAAAGAGCTAATTCATACTGAACAATCCCTTGACATCTGTTAACTCTTTATTTTACACAAAGTGGAACAGGTTATTTTCACTGTGCCAATCTGTGGGCTTGTCTTCATACAGCACTTTAATGAAGATTCTACTACGCAGACACAAGAGCTTCTCCCATGAATGTAGCTCAGTGGTTTCCAACTTTTTAATGTATGAGAGCACTTTTTGAATTTAAGTGAAATCCAACATCAACCTGAAACCCAAATACTCTTGCCTTGCCTCCTCTGTATCCTTTTTCCGAGCGGGTTGATCCAGCCCGTGAACACCCTACTACCTTCTGGAGTGGCCCAGAGCCACTTCAAAAATTTGTGAAGTGACCCTCCTTCTAAAATTATTGCCCACGCCTGGTTTAGATATTAGCATCCAATTATTCAGGTACTCTACTCATGAAAAGTTATACAAAGAGTTGGTGGTGGAAAGCAAATATATCAGTGAGTGAAGACTGATCCTCAGTAGCAATATAGTCCATTGGGAAAGTATTTGAGTTAAACTTTCCTGACTGTGCTTCTGCAGTCATTCACTCCCCTTGTTTTTCCTGGGACTGAGATGGCCACAATACTACTGAATACAAATGAAGGAAAGTGAGAAATTTCAGAAAAACTAAAAGGAAGAGAAACACAGCAGGAACACAAAGGGATGCTTTATTGTATTTGGGGGCAGAAAAGACACCAATGCATCCTTCACTGAGCAAGAAAAAGAACAACATTCTTGTTCTATGAAATACAGGTGTCAAGTATGCTTAGCTAAAAATGCTGGAGAATCCTGGATAAGATCAGCTTCTTTAGATACGAATAACTCTTAGCTTAATCTCTAGAACAGTGTTTCCCAATTTTATTTGGCCACGGAACCCCTAGAGTTGCCTTAAAAAAAGGGGGGGGGGGCCCTGCCGCGTTTCGTTGAGAGGAAAAAAACAACAACAACAACAACAACAAAAAAAGCCCTCGCCATGGCTCTGTCTCTAACAGGGGGCGGGGGAGTGCCAGCTCTTCGCGGAACCCTTGCTTTCACTTCACGGATCCCTAGGGTTCCCCGGAGCACCAATTGGGAAACACGGCTCTAGAAAATATATCATGATTTTGTTTTATAAGTAACCATTTCCAATATGTTTACTATTACTCAAATTTGTTCTCTGATACTTATTCTTGTTTTCATTCTATCCAGGGCAAGAGGTCTCAAACTGGTAGTCGTGACCTCTCAGAGATCTCTCAATCTCCACTCCCAAACCCAGTTATGCCTCCAGCATTTAGAATAGTATTAAATATTTTTTAAAGTATTTTTAATTTATAAGGAGGGAGGTGCACACACAGAAGCTTGCTGTATGATAGGGGTCAACAGTACAACTGATCTAAGGCTGTGGAGTTAAGCAAGATGATGGTGCTCTGTTGAATTTTACAAGCTGGTGTATAATTCTGTTCCCTGAAGTACAGCAGGCTTAGTAATTTTGTGAGTATTCAGTGGTTAAGAGGCTAGATTGAGGTAGTAAATTATTTTTTGTCAAGGTCCAAATTTCTTGGTCAAGATATAGTTGAGGTTCATATTCCAGACATTTAAAAAAAACAATAGGATATATTGGTCTGTTCAAAAGCATCTGGCAGTCTAGATTTGGCCTGCAGGCCTACTGACCTCCCTGCAGTGTCTAATTTGTGGTAATATTCCAAGGACTTGTAGATGTAGGCCACCAATCCTCATGTACAGCGGGACCAAGACCTTGGTGGAGGCGAGGGAGAGGATGGCGGTGGCACTGGAAGTTAGTGCTTGTACTACCAGAAGCTTCTGAGTTCAGAAAGCTGAGCAACAGCAGGCCCAAACAAGACTAGTTGATGCTAAGGGCAGATAGTGGTGAGGTCACCAATGGGCATCTAGTCTAGCAAGTGAGCTGCATGAGTGGTCCTCCATCTCAGTGGGCCACAAGATTGTTGTACCCAAGATGATCTTTCTGGATAGGGTAGTTTGCTAACTGTGCTTACATAGTTATAATTTGTGAGGTGTACCTGACTGAACCATAGCAGCACTTTGATTGGATGCGGGGAGGGGGTGCTGCATGTAGTCATTTGGATGAACTGATAAACCTTGACTTAATCGTTTACACGTCTATAGGCTAACATCCCTAATTGGGATTCCATTGGGCTAGCCAGAGCACAAACATGCTGACGTTTTAGGTCTAGACCAATGGTTCCCAATCTTTTTGCGGGAGCATACCCAGCAGATACCACGGCGGTGGGCTCTCTCCCAAGAAGGCCATGCTGCCGCACTCAGCAGTGAAGGGTGCTGTTACTCGTCACACAAATTAATAGGATTGTGCGCAATAATTTTTCTAAGGACTGGTACTGGGCCGTGGACCACACTTTGGGAAACGCTGGTCTAGACTATCTCTCTTGAAAACAGAATGCCATACTTTTACTGAGTTTTCACAACACGCTGATAAAAAATATAAACTTTAATTTAGCCATACCTTCTTTTTTAATTTTGTCATTGATATTATTGATGTAAACTGTATGGTTTGGTCTGATATCCATCTTCTAACTTGCTTACACAACAGCCTAGAAAAACAAGCACAATCTATTAAAATACTTTCATTTATGAGGATGAATTCTTAATAATAGACTGAGTTTTTGTTAGTTTAGATCAAATACCTGTTGCCAACATCAGGCTATATAAAATGGTTTCAGAACTGCCTCACTCAACAGCAAGAAGGAAGCACTTTCTATCACAGGGGTTTTAAACCATACGTTAAAAACAAGTCGCCCTTAAACACTAATACAAATATGTCTAGTATCAAGAGCTTCCGTGGGCACGAAGTGGGTTTTGCCCACGGAAGCTCAGGTTATTACCCTATATATTGGTGAGCATTAAAAGTGCCACAGGACTACTCGCTGTTTTTAGCGTTAGGGACTAACAGGGCTACTACCCCGCTACAGCCACACAGGGCCCATGTGCCCACAAAGGGCCATCTCCTGCGAGGGTCCTGCGAGGGTCCACGGAGAAAGCACCAAGCTGCGCGTGGACTGGAGACGCCCCCTTAACTGCCCCGCTCAGCAATAACGCTCCGGCGTGTTCAAACTTCGTATCTAGACAGCGAGGCCCTCACATCACCCCCCCCCCCCCCCCCCCCCCACAAAGCCAACCGGAGCCCCCCCACACACCGTCCCCAACAGCGGCCTCCTTCAGCCACACAGCGCCCCCACCGCTCCCGCCCCCACAGCTCATGGGCATCTGGGGCCAGCCCCAAGCGAACCTAGGCGAGCTCCCCCGCCCCCCAGCGGGCTTGGCGCTGCTGTCCGCACCGGGTGCCCCCGGGCCGCAGCGGCCAGCCCCTCACCCCGCTCCGCCGCCCGCGTTCCCGCCAGTCTCAGCGCTGCACCAAGCCGCGCGCTGGCGTGACCTCATCCGAACGGGCAGACGACAAGAGTCGATCTCTCACACGCTCGATATAGCGCGCGCCCAATCATCGATAAGCTCGTCTCCCTCGCTCGTTCCTTCCTCTAGCACGCCTGCGCCGCCGCCTTACCAGGTCGGGAGCGGGAGGCCGAGCGGTCTTCGTGTGGCCCCACGTGCCTCACTCACTGCACAGTGTTGTGGGCCTCGTGCGGGCGGGGCTTAGGTGCAGCAAGTCTGAACCGCTTCCGTCAGGGCCAACAGGTGGCCTCCTGCCGGCCCAGACTCTTCCCTGGGTGGGCTTCGTGTTTCTGGTCCTTGCCGACATGCTGTTGTGCCTCGGCCATCCCCCTGCCCTTCTTCCCAAAGGCTCTGAGCCAGCGCTGTCACACCGGTTGGAGGAGGAGTGCCCTAGAGCAGGTCCCTATGCAGGAGGGTGCGAAGGGTGCAAAAGCTCATACCCCATAGAAGCATGCTGTGGCTGGCCAGGGGAAGGCAGCAGTGGGTTGCTGCCCCATGCTCTGGCTAGCCAAGGGAAGGCTGGAGCTGATTTCCCCACTTACTTGGGAGACATATTCACACCCTTGCAGCCCACATTTACAAACAAAGCATACACCCCCACAGAAATTCCTGCATAGGGGCCTGTAGAGAATCCCATTTGGACACACACAGCAACCAGGTGTGGAAGAGCAGTCAGGAAAGGGCCTGGGTAAACAGGAGCAAGTTCCTGTAATGCTTTGAAAAATGCTGATACCAAGCTGCGGTGTTTTAGTGGGAGTGCTGGATGTATACACTGACCATACGTCCTGGATTTTCCGAAACTGTCCTGATTTTAAATACTGTCTCTGTGTCCCCATCAAGTAGTGAAATGTCCCAAAAAGCCCTGCTGGATATTTCACTACTTGATGGGGATACCAGCTTGCAGAAAGAATTGACTGAATACATGCACTGTCACTTCTCCTTGCTCAGCGCTGTCGCAGCAGCAGCCTCCTCCCTTTTACCCCCCGCGCAGAGCACATAGGCAGCTTTGCTGGCTGGGGCCAGCTTCTAGTGGCATGTGGTTTCTGTCACTGCCCACCCACGTGTTGGCACTTCACCCCTCCTGGAGCCAACACCCATTCCTCTCACCCAGGCAGCAGCTCTTGCTAACTGTGCTTAAAGGGGCAGCAGCTTGCACATCCCCTCCTGCATGGGCGCTCTTGTTTCTGGGCAATCCCTGAGCTCAGCATGGCTCCCAGACAGGACAGGCATTTGCTCATGCTCAGTGCCTGCATGGTCACTTACTTTCTATTAGCCACCCAGTGCCCCACCACTGCGCAGTGTCTCCCTCCCCCTGAGGGACTGCCTCTATCGCATGGGATCCCTGGTCTGGCCACGTAGCCTCCTTTTCCACATGTGCAGGGGCCACTTGTTCTTCAGGAACCAGGAGTGGATTGTGGTGGAAACCTCACCTGGGGACAGATATGAAACCTTTGTGGGATGGTGATACTGTTATGGGTTGTTTGCTATGAATCTTTGTTAATAAGTTTATTAAATCTCTGAAAACATCCACTCAATGTGCAGCCGCAGTCAAAAAAGCAAACAAAATGTTAGGAATCATTAAGAAAGAAATAGAGAATAAGACAGTATCTTATTGCTGCTATATAAATTCATGGTACACCCACATCTTGAATACTGCAGGCAGAGGTGGTCGCCTGATCTCCCAAAAGGTATCTCAGCATTGAAAAAAGTTCAGAAAAGGGCAACAAAAATTATTAGGGGTATGTAACATCTGCCATACAAGGAGAGATTAATTAGACTGACTTTTCAGCTTGGAAAAAAGATGACTAAGAGGGGGGGATATGATAGAGGTCTATAAAATCATGACTAATATGGAAAAAGGGAATTAAACAACTATTTGCAAAAGAACTAAGGGTTACCAAATTAATCAGTAGCAGCTTTAAAACAAACAAAAGGGAGTACTTCTTCACATAATGCAGTCAACCTGAAACTCCTTGCCAGAAGATGTTGTGAAAAGGTTCAAAAAAGACCTAGATAAAATCATGGAGGATAGGTCCATTAATAGCTCCCTAGCTTCTTTGCCAGAAGCTAGGAATGGACAATGAGAGATGGATCACTTGATGATCATCTGTTCTTTTCATTTCCTTTGGGGGCACCTGGTATTGGTCACTATTAGAAGACTGGATACTGGGCTAATGGAGTTTTGGTCTGACACAGTATAACTGTTCTTATGTATGTTCTTAATAATGAAAGCCCAGTGGAACTGTGTTGCTCTATGAAGGGGTATTTCACCTCCTGGTTGATAGATTGGCTCCCCAGCATGTAGTGAGACAGGTGGCTTGGTGGACAATTGAGAATACAGTTTTACTTACATATGCATTTTAAACAGGTCTAAGGTGTTTAGACCCTGGGAATCTGCAATGCAGTCTTTTGCTGTGCATGAGGATGTGCTACAAAACCAAATCTGATTTGCTGCACTGCAGCTATTGCCTAGGCGATGGGAATTCAGCGGGGTTACTCCCTTGTCAAAAAACCTACTGCGGGGGTTATTCCGTGTTTGCAGCACTGGGGCATAAGGCCGTAACCTCAGCAGAGAGGCCCTACGCATGGTCACCGCCGCAGCAAGCAGCCACAGCCCTGCCGACGCTAGCTCCCAGGCTGCTGCTGCTCCGGGGAGAGTGGGGCGCTATGAGCGGGCGCCTGAGAGCGCTTGCGCCGCCTCAGGGCGGGCCGGTCCGCCCCGGGCCACTCCTGGGTCCTGACCGTTCCAGCCCCCCAGGGACCCACCGGAGTCGGGCCGTTTGCTCCTGAGAGATTCCCCCGCACGAGCCGCTCCGCGAGCGCAGCGCTGCCAGCTGGCTCAGGACACCCGCGAGCTCGGCACTTTCCATAGCGGACAAAGCCCCGCCTCGCGCAGCCCGTTGTCCGCGGCCCTGTTGACGTCACGCGCGGCGCCACTTCGTTCCTCCCCTTTCTCCGGCGGGCGGCTCTGAGGCGCAGGCTGAGGCGGCGCGTTCTGGAAGCTTCGCGGCGGGGATCGTTAGCGCGGGCCGGCCCGGTTCATCCGTCTCCATCCGGGACTTAGACGCAGCTAGGAGCCGTCATGCCGGAGAACGCGGGGTCCAGAGCCCTGCCGGGCGGCAACGGAGGCCGTAAAAGAAGCGCCTACCAGGACCGGGACAAGCCCGCGCAGATCCGCTTCAGCAACATCTCTGCGGGCAAAGGTGCGGCCCGGCCCGGGGGAGGCGCTGGCGGGGCGGCCCGGACCGACTAACGAAGGGGACTGAGAAAAATCTTCTTTCCCTCACGGCGGAAGGGGGTCGGTGGCGGCCTCTGTCCCGCGGTTCCTCCTGCCATTGTGCGGGGAAGCGCGAGGCGGCGGCTTCTTCCTACAGTGCCCCCCAGTCCCATAGCCATGGGAGGGGAGGGGGGTTAAGACCCCATCCCCCACACCCCATCCCCACCCGCGGGCCGGACGCCTTCGTGGAGGGTGAATTCTAGGCAGCCGGGCCCCCGCTGTCAGGCTCCGTCACTGCATCATTTTTCTACTCGCGTGAGCCTCAGCTACAGCCGCTGATGGAGCCGTTTGTTCGTTTTAGCTAACACCCCATGGGCCTTGTCCGCAGGGGAGAGCGTGTTCTCTGCAAACCCTCCCCCCTCCCGAATTTCTTTTTTCTAGGGTTTGTTTTTTTTAAAGTAGTAACTGTTATGCTGCTAAGACCAGAATCTGGTGGGAAAGGGACTGTAGTTGGCAGTTGTCACAAGCCCTGATCAGATTACCTGGACAGAAGGCACTGAAATTAGAAATGTAAATAACACTTTAAAATTATATAGTTAAAGGGTTAACTTTTTAATTGGGATTAAGACAATCTGGTGCAGGTGGCGGGGCTGCTTCAACCAGTTAACTGTTTCCCAGGTAAAATTGGGTGTGGCTAATTACCAAGTAACAGGGTAACTGGTTTACTTTTTACATCTTTAATTGAAATTGGCTATGAGACCAGTGAAACCACTCAGCATTTTTAAATCTGTGTGGCTTGTAATACCATTAATACCTCATTGGATTTTAAAATACTTCATTCACATATCAGCTATTGATTGTCTGTAACTTATTCCTGGTGTTAGAATTAGCCATGAAAGCCATGCACTTTATTTTTCTTAGATTTTTTTTATGCTATATCAGTAAGTTTGACCTTCATAAGATTATTAAATAATGATGCAGAAAAAATTCATGTGGGAGCCATTTAAAGTTTTCTGTCCTTTTCTGAACAGAAAAAACTATGTTCAGACTTGTAGTATTAATTTAGATGCCAATAAAATCTACAAAAACTTGTAAAGTTGAATGTCACTGACTAATTGCGTAAGAGAATTTCATTTTTACTCCTCCTTCAGCGGTTGCTAATGCTATTAGAACAAGTCTTGGACCAAAAGGAATGGATAAAATGGTAAGCTTTGAGATAAGTGCTTGAATATTTTAAAAACTTATTATAAATGCTTAAACAAATTTCAAAGTTTTCTTATAAGAATAATTTCCTTTTGGGTTTTTTAATTTGCTAATCACCAAGGTAACTTCTAGTTATGTCCACGTGTATTGATTATTGTTGGAAAAGATAATACATTGAAACTTTAGTAGTAATATTCCCTTTTGGTTTAAAGGGAATATTGGGTTGTTTATGACTCTTTAACATAGAATCATAGAATACTAGAACTGGAAGGGACTTTGAGAGATCATCAAGTCCAATCCTCTGCCTTCATGGCAGGACCAAGCACCATCTAGATCAGTGTATCCCAACTGGTGAAGAGCTGGCATTCCCCCGCCCCCTCTTAAAGAGACAGAGCCACGGTGGAAATCATGGCAGCAGGGCGCTTTTTTTTTTTTTTTCTCCTCTTGATGAAACGCAGCCCTAGGGCAGTGGTCCCCAACCTTTCAGGGCTGCTGCGCGTCCGGGGGCGGGGCCGACCCAGATGATTCGGCGGGCGCACATAAATGCCCCAGCGGGCGCCATGGCGCCTGCGGTCACCGCATTGGGGACCACTGCCTAAGGATTCTGTGGCCAAATAAAATTGGGAAACACTGATCTAGATCATCCCTGATAGATGTCTATCTAACCTGCTCTTAAATATCCTCCAGTGATGGAAATTCCACAACCTCCCTAGGTCCACCCTAAACCTCCTTTGCTGCACTTTAAGCCCATTGCTTCTTGTCCTATCATCAGAGATCAAAGGGAACAATTTTCCCCCCTCCTCCCTGTGACACTCTTTTAGATGCCTGAAAACCGCTAAATAAATGTCTTGTGTAACTAAGGTCATAAGTATGTATAGTATTTAATTTCTATTTCAGATTCAAGATGGAAAAGGAGATGTGACAATTACAAATGATGGAGCAACTATTCTAAAACAAATGCAGGTTCTGCATCCTGCAGCCAAAATGGTAAATTACTTTTAATATCAACCTGTAAACCAATATTTCCCAACCTAGATTGCAGAGAACTCTTAAGGGGGCGTTGGTAGAAGTGATGGGCAACATAGGCTTCATGAAAGGCACTCCATCTCCATGATCAGCAAGATTGTTGTAACCAAGGTGGTCTGCTGGGTTAGGGAAGTTGTGCTAACTGTGTTTGCATACCTGGAATTTGTGGGGTGTACTGATTGAACTCTAGCAGCGCTTTGATGGGATGCAGAAGGAGTGTATGGCTTTTACAGTCAATGTTGTGTGCATGTGGCACACACCTCTTCTGTTCATATGCCCTTTATGTGCATACCACTTTAGTAATAACAGTAAGTAAAAAATATACACAGACGGAAACCCGCAAAATCTGGCAACCTTGCACACAAGCTGTGGTAATCAAAGTGTCTTGTGGGCCCACACATAGAACCCTGATGGGCCACATGCATATAGCTGAGGAGAGGGGTGTGTGTGCGTGCGTGCATGTGTGCGCGTGCAGCACAGCAAATCTGCGATGCACTGAGGTTCTGGCCTTGATGTTCTTTCTATGGACTGGGGGGGAGAGCCTGAAAATTCAAACTTCAAGTAATGGTTTGAGTGTAATGCAATACAAGTTTGACGTAGTCTTTGACACAGAAGATTTTATGGAGGATGGTTAGATTCTGATTAGATGACAGTAAAATAGGCACCCTCACTGTTATTCCCTTCATAATGTCAATGGGTTACTGTTATATCTTGAGAGAGAGAGAGACTGGCAACATGAATGGTGTTGCTGGTCAGTCAAGAAGCAAGGAATTTCCTGTAGTATGGACCTCACAGAATACTTAATACACTTCTGTACAAACAATACAGAACATAAGTGGGCTAAAATATGTATTTGTACCTTTTGTAACCATAGGATAATGCGTGCACATGCAAAATTGAGGAACTGATCTGTATACTTAAAGTTAATAAGAGAACCCCCTCTAAGCAATCCCCACTGCAATATTTAATATTTTTCTATGTTTATTAAGATTCAATAGTGCATAAAAGTAACTGGTATAAATACATTACGTCACAAGTTCTCAAACAGTCTTAATTTTAGTTGGTAGAGCTGGCCAAGGCACAAGATATTGAGGCTGGTGATGGCACCACCTCAGTCGTCATCATTGCTGGTGCTCTCTTGGATGCTTGTTCAAGACTTCTTCAGAAGGGTACGTTCAGCTGGTTGGCTTTAATAAACTGAAAAAGGGAAAATGCCAGAATTTAATTTTATGTAACTGATTTCAAATAAGATTTGTTTGGTTAATGAAAGACCATTAATTGTGTTACTTACTCATGGTAAAACACTAAACTGATTTGAAAGGTGTTTAAAAAAAAAAAAAAGCTTTATTTCCATACTTGATGTTAAAGGCCTATATATCTGGTGGCAATAGTAAATAATTTAGCTTCATGTTTCTGAGGCTGAATCTGCTTCCAATATCACTCATCAAGTATAGATGTAAAAATGTTAAGATGCCTTATGAGAACTTGTATTTATAATCGTTGATGATGGGTGAAATAGTGGTATAAATAAATTAACCCCACATTGGGAAGTAGAAATCTCTTGCTGGATTTGAGCAAATCATCTGGGCTTTGGGTGGTGGTGTGTTTTTTTGTTTTGTTTTTTGGTTTTTTTTATGCATGTTTATTTCATATGACTGTTGAGGATTAATGCTTGTAAAAGATTTTGAATGTGTAAAGCGGTATAAATGTTGTGAGCACTGGCAGTTCTGCCGTACCAGTTCAGAAAGACTAACAGCATGCCAGCAGTGATTCAATAACTGTGTGAAGTAGGGATGTGAATGGGTAACTGCTTACCTAGTAAGCATCACCCTTAACAGGTGATGTTTATCAGGTAATGGTTAACCATTACTTAGGAGCAGTCCTCCGCCTGCAGCCTGCTATGGGCAGAGGGCTGCTCCAGCCCTGCAGGCTGCTGGCAGCTGTACTGGTTCATGAGAACTAATAAGTGAAATTGAGGCTTGTCGATTTTATTATTCAAATAAACTACAAATAATAAAACTGTTTACATGGAATTGAATACTCTCAGTCCAAAAATCTAAATTAGCATTTTAAGTGGAATTAACCACCACCTAAAATTAAGAAAATCAAATGGTAAAGTTAAGTGAACAATTAGTCTGTAAAACTTGAATTTTAACTTGTATTAGGAATTCATCCCACCATCATTTCGGAGTCATTCCAGAAAGCTTTGGATAAGAGCATTGAAGTCTTGACCAACATGGGGCAGCCAGTTGAACTGAGCGACAGAGAAACCTTGCTAAATAGTGCAAGTACTTCACTGAATTCAAAGGTAATAATTATCTAGTTGATGGGGAAGAAGAGAGGATTATTCAGCCTAACTTCTGTGTAAATTAAAAATAGCATGTGTTCATGGGTATTGTTTATACATTTTTCCCACTGTTTGTAGATATTTTGTCCCTTACTAGTGTTTAGCGAAATGAATTCTTTTAGGTGCTACCATAATACAAACAATAAGTACTGATCTTTAGCTCATCCACTTACTTGCTGAATTAAGATCTTTGCTGTTAACTAGACTGTGTTTCTTGTATGAACCTTTTATGATTCATGATACTAATTCACATACACCAGGTAATTGGGACAGTACGTAATTTCAATAACTGTTCCTGGTGTACTAGACCAGCAGGAAATTCATGAAGCTACCATTGATTGACATTAACTTGCAACCTAAAAATTGAACTGAATTTAATCTTCGTCACTTTTCAGTCTGAATGTTTTACCTAATATATGCTACACATAAGATAACGAAAGCAATTAATAGTGGTGGGGGGGAAGAAAGGCCTCTCTTTCATTTGGCTGACTTTGAGCATTCAACGCTGCGTTTGTTGTGTATAGTCCATTACACAATTTCCACTGTTCATGTGGGTTTTTCATAATGCATTAAGGGACTTTTAAACAGTCATTTTAAACGTAATCCCTTCACCTCCAGTTACCAGGGAAAGCTCCCAAAAGCACCTGAATTCTGTTCCCTAAAAAGATGAGTTTTCAAGTTTGCTATGCCTTTAAATGCTAAGAATATTGATACAGTTTTCACATAGTTCTATTGGACCTTTGAATCAAAAGTTTATTTTAAAAATCTTTTCTCTATATCTGGGCGGGGGCAGTCACTCAATTGAAAAGGCAGAGTGGTTGTAAAATCTTTTCTACAAGTTAGTGTGCATTGGATAATTAATTTTAAAGGCATCTCACAGAAGACAAGGGAAGGGTCTTTTTCCACCCGAAAAATGGGACGAAGTTCTTCCGAGTTCTGTCTGTATGCTAGGTTGCAACACCAATTTGGTCTGGCCATCCCAGGTTGGAGGGTGGCCAAGCTAAAGTCAAGTAGCATTGTGATTCCTTGAGTAAATCAGAAGGCTCTCTCTATACACCCTAGAAAGTTTGATGTGCCTACCTTCCAATGGAGAACTGCTGTGCTAGACGCACTTTTGTTGCTAACAACCTTTTGTTGCTAACCTACTATGTATAAGTGATGCTACAGTGATAGACTACTTATTGGAAGGGGGGAAATTACAAAATCAGATTTCATTTTCAAACTCTATATGGTTATAAGTACAAAAGAAAAACAATAAGAAATTAGAAAAGTCTTGGTAGCGTAATTTTGAAATTGGTATTATCTTAACTTTGATTATGCTGCTAAGTTGAATTATTTTTCAGTTGGGTAAAATTTTGTAAATGTTCCTTTTCACATTAGATTTCTTAATTAAAATCCTTAGGTTGTATCTCAGTACTCTAGTCTGCTTTCTCCAATGAGTGTGGATGCAGTGATGAAGGTGATTGATCCAACTACCGCTAGCGGTGTAGATCTTAGAGATATTAAAATTGTCAAAAAGCTTGGGTAAGTAGCAATCCATAACTAGCCATTTTGTTAAAGTAACTTGTCTAGGGTTCAGAAATGCTTCCCTGAAATGTTAATTTCGTGTTTTACTGTTCTTATTTCCAGTGGAACAATTGATGATTGTGAATTGGTTGAAGGACTAGTCCTCACTCAGAAGGTGGCAAATACTGGTGTAACTAGAGTGGAAAAAGCCAAGATTGGTCTCATTCAGTTTTGCTTGTCTGCTCCAAAGACTGATGTGAGTTAGCGTGATCCTGCTGAATTTAATATCATCTTAGTGCATGGGGATTTACATATCATTCAGACAATGAAGAAATATATACTCAAGAGATTATGTATACTACAAAAGCCATCATAGTAATTGAATCAGCTGTTGATGTTCACAGTACCCTCCTGCTGGTAATATGCATCCTCATCTGAAGCACTGATTGAAGAGAAGCACTGTGCAGCACTAACAGCTGCATGGGGCTCAGTCTGAGCTCCCGCCTGCTGTCAGGCTGGCATGGGCTCAGTTTCATAGCATGGAGTCTGCCAGCAATGAAATTGGTGCTTGTCTGTTTCATGGCTGTGTCTGGCTCAGAACTCCATGTTAGGGGTCACATCTTCAGACTGTCACCCCAGGTAGAGGTTCCGGCTGTGAGCCTGGACCCTAGCTGACAGCTGCAGGAGAGGGATGTGGTGTGGCAGCAGGGAGCCTACCCAGCATAACATTCTTTAAATTTCATGGTTCCAGCTGTGAGCCCAGCCACCATGAAACTCATAAAAATTACAGCCAATGTAAGTTTTGTTTCCCAGACTACACTGACATAACTCTGCCTCTACAAGAGACATAGTTCTTATGTCTGTGTAGCAGGCAATTTACTTCTTCAGAAGTAGCATTCTAGTGTAGACACTGAATTATAGAAACAGCATGGGATACTTAGAAGTGTATTTAAATTTGAGCTGGACTTCAGTAATTTTTGAAGACATGAAATATTTTTCTGTTTTAATAGATGGACAACCAGATTGTCGTTTCTGACTATGCTCAAATGGACAGAGTATTGCGTGAGGAGAGAGCTTACATTCTAAACTTAGTTAAACAAATTAAAAAGGCTGGATGCAATGTGCTGCTCATTCAGAAGTCTATTCTACGGTATGCAAACTTCCAGAAAAAACAGTACTTCTGTTTGCTAAGTAACTCTTAGATTGAAGTAAAGCATCTGTACTCCATAAGCTGAAATTGAACTGCAATATTAACATAAAGGAGTGTAATTTCAAAAACTAACTGTAAGCATGGAGGTTCTGTCTCACCTCACCCTTAAACAATTTTTATGTAGTTTTTATAAGCAAATGCTGAAATTTTTCATCGGGATTTTATTAACTCGGACACAAATCCTAATTATTATTGATAATCGTGTGCTGGCAATATTGGTTTTATAGAGTTGTGCATTCACTGTTTTTTTGCCTTTGATTTAGGGATGCTCTTAGTGATTTAGCACTACATTTCTTGAACAAAATGAAGATCATGGTGATTAAAGATATTGAAAGAGAAGATATTGAATTTATATGTAAGGTGAGAAAGTATTTTGTTTAAATAACTGTGCTCAAGGATATCCATACTCAAAAGATTCATTCTAATCTTCAGTATCCTGTCATTGTTATATAGCTTTAATGAGCTATAACAGCTTGTTTTATTGGCATGGACTTTATGCACACACATCCATATTTCACATACAGTATGAATAAAACAATATGAAGCTCTCCAAAATACTTAATTATTTTTCCCTTTTATCACCAAGAAAAATAGCAAACGGTCAGGTTGTAGGGGGGAAAAAAAGATTGGTCATTTGAATTAAAGTAGTTCTGAGTCAACTATATTGTATAGAAACGTACACTACACTGTATTATGCTTGTTTATTATTTGTGGTTTAACTTTTTTCTGTAGACAATTGGAACCAAGCCAGTTGCTCACATTGATCAGTTTACTGCTGATATGTTAGGATCTGCTGAATTGGCAGAGGAGGTCAACCTAAATGGTTCTGGGAAGCTAATAAAGGTGAGGAACAGAAATGATCTTTCCTTGTTGGTCATACAGTAGTAATGTAACTTTAAGGCAGGGTTGTGAAACCTTTTTTGAGTTGGGGCCATTGACGCAAAGAAAAATAAGTTGGGGACCACACATAAATGAGTAACAACAAAACAAAAAGCCTCATTGACTTGGCCCTCGAGTGAGGAGTGAAATAAAAACTAAGGATGTTAAATTTAGATAAATCAGTTAATTGGATAGTCGATGTAATTTGCATTGACTACTCGATTAGTTGTTACGGGTGCCTCAGCCTTTGAAATGTAGCAAGAGCAGGGCTTTTGCTACATTTCAAAAGCAGAAGTGCTGCAGGGAGTCTGGGGCAAGCTGGGGACTCAAACCGTCCCTTGCTGGCACTGCGATTCCCTGCTTTTGAAATGTACAAGAATCCCAGGCTCTTGTACATTTCAAATGAAGGGAGCACTGGGCTATTGAGGAACTGTTTGAGTCCTGCACTCCTGGTGGTACTTAGCTTTTGAAATGTACAAGAGTTCACCCCAGCCGAGAAGCAGAAAAAAAGACAATTTACCTCACTCCCCTCAAACTCGAGCCCCAATGGGGCTGAGGAGAGGCACTGAGGCTCACAGTTTACCCCCAGGGCTGAATTAACTCTTCTGTGGTACCAGGCTTGTTAGATTTTGGGGGGCCCTAGGCTCTTAAATGGGGCCAAAAATGAGATATTCGGTGTTCAGGAATGGGCTTCCGGGGAGTGGGTTGAGCTGGGGCTATAGAGTTTGGGCGGGGGAGGTAGGGCTTGGAGTAGGCTTGGAGTGGGGATTGGGGTCCTACCTAGCGCAGGTCGCTCTGTGGGCTGCAGGGAAGAACTCACTGCAGGCACTGTCCTCGCTGCTCCCATTTCCTGCAGTTCTCTTCCTGATACTAGCCCACAAGCTGTAAATTTCCCAAACATGCTTTAAAGGGTGATACTTTGCAACATGCCTGTTCTGGAAATGAACATGAGACCTGTCACTTTTTTAGATTTTTCAGAAGTATCCAGTATGCTCGAAACTCTTTAATCAGTCAACCATAGGAAATTAGGCTATTCCAGATTATGATATTTTCTGGTTCATGGGTGTTGATGCAAAATGTTTTTATTTTCAAAGTACAAATGCAAAAAAAGTGTGTTTCTGTCCTAATGGACTTATTTCATTTTACTGACTTTGAAAACTTAGTCTGGTTCACCAGAGCACAAATGGTAATTGTGTGTCAAATCTCAGACCTTACCCATTAGCAAGGAATGAAAATGATAAGGGCTTAATGTCCCAGGTTTTAAACTTAAAATTTTTCAGTCCAGCTGTTCTTATGTTCTAGGTAACAGGCTGTACAAGCCCTGGAAGAACTGTTACCATTGTTGTACGTGGATCCAACAAGCTAATTATGGAAGAAGCTGAGCGTTCAATTCATGATGCTCTGTGTGTCATACGCTGTTTAGTAAAAAAAAGGTAATGCTTTCTTCATATAGTGGCTTCATACACAAATCATATAGTAAACTGTAAGCACTTAAACATTTGTCAAAGATCACAGCTTGTATTTTTAATAGAATTTTACTTTTTCGCCCTCAGAGCTCTAATTGCAGGAGGTGGAGCACCAGAGATCGAGTTAGCATTTCGCTTGAATGAGTATGCTCGTACTTTGAGTGGTATGGACTCATACTGTGTCCGTGCATATGGAGATGCAATGGAAGTCATCCCATCTACACTGGCTGAAAATGCAGGTCTTAACCCTATTTCTACTGTAACAGAGCTGAGAAACAGACATGCACAAGGAGAGAAAACAGCAGGCATTAATGTCAGAAAGGTAACATACAGAAAGATATGAATGATGGTCAGTTAAACAGTTTGATCCTTTTGATGGAATATACTTGAGAATAAAGACAGACAAAGGTTGCCCAACTTGTAGCCCAAAACCCTCCTCAATCAACCTTGCATATCATTGCAACATAACAATTGAGTATTTTCATGGTCTGAGATTACTAGTGCTTTTAAAACTGACTAGTTAGTAGACATGGTTAGGAATCTATCAGACTTTTTTTGATTGAAAGTGCCCTTTTTGCAAAAATTTAATATTCCAACTGAAAAGTTCCATTTGGTTGAGAAACTGAAATAATGACTTCTATGCAGGCTACCTAGAATCTGCAGGGAGGCAGAGCAGCCCTCTGTTCCATCTCCTGTGCAGCCTGGGTGCTTCTTTGTCATCTTTCAGATGGACAGACAGCAAACCAAAACAATTATTTTGCTTCTCCTGAAATGAGATTTTTTTTCAGAATTTGTCCCATGAGAAATTTCAAGTTTATATTTTGTTCTAAATGGGACAATACTTTGTTTCCAAAACCTCAGTTTTCCATAGGTTGGCAATCCTATTTTTCAGCCATCTTCCTAGTTTAAATATATTTGGCTGCTAAAATCTCAGGTGCACTCTAAAAATCCTGTAGTGTGAGTAAGGAAGGTGAGTTTAAGTGCACCTGAGACTTTTAGCGGCTAAATACATTTTTAACTAGCAAAGATGGCTGGAAAACAGCGCCCTGTGAGATGCTATTCTCAGTAGTTCTCTCTTCAGCCATAAGAACTAGAAACATTCATTTTTTTGAAAATGAAACACTTTTGGATGTGCGAGCATCAGATGTAGCCACCAGGGAAAATACCCGCTCACTCAGCTGCTGTGACCTTAGTGAGTTCAAATGAACTGTGTATGGTTATTTGCTGATAAAGTTTTTTTTCTTTCTCTTTTTAAAACTATGCTAGATAGGAGGCTACTGGGGATAATTTACAAGTATGTTAAAATCAGATTTGTTGTGTTTGCTTTATACTGCTGAGGCTATAATTCTGGTTTTGTAGGGTGGAATTTCCAATATCCTGGAGGAGTTGGTGGTCCAGCCTCTGTTGGTGTCTGTCAGTGCTCTGACACTAGCTACAGAAACTGTCCGCAGTATTCTTAAGATTGATGATGTGGTAAGTAATGTTTTTGATTATAATCATGTTCTGTTAATGTTGCAGTACAGCGACGTGAACAAGGTATATCCCTTGTGTAAAGGATTCCTATTTAAAGTGAATAGTTGTATGCCCTTTACATGTAATTCAGCAGTTTCCTGATAACTGTTAACAATGAAACAAGTCTTATGGGAAAACAGTACTCAAAACCAAGTATTAGTAAACACAGCAGGCCAGATTAAAGTACAGGATACAGAAGGATTATGTATGGAGTGATAGCTTTAAGATGAGGGATATGATGGTTGTTTCCCATCCATATAACCTGATCATGTTAACTCATCTTTGCAGGTGAACACTCGCTAAGATGACTAAAGGAAATGGCAGTACAGCCCAGAGTATCAACGGTGTAGTCTGGAGTATGGTTTCTTCAAAGAATCCGCGTGTCAGGCATTCTGCTAAAATTCATTTAAGTTTATGTACTTTCATCAACTTAATAAATTCTGTGCTCTCAAGAGACAAACTTAGTTCATAAATGAAGGACAATGTTCTATAATTAAAAATCTGCATTAAAAACTCACCAAATGATACTAACATTTTGCTAGTTTTGCTCTGTAATAATCAGGGCTCGCCGAACCGCACTGTCTGGCGATCTGCTCATGCGCAGATCGCCCGAACCCGTCTCTTCTGGGTTGCAATCTACTTGCCACAGGGGAGTAGATTGCATTATTTGTCGAGCCCTGGTGGTAATCATACACATTCTTTTTCACTACTTCAACCTATTTTGATATCTAAATTTAGCTTCTGAAATCTGTAGTCTTGAAATAATTCTCTTACTATGGAAAAACTTAAATCACTGATAGTCTAGTAGCACCTTAAAGACTAACAAAACATGTAGATGGTATCATGAGCTTTTGTGGACACAGCCCACGAAAGCTCATGATACCATCTATGTGTTTTTTGTTAGCACCTTAAAAACTATCTGGTTTTTCTTCCTGTTGCAGACTAATTCAGCTACCCCTCTGAATCTCTTACTATGGAATCTTAGTAATAACTGTACTACCTCAGATCTGTTTTTGCAAAAATCATCCAAAACAATAGTTCATCCTTCCTCTCCTACCCAGGGAGTTGTTACAGCCACTAGGGTGCATGTCAAGTATAGGATTGTACTTTGCCCTATAATTTAAAGTATACACTTCTTTCTGCAATGTTTCCTCATCCATTAATTCCTTATATGCCAGTGTCTCTTCTCTCAGCCAACACACCTTTAATAAATTTCATTGTACTTCAGTTACCTGGGACACAGGCTTCTAACCTTTAATTGCTGACGTTTCCTTCATTAACTGCAAATGGAATACTTATTACAGTACTTGAGATTTTGTAAGTTATGTTTCAGGACCACATTTGTAAGTTATGTTTCAGGACCACATTTGGTCATTATTACCAACCTTGTGTGACAACTAAACATGCCAAATACCCTATTACAGGAGTGAAGCTGATCAAATTTTGTAAATACAATTTTAGACATTTTTCATGTTTGGGCCTTAAGGAAATATGCTGCCAAAACAGATCTTATGCTGACTTTATAGATCTTTACAATCCAAGACTTTAATATTAAACATCTTTGTATAGAGGTTAGGGATAATAATTTTTGTTGGGGGGGAGACTCCAAGCTTTTGGTAAATAGTCAAGGTCACACTTTTATAGCAAGGGAACTGTGAGGTCTTGGACAGAGGTTGAGTGTAGAAGGGAGTTCAGGAGTAGGCCACTGAGGTGCAGGAATGGGGTGGGGTGGGGTCTGAGGAAGTTGGGGTGAGGGAGGTGGTTGTGACCTGGTACAGCACAGTGGGGTGTAGGCTCTAGGAGGGGGTAAGGATACATTCTGGGTGTGTAGCAGAGAATGTAGAGTCTGGGAGATAATAGGGGCATTGGAGGGGGTGGGCTCTTGCTAACAAGTGCTTAAGCAAACAGCTACTGGACAGATGACCACTCAAAACAAGTTTCAGTGCTTGCTGGCAACCCTAAATGCCCTCTGTTCTTTGTGGTTCTGTGATGTGGGTGGAGGACGGAGGAGTTCATGTGCTTCTACTGCCCCCAGCAAAATCTCTTAGCTCCCCTTGGCCGGTTTTTGGCAAATGGCCAGAGAGATTTTGCTGTGTGTGGGGCACCATGGGAAGCCTCTTTCCCTTCCCCCAGTGAGGAGAGCAATAAGGAGCAGCTTGCCACTTTGGGTGCCCTATGCCTTAGGGCTGGACTGATTCACCTGGTCGATGTATCTTGCTCACCCCTGTTCTAAGAGCTACTCAGTTGGTCTCTGGCCAATTAACTCCTCCAACGGGGCTGGCCCAAGCTCTTCCACCGGGGTGACATTCCCCTGTTTCAGTTAAATGAAAGTTGGCTTAAATATACTTACTTTATCCCCAGGGCGTTTGGGAAGGGAGAGGGTAGCATGTTCTGTCACTGATCATAGCTTGAGGAGCAGAAGTGGCACAAAACCACTGCAAGCATATCGAGTGGAAACTCGAATCTCATGTCAAAGATACATCTGCCCATCTAGCACTGAATACACACACGCTGGACTGATCCAGGAAGCTAAATTGGCGGGGGATGTGCATCCAGCCTTCCTGAGAACAGCCTGAGCAGAGAGGCGCAGCGACTCAGAAGGGAGGAGAATAGCCCCCGCCTCCCCAACAGCGAGGCAGGAATCTCCGCTCTCCGCGGTCCCCGACCTTCCTGTCGCGCCGCGGTCCGGAAGGGCTCTGGGGAGGGCGGAGTCTCAGCGTGGGGCTGTGACTCGCAGTCCGGATAGGTTTGTCCTAGTAGAGGTGCCGTAGCGTCCCCGGTAACCGCTGTAGCGGTGAGCCAGAGGCGGCGGCCGAGCCAGCCGCTGCCCGCGGAGCATGGACGCGGCGCACCGCGCGGCGCTCCTCACCGCCTCCTGCCTCAGGACGCCCGTGAACCCACGCACCAGGGCGCCGGTGGCTCTGTACGAGCGGGAGAGGCGCCCAGCGGCCGCCGTGGAGCAGCAGGTACCGCGTGGGCGGGGCTAGCCCCCGACCGCTCCCGCCGGCTGCGTGTTGGGAGCCCGGGCGGCAGCGTCTCCTGCGCCGCTCGCCCCCGGGGTGAGGGCAGCGACATCCCCCAGCTGCCTCAGCCGGGGGCTGGCGGCTCCGGCCGTGGGGCGCGCTCCTGCGCGGGGGTCTGGACTGCGCCCCGCACATCACTGGGGCTTAGCCGCAGGGAGCCGCTCCAGCCCCCACCGGTTAACTGGGACCGGTCAGCATTCCCCAGTAAGGCTGATAGGTACCGCTTAAGCGGTTAACCCTTCACAGCCCCGCTCAGCAGCTAACGTAGGGGTGCCACATGGTTGGTGGGAGAACCTAGGGGGAGAGTAGACAGCCCCCTGGCCCCGCATCTGACACCCAAGGCCCCATCCCTTGTGGGAGCCAACCTCCCCTCCCCCTCCCCCTCCCTCCCCCCGCAGGGACAGGTCTCCAGCTCCCCCCCCAACCTCCGCAAGCCATTCTCCACTTCAGAGGCGACTTTCCAGCCCCTGTTTGAGCCTCCCCAGCCCCGGAGCGTGGGGAGGGAGGATAGTGTGCCATCCCCACTTCAGCACAGCTGAAGCCTGGCAGCCATGCTGAAGTCGGGGGCGGAGCGTGGGTGGGACCATGCTTGTCTGTTTGAGAAGGCAATGCCTTTCCCTGCCTCTTGTATCTGCTGCCCATGGGGGCAAAAGGCTGTGAGCATCTGATCACTATTATGTCAAGTCATTTCTCTGTTGTATAAGGGAGGCAATGCATTAGAAAATGTGGAACCAGTGGCATTCTCCTAGGCTGCCTAGCTCCTGCTAACCTTTTCATGGCTCTGATGCTGTGCTTTATGGAGTTCCATCAACTCCTGTGACTGTCCCAACCTGCTAGGAGAACCAGGATTTAGTAGAGAAATGGCTGCTTTTCATAGTAGAACTTACAGCTGGAAAGGATCACCAGATCATCTAACCTCCTGTAAACACAGGGCACCAGCACCACCCTGCACGCTAAATGCCACTACCAAAATTAGTCTAAGGTATTTCAGCTCCCAGGAGACTGACTACTGTATGCCACAGGCAGAGAACAGGAGGAACCAATGTGCACCAATGCCTGAGACCCTTGGAATGGCAGGAAATTGATTGAAAGCTGCACAAAGATGATCCTAGCAGGCAACTTGCATCCCACACTGTGGAGGAAGGCAAAAATTCCAGAAGACTGCTACCAGTCTAATCCCCTCACCCCCAATATGTTGCTATTATATTCCTTGTGGCAACTGCAATAATGCTAAGGAACAAAACACACTGGGTTTACGTTTTAAATAGGGCAAGATGATCTTCTGAAGATTAGTCTCTGGATTAATGGTGCATTTTTAATGTTGTCTTCAAGTGAGATTTTAAAACTAAAAGTAATATAAGTTTTGTCTCTTAAGGAAATACTTTGGCATGAGAAGTATTTTCTGATATATAAGGATACCTGTGTTCCAAGTCTACCTTTTTAAAACAAGATGCTATAAGAACTATAAGAGATAAAAGAGATTATTGATGAGAATATATGAATGATTCCTGTAAAAATGTGTTTTAAGGGGGGTCAGAAAGTGGAGTGTAGTTTCAAGTTCAGGGAAGATATGTTGAAAGGTGTGACGGCAAGAATGAAGAGGACAGCTTTAAAGCAAGAGGTGGTGCTGAGTTTAGCATACTGAAAGGTAGAAATAGGAGTAAATGGGAAAAGACTTGTAGATGAGAGTAAGATTATGTAGCATGATGAAAATGAGAACAAAGCTTGAATGTGATGCACTAATAGAAGGGGTTTGAGGATGAAGTAAAAAGTAATCCTATAAAAATGGAGAGAAATTACTAAGGATGAGTACAAAAGAACAGTAAAAATGAGTGGGTGTGAAATCAGAAAGACTAGAGCACAAAATGAAATACACCTAGCAAGGAACATAAAAGAGGTTCTACAAATGTGTTAGGAGCAAAAGAAAGACAATGGAAAATGTAGGTTTGATACTTGGGGGGAAAGAAAACTAGTAATGGATGATATGAAGAAGACTGCCCTGTTTAAGGCCTATGTTGCTTCAATGATCTCTATAAAGCTTAATTTATTAGTAAATCAAACAGTTTATTAATATTAATAAGGGGAAAGGAACACAAGTAAAAATAGGGTTAAAGAATATTTAGATAGCAGGGCCTGATGAAATTCATCTTAGGGTACTTAAGGAACTAGCAGAAGCAAACTCGAAAACATTAGAGATTATCTTAACTCATGAAGGACAGGAGAGTCCCAGATGACTAACAGGCAAATATACCCCATAGCTTTAAAAAGGGGAACAAAGAGGAATTATAGATCAGTCACCCTAACTTCAATACCTAGAAAGATACTGGAACAAATTATTAAACAATCAATGTGTAAGCATCTAGCTGACAGAGTAATAAATAATAGCATGAATAAACATAATTTGCCAAGTCAATCATGGCAAATCATACTAAATCAACCTAATTTCCTCATTTGACGGGGTTACTGGGATAGGGAATGCTGTAAATGTGATACATGCTGATTTTAGTAAGGCTTTTGATACTGCCCAATATGATAAAATTACTATTAGGGTGACAGTATCACTGGTTGAAAGACCATACTCAAAGAATAGTTCTCAGTGGTTCCCTGACAAATTGGAACAGTGTATCTAGGGTATGTCTCCACTAGGCAGCTTTTAAAAGTTGCCAAAATTCAGTGTGTGTGAATGTTGATTGTTAGTATTTTGCTAACAAAAGTGCCAATGCCCCCAACAAGTGGGTTTCATTTTGTCGGCAGCAGAGCACTCCTGCCAACAAAGCAGCATTCACACTTCCACTTGCTGTGGCAAAACTTTATCATTCATGAGTGCAGCCAATGATAAAAGTTTTATCAATCAAATGCAAGTGCAGCTATTGCATAGGGCTCTGTCCTATACCACGTATTATTCAATATTTTCACTAATGACTTGCATACTAGAGTGGAGAGTATGTTTATAAAATCTGAGAGACACACCAAACTGGGATGGCTTGCAAGCACTTTAGAGGACAGGATTAGAACTCGAAATAACCTTAATAATTAGAGACTTGGTGTGAAATCAATATGCTAAAGTTCACTGAACTGCATATGCAAAGTACTTCACTTAGGAAGGAAAAGTCAAATGCACAAATATATCATGGGGAATAACTAGCTAGGCAATAGAAGTGTTGAAAAAGATCTGGGGTTACAATAGATCACAAATTCAATATGAGTCAATAATATGATGCAGTTGCAAAGAAGGCTATTACCATTTTGGGTTGTAGTAACAGAAACATATGTGAAATCCAGGAAATCATTGCTCTACTTAGCAAGTGTGAGGCCTCATCTGTAGTACTGTGTCCTTTTCTGGGTGCCACCTTTTGGAAAGATATGGATAAACTGGAGCGAGTCCGGGAAAGAGCCAAAGAGATGATAAAATGTTTAGAAAACCTGACCAGGGAGAAAAGATTAAAAACCACTAGGAAAGAAAATTGAGGGGCCACCTGATAAATCTTCAAAGAGCTTCAAAGAGCTATTATAAAGAGGACTATGATGAATTGTTTTCCACGTCCACTGTAAGAGGAACAAGAATGAAGGGGCTTTATCTGCTGCAAGGAAGATTTAGATTAGATTTAGGAAAACTTTCTAAGTACAAGAATAGTTAGGGATTGAAATAGGTTTCCAAGGGAGGTTGTAGAGCACTTGTCATTTGAGATTTTTAAGAATAGGTTGGACAAACACTTGTGAGAGAAGATCTAGGTTGACTAGTTCCTGACTCAGCCCAGAAGACTGGACTAGGTGGCCTCTTGGGGGTCCCTTCCAGCCCTACATTTCTATGGTTCTGTGACTGATGAACTTGGTGACTTCATCTGAAATGTTCTGGATAGATTTCAAGACAGAGATTGCAAGTTCCTTGATTGAGAAGAGTGCAGAGGAGGGAAAGCGGGAAGTAAATTCAAGGACAGAATATAGACTGGAATTGTCTTGGTTTGACAGTACAAGAGTTGACCATAGAGAAGTAAAGCTTTTGGTCAACTTAGTGGAGGACGTTGGTGTAGTCCAGCTCAGATTTTTTCTGAGTGGCACGAGGCATGACAGGAACAAGTGTGGAAATAGTAAATGCCAACAGACTGTCAGGGTTGAGAATAAAAGAGACGAACAGTGTGGTAAAGAAGATTAAAAGAATCCAGAGTAGAGGAGATGACAAATGTGACAGTTGTGACTTATGTCACTAAGAGTACATCTACATTGCGGCACTGTTTCAGGATTTGAAATAGCTATTCCGCATCTTTTGAGCAAGCCCATTATTTCGAAATATAACAGGCTTGCTAATCCAACGTCCCTGTACAGTATATCTTTTTCCACGAGGAGTAAGGAATGTTTCAGAATAGTGCTCTTTTCTAAATTAACTTGAAATAAACTATGTAATTTGGTAGCTTATTTCAAACTACGGGTGCAGTGTTGATGCACCCTGAGAGATGAGAGTGTAGGGAAGGAAGAAAGGAGAGGGCAAAGAGAAGTAGAGAACTCAGACAAGTTTTCTGAAGATCAGATAAACCATGAGTGATAAAACAATGGGGGAGTCTGAATGTGTAGTATTGGAGTGGTCAGAAACAGAATTCAGACAGAGATTTCTAGGCAAGTTGTTGGGAAGTAAGACAAGCTGTTGTAGTTGATTCAAAGGACACAGTAAAGAGTGCAGCTAAGCTGTCTCCAAGCTAATAGCAATTTCTCTGTTCATTCAGTAAAACACATTTGTCCTTTATTTTATTGATGTAAATTATTAAATCTTACAGTTTGCATTTGGCTGTTTTTTCTTCAGAAGACTTAGCTATAAGGATTTCTTATCAAACAGTGTATTGTGCCTGTGATCTTTTCCTAACAGCACACATTGATTGAATCACAAAATAAGGCAACCATGTAACCTGTGGAGAGGGGAGAAGTGAAAATAAATAAAAAAAATAGACCTAGTTCACAGGAAACCTTGGACAAACATTCTGTGTCACTCCACCGCTTCCCCCCCCCCCCACCACCACCAATGCCTCAGCTGTTTCCATAGCAGGCAGCTTAGCAAATCTTGACTACTGTGCCCAGCTGCCTTGGACAAACAAAACACCTCAATGGTAGGCCCATCAAGTGGCAGCCTTGTACCAGAAACTCCAAAAGATGCTCTGTTGAAATAGCAACATTGTACAATGGTTCATTCATTACTGATTAAAATCAGGCAAACCAAATGCCAGAACTCACCCAGAATTCCATTGCAAAAGGATAGGTTCATGGAGAGTTAATTCTAATAGCCAAGTTGAATGCATTGCCATAGTGGCTGATTAACTTGTTCTTTAACTTTAGAATAAACGCACGTGTTTTTAAAAATCTGTTATTGACAGGGTAGTAAGCACACAGTGTGGTATCTGCTATTTTAGAACACCAGTTACCAGATGGCAGTACTGCATCACTTGTGCCCACACAAATCTCTTAATGAGCTTTTTTACATAGAAGAGTCTGAAGAGAGGATTTAGGAGTTGATGTGCAACTCAATGGAAAAGAATATACCATCTTTCCATGGATCCAAAGCTGAAATCACCATTATTTGTACACATGTCAAAAGAAACAGATACCAGCAAGTAGTATAATATTAAGCAGTGTTTATGTTTGGTCTTTTATGGGCAGTCTCTATCTGGACTCTTTAAAGCTTCTCTTCCTTGTGCCTGTTTAGTTTCATGTCAGGTCTGCTGTACTGTATGAAACTTGAAATAAGATTTTCGGATGAAACCTTAACTACAAATATAGTTAAACAAGAATTTTCAGTTAGAATTTAAGATTCTATAAAAACAAAAAATGCTTCAAAACAAACAAATAAACCCCTACCAAAACTTAGGACTAGTGGATAAAACTTGAAAGTGTTTTATAAGGCAGAGTAAATATTATCCCCATTTCATAAATGAAGAAACAAATGTGTCCTATAACTATAAAATGGATCATTAAAAATAATGGCAGGAAAGATTTTTAAATATATGCACTAACCTGTTTTTACTGTACATATTTCTCCAACTTCCTATAACCTTTAAAGTGTTATGCATATTGTGTTTATCGGGACATAAGGAGTTGTTGGTAAAAGAACATGTAAACTGATAGCCTAATGTAAGCACCTCCGTTCCAAAATTTGATCTCTTTAATATGTTGTCTAAATGGGGATTTAAACCTTTCCATGTCAGGTATTTGATGGCTACTTATTTTCAAAATGTTTATGGTAATAGAAAGTTTAGTCTTTGCATTTATTTTTATAGCAGAGGAATTATTTTTAGAAGAAGAAAAAAAGCCCCTATTGTGTTTATACAACAGTAGCCAATCTGTGAGGAAATTAAGTGTAATTTTGACTTTTCTGAAATAAATACACATAAGAGTATAGCATCTAACTGCTATTGACTTTGCTGGGTCTGGAATTTGTGCTGGAAAGCATACGTTATTATACTGCAATTAGTACAGCAGCCTTGGGGCAAGGAAAGTATGTCTGTTGAGTTATGCAGCTCCTATTGCCTAAGCAAAGTGTTAGCTGGTCTCTAACTCTTTTCTTATGATTACAAGGAAAATAATTCAATTCTTTTTTTTTTAAATAGGATGATTTTGACTTGAACTGTAATACTGAGAGACAACAAAGCCCCACCTTAAGTGGGGATTGCAAAGACTTGATAGACTTTCCCAAAATGTGCCACTCAAACCAGGAATATTACTTGAAGCTGCAAGAGCTAAAGAATGCCCATCTGGAAACAATGGCCAAACTGGAAAGCATGTATCAGAATAAGCTGCATTTGAAAGGAGTGCAGTCCTTGGGCAATAAGGATGCTTCTCCCAGTTTGTGTTATAGGTAAGTTTAATAATTATTTGTGCTTCTGTAGTGCTTTTCTTCTGAGACATAGAGTTCCTGGCCAGAAGGGACTACCAGCTCATTTAGTCTGATCTCCTGTACATCCCAGGCCACTAATATCACCCAGACAACTTCACACCATCATCAGTAACCAGAATTAAACTAAAATATTGTGAGCCACAGACAAAGAACAGGAGGGACCCAGGTGCACCAGTGCCCCTGTAATGGCAGGCATCTGATGAAGTGAGATACATCTAGATGATCTCAAAGCATTTTGCAAATATTAATGAACACAGCACTCTTTTGAAGCACAGAAATATTACTGTGCTCATTCCACACGTGTGGTCTCTGAGGCATAGAAAATATAATAACCTAATTTCAAAGGTGCTGAATATCCTGAGCATCTATTGAACTTGCTTCTGAAAATGAAGGTATCAGTGATTTCCCCTCAGAACTACACAGTAAGAATTGCAGATCATCATTCATCCAAAAATATTAAAATACTTTGCAAGTATTAAGTAACCCTCACAACTTCCTTTGGAGGGGCAGACATTATTCCTATTCCAGCAATCCTCAAAGTGGGTCATGGGCCCATGATGCTTTGTTTACCTCAAGGGTCCATAGCCATGGAGCCTCGTGGCTCCCTTTGGCTGGAAATGGCAAACTGGAGCCGGCAAACCCACTTTGAGAAACACTGCTACTCTTTAAATGAGTAACTGACGTTAAAGTGACTTGTCCAAGGGCACACAGTAAATACTGACTCCCATTCCTCTGTCTAGCCATCATGTTTCTCCTCCATTTCTGTTTCTTGGGAAACCCTTTCCAGTGATTTTCCTTCTCTAGTTACTAGCACAGCCGTGGGTTATATTAATTTTGGATATTTAAACCATATGCAGACTCTGGCTGAAGGACTTGTTTTACAGCAGTGGTAGGGTTGCCTGGTATCTGATTTTGAACCGGACAGTCCAGTATTTGAGCTTTCTGTTTGGGAAACAAATTGAGAAAATAGAAATGTCCGGTATTTTCTAAATAATATGTAATGTAGTTTGTGATGTAATGTCAAGTGTGTCCGGTATTTTTGTTGAAACCATCTGGCAACCCTAACTGCAGTGGTAATCAAACTTTACAAGGTAGCACCTCTCCCCTTGCCCCTGTCCACACCCTCCCACATAAGATAAGGCCAAGTGGATGAGGGAGGAACCATGGATTGAGTAAGGGAGCCAAGGCAGGGGGTGGACCTAGCCCAGGAACAGAGCTATAGCCAGGCTGCATTAGGGCCAGCAGCCAGGTGCAGAGCCATGCCAAGCTGAGGATGGGGACAGACATGGACCAGGAACTGAGGCTGGAAGTGGTGGTAGGGCAGGGCTCGGCATTCCTTCCCTCCCTCCAACTTGTGGCCACTGTGTCCCCCCACCTTTGCCCTTGGACATTCTTCCACCCTCTCCCTCCCCCCCTTTAACCTTAGGGAGACGTGCCTCACAGTTTGGGGATTTCTGTTTTACAGTAGAGATGTAAAAAGTTAACCGGTTACTTGGTGAGCAGTAGGCTTACTGGAATGCTTATCTGATAACCAGTTAACTAGACCTAGTCCAAACCCCGGTGGATGGCCAACTGCACCTGGCCATAGCATCCCCAGGTGAGTTGGGGTAACAGGCAGATCCACATCTGTGTTGGAAATGTGGGGTCCCAGCCACGCATTGGGCAGGTATGACTCTGGTCATTTCTATGGTCAGGCTGGCAGGTGGAGCCACAGCCATAGAGGGCAGGTCCTGGCCACTCAACAGGTGGCAGGGCTACAGCTGTGCCAGAGTGGCCTCAGACCCAACCACGGTAGATAGGCTGGCCTG
Organism: Apalone spinifera; assembly: GCA_030068395.1. NCBI lineage: Eukaryota > Metazoa > Chordata > Testudines > Trionychidae > Apalone > Apalone spinifera. The sequence goes on from CM057847.1 coordinate 17,828,707, forward strand.
GAGTAGCCCCCACCGCACCTGGCAGGTGGGACTCCTGCTCTATAGACCTGGCAGGACCACAGCCCAACTGCTCTGCATTGTCCTGTGAATGGTTAAACAGTATCATTTTAATTGTTTAACCAGTTAACTATTTTAACCAATATTTACATCCCTATTTTATAGCAATGTTCTTTGCTATCAATGCTATTTACAGCATCTCTTCTATAATATGTTTTGGAACAAGATATTCTTGTCTCTGACCCAATATGAAAATAAACTTGCTATTTTCCAGTTCAATATAGATTTCTAGTGCTTGGCTAAAACACTCTTTCCTAGAATCATGTCTTGTGCCCTAGTAAAAACAGACTAAAATGGGTGCCGCTTAATTGGGCTTCTTGTAGAGTCCAACTATTCTAAATCTTGTAATAAAATCATCTTCTGATTGTTTTATATCACTACTAAATATCTTAATGAGCCTAGTTCTAAGCTATTTTCAGCCATAGACACACACCCTTTCAATTCCAGTCTATAGAGAAAGAAGGAAGAGAATCAACTTGGCCTTCATTCCACAAACAGTCCAGTCCATGAGTAGACACATTTTCCTTTTAAACAAAGTGTTAAGTGAGAAATCCTCAAAGCGCCATTTCGGGCACATAGTGAGAGCAGCAGCCGTGCACTCCAGGACACAGCTTGCTTTTCATCCCATTCCCAGGACGCGAAGGGAGTGAGGGGAAAGTGCTTGCATTCCGTGTATTCTGTGAGCTCCCTTCATTAGCCAGGTGTGAGAGGAATGCACGGAATGCAAGCACTTTCCCCTCACTCCCTTAGCGTCTGGGGAAAGGGATGAAAAGCTAGCCACGTCCCGGAGCGCACGGCTGCTGCTCTCATTATACACCCAAAATGGCTCCCTAGGAAATTCTCCTGAGACAAACCCTTAAGAGCAAAGAAATGCCAATTTGCAAGATACCTCTTACTTATTTTCAATATATTTGAACTACCAATCCCAGCTAGAGATGATGCATCTGGTTATTATTGTTAATCTTAAAACTAACTTTTTAAAAATATACTTACTGCAGTAGTGTCTTAATACCTCAATTAGGTCACAACCCTGTTTGGCTAGATTCTATAAACACACATAGTAAATACGAGTTTCTATGCTGCCCAGACTCTGCGCTCTTGCAAAAAGTAGAGTAATGCTGCTTACCATCCTTGGTAAAGTGCCTTTAGATTTACAGCTGGGAAAAAGAGTGGAATGTTTTATTGTTGACTTTTGGCTCAAGATTAAACCTGTTACACCTAAAATTATTTTTTCCTTTTTTAGATCAACGTGGGATAAGAGCTCGTTTCAGCCTCTGAATTTGCATAAATCTTTTTCCGAGTCTGACTTAAATGATCTGCCCTACTCAAGTTTATCTGATGGGTCTGGTACAGAATTAGAGTTGGAAGAAGCAAATGGTAGTGAAACTGGTTCACTGACATTTGCTAAGGAACAGATCGAAAAAATGTGGGATGGATTTTCTGTGGAGGATTATGTCTATCGCACTAAATATAGCTTACCAAATTCACCAACAATCAGAATGATGGGGAAGAAGCAGAAAGAGTGGTCACCAAAGGTCACGGTGCCCAAGCCTTTCCAGATGACTATTAGAGAAGCTAAGAAAAAACAACAGAATGTCAAATCAAAGTCACAGATAGAAATGGAAAATAATTTATTGAAGAAGCAACTAGAGGAAGAAGCAGAGTGTCAAAAAAAATTCCGAGCTAACCCTGTGCCTGCTTCTGTCTTCCTTCCGCTCTATCATGAAATAATGGAAAGAAATGAAGAACGCAGGAAGACTGTGAAAGAGAGAAGCAGAGATATTCTTTTGGCCTCCCAAAAACCATTTCAGTTTATTAAGAGGGAGGAGCAAAGAAAAGAAATTAGGAAAATGCAATTAAAAGATCTTTCATTGCCTGGAAAGAAAACAAAATTATTCCAAGCAAAACCTGTCCCTAAATCGGTTTACAGTGCAGCCATTAATGATAAATTAAAAGAAGAAGAGCTCTATAGAGAAATTAGGATCCAAATGAGAGCTGAAGAGTTGCTACGCAATTCCACTCTTCCCAACAGTAGACTGGCTAGTAAAATTTTCAATAAGAGAAAACAAAAGTGCAATGAACAGAAAGAAGTGGAGCATAAACCAAGGATCAAATCTAGGGTTCCAGACTTTGCATCATTACACCAAAAATTCCAGGATCGCCTTCTGAAGCAGAAACGTGTAAAACACATCACAGTTTGTGAACCCTTCAATCTTTGTACTCCACGTATTCCATCCAACAAAGGGAAGATTCTGCAGGATATTCAAGCAGATGAAGAAAAATTAAAAGAAACACGCTGGCCTTATGCCTCTCCAAGATGCAAACCTCGAATGAGGTATTCAAGTGCAAATTCATCTCCCTGGGGACACGACGATTCAAAATCTCCAAGAATCACAGCATCTACCAAAAGACGAGTACAAGCTTTAAGGTGAATAGTTCAGTGGTACATTACATAAAGTACAAGTTACTTTATGAATCCTTGAGAAAAGAGACTGAGTTTATGCCACCAAATATTTAATTCCTTTTTTTGGGGGGGGAGCGGGGTTATTGCTACTGTGGTTATTTTCATCCTTTGATGATTTTTTCTAGCTGCTGTCATGTACAGGAAGTCCCCGGGTTACGTACAAGTTAGGGACTGTAGGTTTGTTCTTAAATTGAATTTGTATGCAAGTTGGAACTGGTTGTCCGACTAACATACAAATTCAACTTAAGAACAAACCTACGGGGGGAAGACGGGGGAGAGGACAGGCGGAAGGAAGCTTCCCTCAAATTCACCCTCCATAGCAACAAAGGAGGTGGAAGCTTCCTCTCCCCCCCCCTTCCTCCGCCCCCGCCTACTCAGGGTCCGGCTGCGTGGGGTCTCCGGCCTCCCCCCTGCCCCACTCGCGGTGCTTTTCTCACCGCTCGCCGCCCGCGCCCTCCGGGGCGAGAAAAGCTGCTCCGCGTCTCCCTGGTCTGCTGGGGGGGGGGGGGGGGGGAGGCGCAGCTAGTGAGGGGTTGTCCCACCCCGTTCGTAACTAGGGATCCGACATAAGTCGGATCCACGTAACCCGGGGACTGCCTGTACTTTCTTTTTCTCCCATAGACATTTGAGCAAAAGGACTGTACCAGTTGGTTCCCAGTGTATACCTGAAGCCCCCACTTCTCAAATGAAATATAAATATTCCATTATCTTGTCTCACCCTGGTTTCCTCCTTGCTACCTTCCACAGATCCTTCCTTATGTTCTCTCTAGATTAAAAGTAATTCAGCCTTAGTTTATTTTTCCACTCAGGACATCACTTGAGGAAAAGAGAAAGCTGGAAGAAGAGCAAAAAAGGAGCAGAGCAAAGCAGAAACAAAGAGCGAAAAAACTGCAAAAGCTTATAACAACCCGGGCTGAGGCCAATGACCCACATCAGAGCCTAGCTCAGATGTCTAAATCCAAATTAAAAATAATCAGGTATTCCGCTGTATCCCAAAAATCCTGAACCCCTAGATACAAGTTGTATGTTTAACAAAATCAAGTAACAATATAAATCCTGTTAATATAACTGTTCATGTATGTCATAAATTAGAATTGTCAAACATTCTTGATAGAAAAGGGTTTGAGCAAGTACAATATTTTGATCAATCAGGAATTGAGATCAAGGGCCCATTAAGATGAATTCAGGTTTATATGCTGTTCCTTAAATTATATCACAGATAACAAGGCTGGCTTGTTTTTAAATCTGCATATAATCAAAAGAGGGAAACAGAAATTGTCACTACTAATCACTATAAAATGTACATGTAGCTACAGGCTGAACTTCTCTAGTCCAGCACCCTTTGGACCTGACTGGTGCCAAACCAGAGAATTTGCCACACCACGGGAGGTCAGTATTGTCTAGCAGCTTTATCAACACTTCCACTGCTTATTGGGCTTCTAGAACAGTGGTCAGAACAGTGGGCTGCAAACCACTGCCTCCTGGGCCACGGCACTGCCAGGCCATGCCTCGAGCTGCTAATGAGGTGCGTCTCCTATAAGGTGCACACCTCTGCATGTACTAAAAATTCTGCCATCCTCTCCAGTGAATGGCGCTGCGGACTGCCTTGTGTGCCGCAGCTGGAGCTGGGCCATGGTGAGGTTGTCCCTGCTGGGGCAGCTGCGTGGCCTGGCTAGTGGGGCCACATGGTAGGCGGCTGCCCTTGTCCTTTCTGTTGCGGGTGGCATGTTCGGGACCAGGGAGCGGAGCCTTTGCGGCCATGAGCGGCCCGGCCTTTGTCAATACTGAGGAGAATCATGTTAGAGGCCTCAGGGAGCCGTGCTGGATGTCCGTGATTTCCACCCCTCCTCTGGCAGGGCACCCAGCTTACCCCGTGGGGGTCTCCCCTGCTGGTTCCGGCCTGCACGACATGTCTGGCAGCTTCCCAACGTCCTAGGGCACTACAGCCAGCAGCGCAGCTCGGAGTTCTGCGGGGGGGATCCAGGCTCTCTGACTCGAACCAGCAGGTGTCAGGAGGCTAGTACTGCCCGGCTGTTGGGTGGGTGCCATGAGCCCGAGATGCACACGGGCTGAGTGATCCTGTGCCACTAGGGGGGGCTCTGGGTACAGGGCTAAAATTGGGGACTGGAAGCTGGCACAGCGGGGAGGCTCTAGAGGAGTTGGGTGTAGTAGAGCTCTGGAAACAGGAGGCTGGCACTGAGGATCTGGTGGTGGAGGCTTGGCACTGCAGGGCTGAGAGGGCAGGAGGCTGGCACTGGGGGGTTGGGTGCAGGGGACTCTGGTCAGTGGCTGGTGCTGGGGGGTAGTAGAGGAGTGGGGAGCTTTAGGGGTGAGGGCTGGCACTGGGGGACTATGGAGGCCGGGGCTTTTGGTGCACCAGTAATATTTTATTTGCATATTCATTATTTATATATTCAATATGCAAATACAATGTTACCAGTCTGCCAAAAGTTTGTGAATGGGTTTTCTAGTCCCTGGTATCAAAACTGTTGGGAACCACTGTCCTAGAAGATATTTAGGGGTAATTTAGAGGTAAAGAACAGCACAGAAAAATGAGCCAGGACCAGTGGCTGTAGAGAAACCTTATGGGACTGTGGGAAACTTGGCCACACCCATAATAAGTGGACATTAGGCTAACTAAATTCATGCCACCCCTAGATGTTGATGGAGCAGAGTGTGCCAGACTAAAGAGGTTCAACCTGTAGTATAGTTCCAGCTCTAACTCCACTCATACAACTTTCAAATTGCCAAATAAAATAACCCATGTTTTTGCTCTGACTTTTTTAAATTTAACTTCATATTTATTTTTATATTAAGTGTCTTCTGCTTCCTGGCTGATAAGCAAATATCTTTTTTGTTCTGATTTGGGAATCAAATCTAATGAGAGCAGGAAGTGGGGGAAAGGTATTACATGACTCTGTATCCATAACTTATCAGGAGGCAGGTGGGCTCCTGATGCAGGCATGAGGGAAAGAGCAATTGTGTTTTCTTCGCAGCTAGCATGGGAAAGTGGGCAGAGACCTTTTCCTAATGGATTGTGAATCCAAATACTGCAGGGGGAGAGGGGCCTTATGAAAGGCACTATAACTTAATGGTTACAGGATAGAGCTAGGACTCAGAAGAGGTAGATTCTAGTCCAAAGCTGTTTTGTGAACTTCAGCACGTGACTTTTAATTCTAGGTTTTAGTTTCTCCTTCTGTAAAATGGTGAACTTTTTTTTTTTCTTGCAAGGTGAACGAATGAATATTCTTTAAGGTTGCAGTATGCTTTGAGATTGCACATCTGTATTCATCTATGCTAAGTATTCTTATTATTACTGTTACATGGGGAAGTTGATAGCAGCTCTAACAGGCAGTTGTTTATGCAAGTCTGTAACTATGCAGGATGTTTTTAAAATTATGTGAATTCTAAAGATATCTGCTCTGCAACTAAAAATAGAAGACACTCTGACATTTTCTGTTTTTGAAAGATAAATTAAAATGTTAATACAAAAAATGATGTGGGAGTTTCATTGGTTCAAATATTTGGTACTTTAAGGTACTTTAAGTATCTTAAAGTACTGGTTTTCCATAGTATACATTTTAATTTCCTCTGCTTTTCCAAAAGCCTCCAGTTTCCTAACTTTTCTTAGAAAAACAATTATATGGAATTGCTATCAAGATGAGAATGCCGCGCTTAAAGGAAATTCAGTATGCATGGAAAATCCTAAAATGTGTAATGTGCACAAGTTAGATACCTGAAGTTGTTGTATTTAAACTCATTTGTAAGGACATCTATCTCTTTTTCCAAATTGATTGCATCAAAAAACATTAAATGTTTTTTTCATTTTCCCACTGTCAAAAGTACACTGTTGCTGTGGTAAAAGAATTTGAGATAATTTACTCGGCACATAACTAATGTAAAATACATAAAATTTGACTTCAAAGGCAACAAACAGCACAATGGTCTATCACGAGCAATGTAATTTGCAGTTACTCTAGAACGTTGCATCTTATAGCATAGCCTAGTCTTTTTGCTACCACTTCTCTAGATAATTAAAGGCAATCAATGCAATTTCTGTGTCATACTATATTTTAATAGGAAACACGAGAAGCAGAGAATGCAAGAGTATCTGCGGGAGCGGAAGGAAATGGAAGAAAGAGTAAACCAGAGGCCATTGCTTTTGGAAAGAGCCACTCAGGTTGTCTTCCTACCTTGCTCCCAGTCCTTAATTGAACTCATCTCTGAATATTGCCTAAATCAATGCCTGTGTCAGTGTTGAATATTTTTAGAGGATGTCTGAAAACTTTTGTAGGCAGGCATGTCAATTCCTGCCCGGCACTAAAAAAACTGCCTAGCGCCTGTCCCCATGAAAATAAAATTATATTACCATAGATTGTGGCCCAGCACTCTCTGCTGCCAGCTTGCTTAAAGGGGTGTGGGCCATCTTCCAAACATACTTTTTCCCCCTCTGTTTTGGATTGCATGTGAGGTGAAAAAGAGGTACTGTGTAATTTAAACTATTATGACTTCAGTATTTTCCCCACAAACATGTAACATGCCCTGCACTTAACCTACATATGATTTTAATGCTGAATATTTGTAATGTGACTGAGCTTGTAATTAAGGTTTTTTATTTTTAATGTGGTGTATATAGTGATTTCCTTATCTTGAAGGCAGTAGGAAGTTCTCTGAGGCAGTGCAGAGTTTGTCACTGTCATTGATAATAATCGTCACAGGTAAGAGGTATCTTGTAAAATTTCATTTCCTTGCTCTTAAAGGTTTGCGTCTGAGGAGAATTTCTCACTAACAACACTTTGTTTACAAGGAAAAAGTGTTTACTCATGAGCTAGAGTTGAGATGGTATGTGTCTGTGGAGTGAAGGCTCTTTGAGTGTGTTTGAAGATTGAGAGGCAAGTAAATTGAGATTGATGTGGAGGTGTGTCTGGGCTGAATTGACTTCCTGGATTTTTAACTATCAAATTTATAGGAAATCCCCAGGAACAACTTTATCTCTAAATTGATTAAGGGGGTTCTTGATTAAGGGTCCCTCCCAGAACTAATGCAGGGCTAAATGAGGCGGTTTTACTGCTCGGTGGCTTTCCTTGCTATGTAGAATTTATTAAATAGACCTAACCATCATTAGATAGTGTATTATCCTGGAGACCTCACAGTAAGAGCTAGCAAACAGTACTGATCGAATGTTTCATAAGGTTTCTTTGAAGGGAAAACTACTACTATTAAAAACAGTAATACAGATATTCAGCAATTAAATGATCGATTATGAGTATACTGCCAAAACCAAGGAATTCAGAATATAATGATACTGATCATTTAATCCTATTCAGAATATTAGCCTAGAACCCTACAGTACAGAACATCCTATGGGTATCCTTGGCACTGAGGAGCAAATCTTATATCTTTGCCCAATTTACAATGGTATGAAAAACTCCAAATAAAGCAGAAGCTGCATGTTTCTGCTGCAAAGAGTGACAGGCAGCAAACCCCATCAGAGAAGGAGGACTCTGCACTATTTCTCCCTGCTAGGGAGCAGGGCTCTATGCTGTAACCCAGGAGAACACTGTAGGTGGGCATAGTAAGGGTGTGATCCTTGCACAGCACACTTCAACAAGGTCACAAACCCATAGAGGGAACAGCAGTTGTTATTCTTCATTCGGGCCTATCATGGTAATTGCTTTGGGCTATCTATACGTGTGGGTTTGGAAAGGAAGACCCACCAACCCCTGTACCCTTCCACTGGGCAAACCCTCTTACACAGGTTATACCTGCAGGATTGCAGAACTGTGTACTTTCCAATAGTGAGCTAAAAGAAATTCTGCCATTTTGTGTTCAAAGAGTAACACACTGAATTTGATGGGATTATGATGGATTAGAATCTGGCCCTTAATACATTAATTTTTAGAATGCTGTAACTATTTATTTTTATATAGAAAAATGCCAGAATAGCAGCAGAAAAGCATTACTCTGGTCTACTGAGAGAACTGGGGATTTGTGAAGACTTCCTTTCAAAGAAAAGTCAAACTGATAAATTTCTGGATCACTCTAATACTAACGGCTTTGGAAGCTGCTCTGAAGACAAAGAAAGGTAACAATTATCAGTGGTTTGTTGTGGTTGATTACACACCTAGTGATAACAAGTTTTGTTTTAGTTTTAGAAGACAAAATTGTTTGTATTTTGGAGGTAACTATTTGGCTGCACAAAACTTCTCATTTTCATAGTGTCAGTGTTTCTATTAAATGTTAATTCACAAAAGACAATGAAAATGAAGTGTTCATCCGGTAAATTTGTAATCTCGTTTCCTCTTAAATATTTTAACATGGGATATGTAATTTAATGCACATGTTTTTTTTAAATTTCATTGCCCTTTCTTCCTGTTTTATTTCTGATTCTTTATCAGAAATCCTGGCTGGTTGCTAAGGAGAGGTCTGCTTTTGTAGAAGGCTGTTTTGTTTTTGTTTTTTTTAATGGAAATAATGTTAACTTTTCAAATTTTCATTAAATGCTTGGACAATATGCCTTTTTAATGCCAACTCTTCATAGCTGTTACTGGGATTTGGGGAGCTATGCAGGGGTTCTAGGTCTGTAGTGTGTCATATCGCCACTATTGAGATCCATTGACCACTGTTTCCTGCCGAATGGGGACACAGGTAGCACTGGGGCTACTGCAACTACTCTGCAGTGTAGAAAGAGGCTTTTTCTTCCTCGTTGTTAGAGCGAGTGACGTGCTTATTTGTTATCATTTGTTTTATTTTTCAACAATTTCATGTTTCTTTTTTTCCATGCCAAGGGGACATTGAAAGAAGGGTTGGAAGACTTGGGGGGGAGGGTTCTGCCTCTAGGAAAGGAGCAGCAAAATGTGAGCCCACCCCACAGTGGAAGGCTCTTGTCCTGTGGGGCTGAGTCCAGCTGCCCCTCCAGGCTTGTGATCTGGTGCACAAGGTCACAGTGTTGCTCCGATTTGGCCCACCTGCCTCTTTGTCATGAGGGGCAGCCAGGCCAAATTCATGTGAGTGGTGCTTCAACCCCATACACTAAGTCACAACTACCAGAGTAGGCAGCTGGGCACAACCTCATCTTACAGGAGCTGCTGCTGCAGAGTGAGTTTGTTTTTATTCCATGTTGTCTTGCATTTGTGAAAAACAGGGGGCCCTACCCATAGTAAATTCTCACCCCATAGAGATTAATACGCTGATTGGCAGGATCTGAGTCAGAGTATTCAAGGTAGGGATGTGAATCATCCTTAATGGGTGAGGCTTACCAGTTAAGTTTAACCGGTGGGGGCTAGATCAGCTCCCCGCCTGCCACAGGCAGGGGGCTTCTCTAGCCCTACGGGGGCGGGGGGGTTGGACAGGGGCTGCTCTGTTTGTCCAGAAAAGCCCCTGTCCACTGTTGGTGTGGGTGCCCTGCAGGCAGGGGCAGCTCCAGCATCTGGAGCAGCCTCTGTTTGCGGCAGGCCCGGGTGCCCCATAGGCAGGGGCTGCTCCAGTATCCGAAGCAGCCCCTGCCTTTGGTGGAGGGACTGCTCCAACACAATGGCAGGCAGGGGGGCCCACTCCAGCCCCGTCACCTCCTTTTCCTTTAATCAGTTAACCACTTAAATAATATGTGTAACCAGTTAACCAATTACACAGGATTTTACATCCCTAATTCAAGAGTTTTATTTCTTTACAACATATTTTTTAAATCTTCCTCAAAAGATAAATATATGCAAATCTTTGTTTCCTTTAGTCTTAATGAAGATAAAGTTCAAGAAAGAGAATCCTGTGGTGGGGAGAAAGCAAATCCTCAATCTGACCAATCCTGTGAGGAAGAGGAAGGGGAAGAGAAAGAGAAAGTAAGCTCACGCTCTGACCAATCCTGCGAGGAAGGGGAGGAAGAAGAGAAAGCAAGCTCACGCTCTGACCAATCTTGGGAGGAAGGCGAGAAAACAAGCTCACAGTCTGACCAGTCCTCTGAAGAGGAGGAAGAGAAGGCAAGTTCTCTGTCTGATCATGATGAAGAGGATGTTTTGGAATATGAGGATAAGAAGTATGAAGATAGTTTAGAAGGAAAATCTAGTAATGCTGAATCTAACTGAAAGAACCGATGACAGATGTAACTTCTTTTATTACCTTGGTGCTTAACATACATTTCATTGCTGGCAATGGGTACATGCTTAAGAAAAAACTGACTCTTGGTGCTACGGGCATTTTGAACTGCATATAATCTTTTGTGAATTTCCATTTGTTAGCAATAACATAATTAATTACTAATGCTAAATTTGCTTTTTTTCCAGTAAGAAAAAATTATTACTCATTCCCATTAGCAGTTACACTTGTCAATGTATGCTTTATTCTAAACTTTCACTGCATGAGCATATTTCTGTGTTCGTGAGCTATATACTACTAGGCCCAGTTTAAAACTCATTTCTTGCATTCCTATTGACTAATACTTAGGCTTTTACATGTTGGCACAACAATGTGGAATGCAATTATCACAGAGGAGAAACAGTGTTGCTCCATGAGCAAGGCTCACAGAGCAATATTAGCTCTCATTTCAGCACTTCTAGGATCTGCTCAGTTTTAACCATCCCTGAATATATCCTCCCATTATGGCACTATAAATTTGTGTGCAACTCCCATTAAGGATGATGATGGGCGTTTCTTGTGTATATCCTTTGGCCATCATTGGCAGAGTGGTAGCCAGGGACACCAAAATACCAACTTACTATGCAGCTGGACTGCTCTTGCAACTGCTTAATGAATGTTCCTTTTAATATAATTTATCAGTAGCAGCCCAGATATGAGGGCTCTTGGAACACTGAACGGGATAACAAAACCATGACTAATATACAGTAAACACACATGGAGCCCCTCATTAAACTTCTGTAGGGCGTTGTAATTCTAAAAAAAAAAGGAGGGGAGGGGACAAATTTGTAGCATGGGCTTCTGAAACACAATTTGTATTTTTGTTATAATACGGATTATGTACTAGAACAAGTGTCTAATCAAAGCTCCAAAATAGCGTGTTCTGAATATTTTTAATCTATTTTAAGAACCATTCCAAGATCATGTGAAATAAGTCATTATAATGTAATAATGAATGTTTGTTTTACCCTGCAAGTTAGTTTTTTATTGAGGTTAATAGGTAATGTAAATCAAGAAATTATTACCTGTTTTGAAAATGTACCTCTTGAAGCTGTATTTTAAAATGTTTTGAGTGAGTAGAAGAAAAGAGGTTTAGTAAATTTAAGTAGTCTTCCTTCTTATATTGGCTACTCAGCCTGGCAGCTCTCTCTGTAGCAGGGGTGGCCAACAATTTTTGATGGAGGGCCACTCCAAGAATTTGGAAAGTGGTCAAGGGCTGTACTCTTCCATATCAATAGAGGAGGTACAGAGTCTGGGATGGAGGATGGGTGCAGAATGGAGCTTGCAATAAGGGACTGGGGTGCAAGAGAGGATGTGGGGTCAGGGAGGGAGTTTGGGTGACGGAGACAGTTGGGGCCTGGATTAGGGGACTAGGGTGCAGAGGTTTGCGCTCTGACCTAGGGCAGAAAGGGGTTGTGACTTGGGGCAGGGGACTCGAGTGCAGGATATGGGAGAGGAGGATATGGGGGCAGAGGGTTTGGGTTGTAGCAGGGGCAAAGGGCTGGGGTGCCAGAGGCAGGCACTGGCTGGGAGACTTACCTGCTTGACTCCCTGCCTGCCTGCCCCCACCCTGGCTGCAGGGGCCATGTGGTTTTTGAACAGCTATGAGCCTGAGGTGAGGGTGCTTTGCAAGCTGCCTGTTGATAACAGGCAGCTCCCGTTAGCTGAAACCGGCCAATGGGATTGTGGTGGGGACAGGAGCAGCACTTTAAGGCGGACAGCTTTTCAAACAGAATCCAGGAACAGCTTCTCTCAGCAGCATGCGGAGGTGGGGCAGGTGGGCAGGCAGGCAATCTGCCTGAGGCTCCCCGCTGCATCTGCAGACCAGATCTGGCAGCTTGGCGGACCGAATTTAGTCCGCAGAGGGTATTTTGCCCAGGCCTGCTTTGAGGCTGCTCCAGAAATAAGGACCCAAATGAAGACATGAATGCTTCATATAGAGAACACTTTTTGGTTCCCTCTCCTACTCTATGCCTGGCTATCTCACGGTTCTCCATCATTGCTGACGTAGGGACGGAAAAAATATTTACATAATAATAAGCAGATGCTGAAGAACTTCAAATAATAGTTTGCAAACTAAATAAAGGATGATTCAAAATATCTACACAGCACATACACCCAAAACATGTTATTAGTAAGTGGCATTTTTGTTTGAATGCTGAATTACTGAACGTATAGAGGTTTCAGATGCCTTTGTCATCAAGTCTTAGGGGCTTTTTCCCCTTTTTTTCTTACACGCTTTGCAATAGTGTTAGGTCATTTCTTAGGGCTGCATCAACAGACTTGCACTAATTCAGATCAGGTATTTCTAATTCTCCAGTTTCTAGCTACTGTGCAATTTTAGCACAAATGTGTTAAATTTTGAAAAGTTAATTTTAATTCTCTATTAACTTTGTTTTTTTTTTTTCAAATAAAATATTCCATTGGTGAAGAATGTAAATATAATAATATAAAATAAGTGTATGTTAACTGACAATGAAGTTGCAAAGAGTTTAAAATCTCTGGGCTGAGAAACTACAAACACTGAATTGCTAATGCTGGAGGCAGAGTAAAGGTAGGTGTTTCTGATGCACATTGTTAATGGAGGGCCGTTTGCAGACCACGAGCTTGGATTTTTTGTGTTGCTCTACACTTAGTATGGAATGCTGATGGATTTTTACAATATGATACTATTCTGAAAGTGACTGTGTAAAATGGCCCAGTTGGGTGAGGCAAGTTCTGTCACTGTATTAGAAACAGTGCTTCAGAGTTGTCTGGCTTGTAGACTTAAGTTGTGTATTATAACAGCCGCCATGAGGATCAATGCCCTATTGTGCTAAGTGTGGTGCATTCATGCAAGACACTTTTTCAGTAATTTTAGGACCCATTTCTCCAAACCTCAAAGTATGTGGGTCACTTCTATTCATATGAATAATTCTATTAGTAATGGTTGCCTGAGAAAAATTTACAATTTAATTAAGCTTGTCCCATGCTTAATTAACTGCAGAAGCAAGAACTGCATTTGTATATTTAATACTGTGTACCCTCTCTGTAGATAGAGAAAGAATTGCTACCAGTTGTGTAATTTTATACTGACCACAACAGCATTCCATTATAGGGTCCAGGTCTGTAAACGTGAACATGCTTAACTTAATACATGGGCACAAATAGAACCATTCAAGTGTGCAAAACTAAGCATGTTCATAAGTACTTGCATGATCCATATCTTGCTGCTAGTATTGACGAGCACCTGACAAAGCAGGTACAAAGTTGGAAAATCTGTGCCAGGATAGTGTGTTTGTTACAAAACCATCCTGACACTTCATTTAAATTATTTACTTTGTTTTTTATGTATCTCTCCATATTCTGGTTATGTGCTTTCTGAATTCCTTACAATATGTTTCACACCCAATGTAAACCTCCCAAAAGGGGCAATGTTATCCAACACCCTTCATTTACATTTGTGATAACATATAAAAAATCCGTTCTTACAACGGTTTATACATTTCTTTCATTCCAATTCCATCATCCTTCACTGACCTTGTCCCAGCAACTCATTTATCCTTTTGTGTACCAAAATTACAAATTGTACCATCACAGCTATTGCAGCAATGAGACCTTTCTGAAAGAATAAGACAGATTCCCTAGTTGTTAGTCTGTCATCCTAAATGAATATCTTCATTTCCATTTATTCTTAAATCAAATTACACTGGTTTACAATTTTTTAGAAGTCATCTGCTTCAGAGATAAAATGTGCTATTTATTTTATATTTTGATGTGCTGAATTCAAATATGACAATTAAAACAACTGATTGGCTACTGTTTCCAAGATATTTAAGTTTTAACATTTTACGTCTATGTATATTGTGTAGATAGTAGAGTTTTACTCAAATTGTAAACCTAGGTCTTTTCATGTGTTTATGGTTGCTTTACATGATGATATTTCACCTGTCCTGTTTATGTAACACTTTAAAAATCAGCAAAAGGGTTATATAAATAAAATTTATTATGAAACAAAAAAGGCAAAAAATTATGTACATAGTTTAGTCCTATTCAGTGTCTACTCGGCGCTTCTTGGCTTGTCTCTTGTATTCATTAAATGGAGCATCTCTTGTCACTGTCCAGCAATAGTCTGCAAGTATTGATGGGCTCCATTTGCCCTGATAGCGTTTCTCCATTGTTGCAATGTCCTGGTGAAATCGCTTGCCGTGCTCGTCGCTCACTGCTCCGCCGTTCGGTGGAAAAAAAAAAATCTAGATGAGAGTGCAAAAAAAAAAAAAAATCTTTAGTGACATGTTGCAACCAAGGCTTTTGTATGCCTTGAGAAGGTTTTCTACCAACAACCTGTAGTTATCTGCCTTGTTGTTTCCGAGAAAATGTATTGCCACTAACTGGAAGGCTTTCCATGCCGTCTTTTCCTTGCCACGCAGTGCATGGTCAAATGCATCATCTCGAAGAAGTTCATGAATCTGAGGCCCAACAAAGACACCTCTGTAGCAGAATTACACTGAATTCAGAATGCAATGTACATGTAACAACTACACTTGAATGTAATTGTAACCATCTTATAATTGAGTTTGTAATGTAACTCGTAAATGCTTGTAAGGGAACTGTGAAAAAGATTAAGAGATGTTTGTATATTCACTATGTTAATATATGTCAAACTATTTGTGTCAATTAGGATGATTCTTCAAAATGGCTTCCCAAACTCCATTTTGATTGGGTTCCATTCTCTGGCTTCCATTACTGGATTAGTTTGTCACATACCACACGTCTCATAGGTATACATGTTAAGATTTGAATATAATAAGATGCGTGCGTTATGACTTGCCATCCAATCATTTTGAAGGTATGCTAAAATAGCATCCTTTCACAGACCAATCACCTTTGATGTGTCTTGTAATTATTGTTATGAGCTGTCATCCAATCAATCAATTTAAAGATATGCTGAAAGAGCATCATCTTGCAACCAATCAGTTCACACCTGTGGCTTCATGCATATTCATGAGCCCAGGCTATATAAGCCTCTGCCCCGAAGCAGTTGTTCTGTTGCGTCGTGTATAGAGAGTGAAAGACCAAATGAGAGCGGTCTTGTAAAGTTTTCTTGAGGGAAGCTGACAGAAGGTCATGCTTTCTCTATTTAGTTTAGTTAGTTTAGCATTTAGAATAGGCTAGATATCGTCTTCGTGTTTGTCCGGCAGGTTGCGTCGGTTCGAAGCATATTGGCAGTTATCGCGGTTGTCCAGCGGGCATGTCGCGGTATCTAGATAGGGTTTTATTTTAGGATAGTTTGGTATAGGATAGGAACAGAGTCTTCCATCGCCGATCCTGCCGCTCCGAAGTGCGGAGAAGAGAAGTCGAGGGCCAGAGGATCCGCAGAAGGTGGACTGACCGCCACTGCACTCTATCTACACTTCGAGGGATCTCCTTGGCTGTTCCTCGCCCGAGGCTTTCCATTAGCCAGAGGCTAGAAGGTCGCCAAGCATCAATATCATCCACCGAGGGATACCTGGCAGTTCCCTCGCCCAAGGTTTCCAACTAACCACAGGCTTGAGGTCGCCAGCAACACTACCATCGTCTTCGCGCCGCTGACTCTGAGTAGGTATAGGAACATTGGGGGACTGCCCATCAATGCTCATTCGAGATATTGTATAACAAAATTTAACAAACAAACAGTCCCATTGTTGAACTTTACTTATTTTGTCAAGTTTTTATTAATGCGTCCAATCTTCTCTGAGATTAGACCCAGGTGATCAGATATTGGTGGGGGTCCCGCACCTGAAATACCATCCCTTAAGCGGATGAGTACAACTACAGAGTAGTTGTTCCGGAGAGCTATCCCTGATAGTTGCTCTGAATCTGTTTAATAACAGTAACACCTTCCTTTATCATAGCTTTACTTAAACTTGGAAATTTTCCATGGAAAATTGAAAGCTGCTTGTGTTTTGTCCATGGCCTTGACAAAGTTCTTCATCAGACTCAGCTTGATGTGTAAGGGTGGTAACAAAATCTTCCTTGATTCAACAAGTGGTGGATGCTGAACACTTTTCCTCCCAGGCTCCGATGACTGTCGATGTGGCCAATCTATTTTGATGTAGTGGGAATCTCTTGCACAACTATCCCATTCGC
>CM057847.1:17869223-17885280 GCA_030068395.1 Apalone spinifera
CCGTTAAAAGCATTTTCGGAAAATCATGCCAGTCTAGACGTAGCCTTCATGTAAAGGTTAACCCCTACATACAGATCACTTTTCAGAGCCAAACTGACATTATTAAAGTGTGCACATTCACCAAGACACTAGGTTCAGAAAGTATCACACACGCCCCTTCATCACAGTATTGAAGTAAGAGTCAGCTAAATTAATTATATGTACAACTTTTATTTTTGTACATGTTGTTACTGTTACTCTTATTAACATAATTAAATTAATACAACAATAGGACTGTATTGTATCAATGTTTTTCAATTTATCTTAAATCAGAGTTCGAAAAATTTAATTGACACCCATGGTCTAAACCTTCAACAGGCGTGAAAAATACCCCTGATATGCCATTCCTCCCTCAATCCCACCCGCCTCAATCAGACCACAATTCTTGCAATTTAAAGGGATAAGACCTTTGTGTGCTGTTTAGTGTGTGCTATATTTAACTGTAATATATTGTCAAATAAGCTACTGTATTGAAAAAAATGTAATGTGATTTACTGGTATGGCTAATTGTACAGAAAAAGCTAATTGTTGAATAAGTAGTTGATGAATACTGGTGAAAATGATCAAGTGGAATACGTATGAAGGTTGTTCAATCAGCTTGGCTCACCAGTAAGCTCTTGCTTTTGTTACATTGACCTGGCTTCCTTCCACTTTCCCCCTTCCCCGCATCATGGGGTATCTTTTCCCCCATGTAGCTGTTTTTAGTGTCTGCTTCTTCTTTTCCTTCTCTCCCCTTATCCCTCTCTTGCTGTTTCTACACTGTGCCCTCTGCCTCTCTCTCCCTTTTTCCTCCCATTTCTCCAGACACCATCTAAATCAGCGATCCACGGAATCACTCTCAGAAACACATTAACTGGCTGCCCCGGTTTGTTTATTTACCAGCGCCGCAGCCACGGAGCCTTGCGGCTCCCATTGGCTCCGTTTCGTCCTTTGCAGCCAAGGGGAGCTGCGGGAAGCGGTCAATAAACAAACTGGGGCAGCCAGTGAATGTGTTTCTAAGAGTGATTCCGCGGATCACTTTTAGAAACACTGAGCTAAATCATAGGGGCTGACTTCACGGGAGCTCCAAGCACCCATGGGAAAAAAATACGGAATGCTCAGCACTGATAGGTTGGCAAGAGGTGCTTGGGTGAGGGAGAGCAGCAACCAGCTGGGGGAGATGAAGCACAGGGGATAAGAGGTAGAGTAACAGTGGGGTCCCATTTGGGGTGGAACGGGGGGGGGGAGAAAGAGCATGGGTGGGAGAGGGAGCAGGAAGAAGTGGAGTCAGGGCAGGGTCTCAGTGGGAGCAGGAAGAGGTGGAGGTGGGGCAGGGCTTTGGAGGAAGAGAGTGTGGGGACAGAGCCGTGGCATGGAGCACCTACCAGGAAAAATAAAAGTCAGCGCCCAAGCTCTTAATACCTTACCTCCCTCTCTTGTTCTAACCCATCTCGTCCTTCTACTCTTTCTCTTGCTCAGTTCTATGCACCTGCCCACATTCTCTCCTAACGGACTTGGAAATGTTACCAGACACTGATTAGTCAGAGAATTACACTTGCCAGCTACTGACCAGTATAAAAGATGAATGGGTTTTAATACTGAGGTAAGAGACCAAACTCGCCCTACAGCTGCTAGGAAAAGAGAGGATGGTGGAATTTCTGCCAAGATGCTGTCCCTGGCCCGCTTTTAGCAGCTATATCTTTTGTAACAGTCTCTAGCTACTAGCTGTCAGATAAATGTGAAACTCCCTGAAAATCCTTGGCTAAGTGGGGTTTCCATTACCCTACCTTTATCTTTGTTTTTGAGTAATCCCTCTCAGTGAATAGCTCCATTGCTCACTTCAGCCCAGAGCCTTCCCAAGCAGCATCAGGGTGAAGTTGACCTTAATTCTTGCTACTTTCACAACTGCCCATAGGGTTCTGGGTAGCAACACACTGAACTGTGCTGCATCTTGAGAAAGCTCTGAGCAACAGCAGAAATACTGCACTGGGACTGCCCATTTACAGACTTAGGAAGACAGGACTGCATCAGTTAACTTGCTGTTCATGTATGTAATGGTTAGAAATTTGAGGCCCAATTCACTTCTCGTTTATGATATATTATATCAAAAATAAGGCCATTGGAGTCTGTGTGAGCTAGTTAAAGAGGGAAAAAGTGGGGAGGGAAAGAGAGAGACCCATTTTTTAAAATGAAAATTTAGGTTCCACAGAAATTGATAAGATTAATCCTAGAAAGCCTCCTATTTACATGAGCAAGTGGATTTTGTAAGACCTGCTGCAAATTACTGCCAAGAAAAAAATAATTATACCTGGTAAGTGCTATCTTGCATTGAGGTAGTTTTCATAGCTTAACTTTTGATACACTTTGCTCTACTACAAACAAAGCTTCATGCCCATAGAAAATGATGAAGAGCAATAGCCAGACTTGCTGCAATTAGGGATGTTCAATTTCAATTAATTAACTAATCAAACAGTCGATGGGATTTCCATAGACTATTTGTTCAGTCGATAAGAACTTCCGCGTTCCGTCTTTGAAATGTACAAGAGCCCTAGCTCTGAAGCAGGGGTACTTATACAAGTGCACTCAGTGGCTGGGAGGGAAGGCAATGTCACCTGATATTTTGTAGTAACTCCTTCAGCTTAAAAATGATGGTGGGCTTTTCAGACAGTCCTAACATTTATACAATATTGATCTTTTTGGACTGATAAAAGCAGCAGACAACACATATGGAAACCACAAAGTCAGAGTTTAGTGCAGCAGTTCCCAACCGCCGGTCCACAGCGCACAGACCGGGCCACGGCAACGCTGGGGGCCGGTGCTGGGCTACACCATTGTGGCTGTTGGGAGAGGCGTGTCCTGCCCTGCCTCTCAGCCAACCAGCACCGGATAGGGGCGGGGTGTCTTCCCAGCTGCAGAAGAGTGTTTCGCTGCATGGTGGAAGGGCCACATGGAACCTGGCACGGCAGCCTTAGAGCAGCCATCACCCGGGCAGCAGCGCTCAGCTGGCAGCTGGGAGGCAGCGCAGGGCTGAGGGGGATGGGGCAGACACTGGGGGCTCTGGGAACAGAGCTAGTGCTGGGGGACTTGGGGTGGGGCTAATACTGGGGAGCTCTAAGGGGTGAGGGGCTCTAAGAGACAGAGGGCTAACACCGGTGCATCTGGGGTGGGGAGCTGGCACTGGGGGGCTCTGGGGATGGGGCTAATATTGGGGACTGGCCATGGAGGACACTCTGGGGGGGACTCTGGGGGAGTTGGTGCAGTGGTGCTCTGGAAACAAGAGGAGAGCACGGGGGGCCTGGTGGTGGGGGACTTTAAGGAAC
This sequence comes from Apalone spinifera, assembly GCA_030068395.1. Taxonomy (NCBI): domain Eukaryota; kingdom Metazoa; phylum Chordata; order Testudines; family Trionychidae; genus Apalone; species Apalone spinifera. The sequence goes on from CM057847.1 coordinate 17,872,562, forward strand.
AGGAGGCTGACACTGAGGCATTTAGGATAGGGGACTGGCACTGGGAAGCCTGAGGGTGGGAGGCTGGCACTGGGGGGATGGGTTGGAGGGGAGTCTGGGGTCAGTGGCTGGTGCTGGGGGGGGTGAAGAAGTGGGGGGGCTCTGGGAGTTAGGGCTGGCACTGGGAGCCAGGACTTTTGGTGGACTGGTAACATTTTATTTGCATAATGAATATACAAATATACAAATAAAATGTTACCAGTCTGCCAAAAGTTTGTGAATGGGTTTGCTAGTCCCTGGTGTAAAAAAAGTTGAGAACCACTGGTTAGTGCATTCTCCTAAATAGGGAGACTCCCTATTCAAATCCTCTGGCACTGGAGCTGGGTCTTCTATACCCCAGACGAGTGCTGTAACCATCATGTTAAATATTACAAGGTGGGCGCCACTTCCTCCTCCAGCCATTTTGTGAAGAGTAAGGCAGGAACTAAACTCATTTCTGCAAAAAGTGGCTTAGGCACTAGCTCCCCTAGCTCCAGTTGACTAGTTTCCATTCATGGATTGCTAGCAGTCACAGGCACCTCCTTGCAGCCTGAACTTAGCTGCCTATATCTGAGAGAGGGAAGTGACTTAGCATACATCCCTGACATTGGCTCCCGACTTCACATGCTAGCTTTGGTGGACCACATTCTTAGGCACTTCTCTCAACTCGTGCATTAGCTAGGGAGCGTAAGCCCAGCTCGGGCTTTGTGGATCGCAGTGCTGCTCCCATGATTTTTCTAAGTGCCTTCAAACACATCTACTAGATGGGCCCAAAGATAAGGTAAATGGAGGAGCATCTATGCTCCCCTGGTTCATGGATTGCTTGGAGGCTTGGGAGGGAGATGGGCATTCAGATGCTAGGAGTGAGACAGCAATATGTGCATGCCTGGAGAAACTTAGGTGACTAGGAAATTTTATAGTGGGAATATAGGCTTCAAGTGAATGTAGATGCCTACAGGGATAGGTGGCGGCTCAGCAGGGGTTTTGTGAATCACAGTGGTGCCTAAAACTGGAATTTAGATGCCTAAGTACCTTGGTGTATCTGGGCCTAAGTGATTTGCTGAAGATTATACAGCAACTCAACAGCAGAGTAAGGCATAAGAATCCAGAATTCCTATGTAACTGTTGTAATCACTAGATAGTTCAGTCTATATATGTACAGTGCCTAGCAAAATGAAGCTCTACGCCAGTTGAGACCTCTAGACCAGCGTTTCCCAAATGGTGTTCTGTGGAACCCCAGGGTTCCGCGAAGTGAAAATAAGGGTTCTGTGAGAAAATTTCATTACAATAACATTTTATGATTTAAAAAAAATTAATGTGAGATTTTTGTTTTTAAATATGTGCAATTAAATTAAATGTTGATCTCATGACCTTGTTTAGCATTTATTTATTATTATCCTTACTTATTTGTGGTCAACTTTTTCAGCTCCATATATTAGACTGTTATATGTGTCTAGGGTTCAGTGGCCAAATAAAATTGGGAAACACTGCTCTAGACACTACAACAATATAAAAACATGTAGTTCTGTAGCACCTTAAAGACTAACATATATATATATATACACACACACACACACACACACAGTATATGAGAGACAGAGAGAGACAGAAAGAGAGTATCATGAGCTTTCATGGCCAAAACCCACTTCCACAGATGAGAGTAGAGAAAAAAGGGGGAACCTCCCAATTTATAACAGAAAAAGAAGGAAGAGGGGAAGAAAAAAATACCCGTCAATTGTAGTGCTGGTGCTAATGAGGCTAAGTGAATAGGCTGTAAATGTCCCATACTAGCTTTTGATTTTTTTTAAAGTTACAGACTAACACAGCTACCCTTCTTAGATAACATGGCTACGCCTCTGGTACAATAATATAAGTTAAATAATAGACTTTGCTGCCTCTAGGTATGAAGTGAAAAGACTGGATAATCCTTTGAAAGCATGAGTAGTGTCTTTTCCACAGACTTTGTTAAAAACAGATCATTAACTTGTCTTGTTTAAATGTTTGACTTTCCGAGCCTGTATAATATCACAAACTGAAATACACAAAATGTCAATGCCAAAATCTCATACCACTCTGCTGGAAGAGCAAAATATATTAAAAAACTTTTAGGACAATCTAAAGCAATGGACTGCAACCTTTTAAAGCATGAGATCACTTTTTGAATTTAAGTGCAATCCAAGATTTACCTCAAATATAAATACCCTTGCCCCAACTCTTTCCCGCCCCTTCTCTGAGGCCCCGTCCCTGCTCACTCCATCCTCCCTCTCTTGCCCACCCTCACTCACTTTCATCAGGCTGGGGCAGAGGGTTGGGGTGGAGGCTCTGGTCTTGGATTAAGGGCTCTGGAGTGTGAGAGGGGCTCTGAGCTGTTCTAGGGGCAGGCAGTTGGGATGCAGGAATGCTGTGGGCTAGGGCAGATGCTTGGGGTGTAGGAGGGGGTTCATGGCTGGGGTAGGAGTTCAGGGTGTGGGCTCCAGCTGGGTACTGCTTACGTCAGGTGGCTCCTGGTTGATGGTGCAGTGGGGCTAAGGCAGCCTCACCCCTGCTCTGGCCCTGGACCACTCCCTAAAGCAGCCAGCAAACTCCCTCCATCCCCAGCCCTCTTGTGCCACCTCTCTGCTTTGTGAAGAAAGGATACAGGGTGGGAGAAGGGGCACCCTGACATCAGCATCCTCCTCTCCCTCCCCTGCCCTGCACAGAAAGCAGAAAGCTCCCCAGGGGGAGGCGCAGCTCCAAGGCAAAGGGCAGGAGATGAGCAGCAGTGGGAGGAAGGGCAGCTGATAGCTTCCTGGCCAAATCAGTTAGGATCACCTGTCAGAGGCTCCACGATCTACCAGCAGATCCCAATCTACTGGTTGGTGACCACTGCGCTAAAGTATAATTTTAAAATGCTGTGAAGAGAGATGGCTTCAACATCTGTTCTTGCTAAAGACAATCACAACAGACCATTTGCCAAGAAGAGCACTGATCAAAAAATGATGAACCAAATGCACTGCTGAAATAAGAGGATGCAATATCATGTATTTCAATTAACTTTTCCAATGTTTTCATATGTTACAAATTGCTGAAATGACACATGTACAGACTGTTGGGGGGGGGGGATGAATAAGGTTAAAAAAACTGACAGTACTAGAGTGCTGTCACTGGGAGTAATATATCAATTTCAGTGCATATATATTTATAGACTCGAAACCTAAGAATGTGACAGCTATTCACCCTGGGTCAGTATAGTTTAAAGGAAAAGGAAAGATATTTTTACCACGATAAAAAAACACATGGCCGCTGCTGCCAGTTTAAGGGACTCTGTTAGAACAATTTCTGTCTATCTAATTTGCCTTCTAATTACACTAAATCCAAAAATGATTGCTCTCATTTAAGTATAACAGAATCTGGATTCTTTTAATGTTGTTTTTGGTGTCTAGATACCTCTTCTACTTTGATTTCTAGATAAGCCCTTGCAGATTCTAGAGAAAGTACTTGGCAGATTTCCATAACTGCAGACAGATGCCAACTTCCCTCTGTAACAGGACTCATTTCACTCCTAAGTTACTATTCTATGTTACAAGGGCTCAGATCTGCAAAGGTACTTTAGGAACCTAAACTCCAGATTTATTCATCTAAGTCCCATTGTTAGGCACCAGTGTGGTCCATAAAATGCTCCTCAGCCACCTCATAATCCTGTAGGAGTCTGCACTGCACTTCAGCACCTGCAGGGAACCTGGGTCAGCTGACTGGCTACAGGGCTGTAAAATTGTGGTATAGACATTAGGACTCAGGCTGAACCTCAGGTTTTAAGATCCTCCCACCTTGCAGATCCTCTGTTGTCTGTGCCTTGTCAAGGTGGGCCAAATTGCATGCTCCAATGATCCCAGAGTCTGTGTCCGGGGGGGGGGGGGGGGGGGGGGGGGGGGGGAGGAGGGGCACTTTTTGCTCCTGGCAGATTCAACCATGCTGGATTGGTCCAGGGAGAGAACACCCTGGTCCTCCAGGTTGGGGGTTAGGAACAGAACTAACAAGGCTGTGCCATTTAAAAAAAATCTTACAGGAAACAGTGATGGAGAAATCAACCATTACTGTGTGTTATGGCCTTCAGGATCAATGACCTGGACGACTGCCTGTGGTGAAAGCCAAAAGAAAGCCACTGATATGAAGACTGAAGTGCTCAACACCAAGACCAAAGCAAACTTTGTTTTCGGAACGTACAGATAAATTACAAAACAGGGAAGCAAGATCAGCTCCCAGCAGAGATGAAATGCTACAGCTTACAAATCCTGGGCAACAAGACGAACAGGACCTGGAAGATTAACAACAGCCTGAGAAGAAACTCTGCTGTATTCTGGACAGGATGATGGACAACACCATGAGGGTGTCGCAACTCTTTTGCAGAAAGGAGTGGATGGTCCCTGCTTGAGTGGAAATCCAGCAGCGGCAGATTTATGAGAGACAGACGGAAAGGGAAACACAGTATCACCCTGATTCAGTGCTGTGCTTCAACAAATGATAATGATGAAGAAGTAAATGACTAATTCTATCTTACATTACAGTGGTAAACGGCAGACGCCAACAAATATTCTCATCCGAGACAAACAAACCTACCTACTAACAGCAGAAAAAGAACAAGAAATGTGCTGGACAGAACATATCAAAGAATTGCTGAGCAGGGAGCCACCCAAAGAGGAAGCAAACATCCAGGAGGCAGAAGAAGATATTGATATCAACACAGACATCTCAACGAAAGAAGAGATCATTCCAGCTATCAGAGCCTTAAAAATGGGAAAACTCCTGGCAAGGATAACTTGAATGCAGAATTGTACAAAGTAAATCCTGAGTTAGCAGCATCTATCCTGGTCCCTCCCAGCCATCATGTGTGCACTTAATGAAGCACTAACCCCACCTCCTAAGACGCAGCATAGGTACTGAAGCCAACCTGCCTCCAGGAGAGTGGTTCTAGCCATGAATCATAAGCAGAGATAGACACCTGCCTGTAAACTGAACTTAGGCACCTAACTCCATGTTATTCCAGTGGTTTCCTAAACACCTAAAAGTTAGGTGCTGCTGTCTCACCTAAGCCACTTTGGAGATCCAGGCACATCTGTTTGGCTATATATTGATTCCATACAGGGAACTGCAGAGAGAGTATTTAATATCTTGTCCCTGAGCAAAAGGACTGTAGTGGAACCTGAGCAGCAAGGAAGTGTGGCTGGGCCCAGCTGTGACTAATCAGGTAAATCCCCAGCATATTATAAGGTGTGCTTAGAGACACTTGGCCTGTCCTGCTCTCTTGAGGTAAAAAATGCATTATGCTAACTGACACCGCTCACAAACAGATTACTACAGGAAAGCTATAGTTAGGGACATACTTGTTAATGCCACTGGTAACAGAAAGATGACTAATTGGGGTTTTTGGTGGTTTAGAGTGGGGAAAATGCTGAATACTTGGCTTGCAAATACAGATTGGTCTCTTTCAATAGAGCTTCTAGAATGTAAGCAGCTTTCTGGTGGACTACTCAGTTGTTTGTTTGGCTAATTTAACTTAGAAGCTACCCTGACAAAATCATTTTGGGTTCCTGCTTTAAAACTGTGAAAACCTGGCTCTATTGCCTGCATGGGGTGGGGCCCAGCCCTGCTCTGTAGCTATAGTGCTAGTGGTCCCAAAAGGGGCATCACTTCCCTTGGGACTGTTATATGACTGCCACAATTGCTCCCTTATGGAGGGGGAGGGATACTGAGTCCATAACTGCTGTCATTAACTCTTGTGACTTTATCACAAGTCTCATGATATTGGTATTTTTTCTCGAAGCCCTAGCTTCCAGAATCATGTAATCAGGTGAGGACCTCTACTCTGATGGGGAACTGGGGGGGGGACGGGGAGAGGGTAGCTTGAAAACTTGCCCCTTATTAATTTTAAAGTCTCAAAGCCAGAAGGTCATTATAAAAAAGTTAAATTGTAATTTTAAATGTCATGATTTTTAGGCCAATATTGTGATTCTTAGGAGATCCATGGGGGGGGAGGGGGTTAACATATATCTCTGCCCCCCTTCTTCATTGGGAATACGATCAGCAAGAGACTGTATGTGCACAGTGCTTCTGATTTGGGGAGTAGTGGCTAATCTCCAAAGCTGAGTAACAGACTCGTTTAAAGGAGCCATGTGCTTCTTAATCTCCAATTACTCCAGCTGTCACTCAGGAAAGGCACAGAAATTATCAGGGTTTAAAAGGAATCAAGAGAAGGGATGACATAACCCAAACTATGGCCTCTGCCCAGCCCCTTAAAAGGAAACAATCTAGGGAAAGGGCCACTAGTGTGGAGATCTGGCTGCTGCTTATCTTTCTGTCTCTGCAGTGGCAGCTCAGCAGAGTTGCTGTGCTATCCCCAGCGGCATTGCATGGAAAAGAGGGAGTGAGTGACAGGCCACTCTGGTATTGAGAGGAGCCAACATCTTCTTTGAGGGATTCTGGCTCCTCTACACTTGTCCCAAGCTGTTCAGAATTAGTGAAGCCAATGTAGAGCTGAGTTATATGGTAGTGCACCCTCACAAAATTCTACTTGCGCAGCCTGTCCAGACTGAACAATTTTTGTTTTAACGAGTGAGTAATACATTAGCTTTTCACTACCATCATGGTAGTGAAGCTGGGTGACATCTGCCTGCACTGATAAATCTCATCACAATTTTGCCAGGCTGATGTGTTCCCTTCCTCCTTTCCCCCCTTCCCCCGCCCCCGGAACAATGGATGTAGCTCTCTGGCTGCGGGATGTGTCTTGTTTGTCTTTGACTGAGTAATTAAATGCTTGATTTTTCCCATTAGCTGGGGTTTAGGAAGTTGGCGTGCTGGTATGACACCAAGCTATGGCTTGTCTAACTATTGACAGAGTGGCCTATTGTATGAAATGCGGACTAACATGTACATTACAAAAAATATATATAATCACAATTGCAGTGATATTAATTAGCCTCCTTATTAGCTTGCAAAGAGGCCAAGAACCGAATGAATATGGAGGCTGAACTGCCCACTCTCAGACTACATTTTGGATCAGAACTGAGGTACGCTGGCAAAGCCATATGATGAAACTTATACTACTGCTTCTCTGTTCTACCTGTTGTGTGGGTTTCAGTATCTAGAGGCTGTTAAACTGGCACCATTCACAACAGCAAAGGTCATTCTAAAAACACCTGATATACTTTGTACACATTTGTAAGTCAAAAATGTTCCTGGTTTAAATATTCCAGTAATAACTCCTCTATGGACATGTTTTCAAATAAATGAGAGAAATTGTTTTCCCTCCCAAGTTATGAACCCACTCTGGGGATTACAACAGAAAGGTTGACAGACTTAACTACTGCAGAATGAATGGCATCACTAGAATATGATACTAATACGATATGACTGAAACTTGATAACAGTGTGACTTTCATGCATTATAATGAGAATACTGTTACTGCCATGTGCATCGAACTTAAAACACCAACAGTTAAACTGACAATTTCCATTTCATTTTTATAGAAAGGTCCACAAAAATGCTTCATATGAGAAGAGGCACTGGTCTATTTATAGTCAAAACAGTTGTTTTTTACACTCCAGGTCCTGGCCTCAGGACTCCTCCAAGTCTTGTTTGTGCATGAATAGCCTGTGTACACAGTTATTTTGTGAAGGAATGAAATGTGCAGTCTCTTTCCCAAACAGTGAAATTGTTGGGGTTTTTTCCCATTTTGTACAATCACCTTTTATATGAACACAGCTTTAATGTTGACCTTTTACTATTGGGACTTTGCCTCATTGGTAGGCTCAGACTTTCAAATCATGGCTTGGCTTACTCTGAAAAACAAAATCACCATCTAGTCCACAGGCTGCTTTCCTTTCCATTTCCTTCCTTAAACTCACATTATACTAAACAAATGATACAACAAGCCAAGGCCTCAAGCTAAAGCTAGTTCATCCAGAAAATATGCCAGCTCATCATATATATATTGACGCATGTGCCATAGCAGCGAAAGGTAACCTAGGCTAGTAAGTGGGCCGCATGAGTGTCCCTCCATCTCAGTGGGCCACAAAACTGTCAAAACTAAGACTGTCTCCCGAGACAGCTCCTGCACACATACAATTTGTGGGGTGTGCCAACTGAACCATCGTAGTGCTTTAATTGGATACAGAGGAAGCACACTGCACACAGCACTGACTGAGAGAGCTATCACAGCATGTACCTCGCTTCATGTGCCCTTGCTTTAAGTGCATGTCCCTTTAGTCATACTGGTAGGAAAAAACCTACATGGACAGAAAACAGTGGAAGCTGGCAACCCTGCACAAAATGTTTTTTGTTTACTGTTGCCCAGTGCAGCTGGGCAACAGTAAACAAAATGTTTTGCAAAGCACACATAGACCCTCGGGTTGCAGGCTACCCATCACTGTGCTACAGGATTCAACTCTAGTCACCCATGCACCTACCCACAGAAAACATGTTTTCTATTACTTTTGTTTGTGTACAGCTGGTCCACGAGTAACGAACGGTCGATTTACGACCGTTCTCATTTATGATCAAACCTCCCATTAAGGGATTGTAAAAGTGGTCTCCGAGTTACAAACACGACCCGCACATATGAACAGCACGGTTGCAATGTAACTCAATGGGGTCCGACTTACGAACATTTCGAGTTACGGCCAAGTGTTTGGTCCGTAACCTGTTCGTAACTTGGGGACAGGCTGTAGTTATCAGTGAGTAGTAACACTGTAATGAACACCATTCTATAGTCATTTTGCACCAAACATACGCTTTGAAATCCTTAGATGGAGGACAGTATAAACTGGCAAAGCACTGTGTATTATAATTAATAAAATGCAATATGTATATTAAAGTAAATGTGCATTAATACTCTTTTAAATAAAGTTTAAACCCATTACTATATACTTACAAATGAATATTTGAACTATTTCCACTAAAGAAACTTAAGAAAATGCTCAAAATTAAGTCTGCCTTCGCAATATTCACATTTTTCATTTTTTTGTTATTGTTCTCAAACATGAAAAAGTTAATATATTTTTTTAAATAAAATTAGTACACTAAAACATTTACTCCAATGAGGATTCACATTCAGAAACAAACTAAGACATTCCAAACTTTTGCACATTTAAATTTTCTTAACTGTAATGTATTTTCATTGCTATTTTTACACTTTGGAAACAAATTAGCAAACTTTGTGAGAAAGTATAAGATAGTTTCCTAAAGTGTGCTCTGCAATAATTCCGGGTTCTGCAAGAAAATATTAATGACAGTTATATTACCCTGTCATTTTGTTACTAATTTTCAGTTTTCCCGAAGAAGAAAAAAAAAAGAAAAAACAGAATTCCAAAACTTTATTTATGTATTTGGGTACCTATTGAACTTAAAAAAAAAATTAGGGCTCAGACAAATTTTCAGGACCCTATAGGGGCTCCACTGCTGTAAATATTTGGGAAAACCTGATATAAGTGATATATGGATATAGATACACACACATGCCTCTTCAATTTAATTTCATAGTTACTTATTTCATTCACTGTTGCCTTTCTTCTGAAACAAATGTCCTGACACCATTTTCAGCCCTATGTTGAGAAGCAAGAGATATTAGGGGTGTTGCAGATGAGCCTCTCAGTGGAGGAGAAATCAGAGACATAGATTCTGCTCATCAAACTGCTCATCAAATAAACTTCCCATCTGAAAAAGTCATCTTAGCTTCTTTATTTTTGGGACAGCACTTTACTTCCCGTCTGTCTCGCTCATTTGCTGCAGATACTACCAGGCATCCCCAAGGTGAGGGAGAAGTGTAAGTAAAACAGTCCAACTCACTTACTGGGACATAGTGTTTCTTCTCTACCCTCTTTGAGGAGCAGGGGAAGGGGGAGTACCAACTCCTCCTCCTCCACCTCCAGACCCAAGTTTGCCATGACCTTTTCCAGAAAGTACTGGTAGATTCTGAAGTCACCCTGAGAGAGCAGGTTACTAGGGCCTGCAACCGCCTCATCTGAGAAGGAGGCCTGTGATGGAAGAGGGGCTCTCTCCTCTTCCTCAGCTACCACTATGTCCATTGTGACCACCTCCTGGATATTGGCAGGTGTTAGGGTCCAGTGCCAGATGGGAAGACACAGTAGCCCATATTCCTGACGGCACTGAGTATGAGCGGTGGAAAGGAGGCCCCGGTACTGGGAGAACCCTGCAGGGCTTCGAGTACTGCCACTGAATTGGCCTGTGGCCTAGTAGCCAAGTGATAGTGGGATAGCTAGTATCAAGGCCAAGGGGCTGGACTCAATGGGTGTGTCTAGACAGCGGCACTATTTCAGGATACTTCCGGTATCCCAAAATAGCTATTCTATGTCTTTTAAACAAGCCTGTTATTTTGAAATAGCTTTTGAAATAACGGGCTCGCTATTCCAATGTCCCTGTAAACCTTGTTCCACAAGGATTAAGAGACATTTTGGAATAGAGCCCTATTTGCGTAGCTAAAATTGCATAGCTTATTTTGAGCTTCGTGTGCAGTGTAGACGCACCCTAATAGGTCTTGGAAGGAATGAAGGATTTCCTTTCGGACTCAGATGAAGATTCTTCCCTTTGTGTATCTACACTGCACCATTATTTTGAGATAACTAGCGTTATAATTTCGAGATAACGGACGGCTTATTCCAAAATCTGTAAACCTCATGCTACAAGGAATAATGCTTATTCTGAAATAGTTATTTCAAAATAAGGCGTATGTAGATGCTCTACTGCTGCTATTTTGAAATAGCCCTTCACCAGGGCCATTCTAAGTTATTCCTCCCAGTGCCTCCTGGGGCTCTAAATTGAGATAGCACATCTATATTAGGGAAGCCTGCCTCAAACTAATTTTGAGGCTTCCCTGCAGTATAGACGTGCTATTTCAAAATAAGCTATTCCGGAATAGCTTATTACAAAATAGGCGTGCAGTGTAGACATATCCTTGGAGACCAAGATGGTGCAATACCCACATCTGCCACAGGGTAGTGCTGAGAGATTGGGGAGCAGTGCTAATATGGTGTCCAATGCATTGGTAGCATGGACAGCTTGCCTCTGGATGATGCCATGCTGGGTGATATCAGAATGGAGCTTGTCAAACTTTGTTCCCTTCTGACCCCAGTCACCTTTGCCAGCAGGAGTCCTTGAGGAGTCAGCAGAATCAGGAACTATAACAGGTCCTTCAATGCCTGAAAGGCCTCCAGTGTTGAGTCAGCAAATGTCTGGCCTGGCCCCTTAGCTCCAGTAGGAGTGTGCAGCACCATCTCTCGGAGGAGGACATGTGGCCCAACACCAGTCTGGCTACACCAGCCCCTGCCCATTTGTCTCTCTTCATAACTGGAGAACATCCTCTCTTGGTGTGCAGTTTCCTATGTTTTGTCTTAGGCAGCAGAGTTGGAGACCAGGGCCGGGAAGAACATGGTGCTGGGGGAGCACTCCACACGGATGCCAAAGTACTCAGCACCAACTTCAGTGGCTCAGCTCCAAGACTGGTCTGAGAGCTGTCTCCATAAGAATGGCTTACAGCTGAATGTCCCCATTCTTTATGCTATAGGATTTGAAGTCCCTGAACATCTGGCACTTCTCTTTAACAGGAGATTCCCCTAGATACGTTAGTGCAGGTCACTAATTGGCGTTGGCTTGCTGCAAGAGGCTCACAGCTTGAAGCCCAGGACGTGCCCAGCCCCTGGGGCAAAAAGTCCCTTGACAACAGGGACAACCATTAATACTACTATATACGCTAACTGATAACTATACAGAATATTAACAGAGGAAGTCCAACCACTGGGAAAAATCTTGCCCAAGCAAGAACCATCATTCCAGGAACCATGACAGACAGTAAGAAGAAACAGAGAGGGTGTGGTAGCACCCTTTTACTGGCATGTATGCACATGACTTCAGAGGGTGCTAAAGCCAATCCTCTGGGGGCAAAATCTCCAGGAACTGTGTACACAGTGCACACACCCCTAGTGCAGCATGGAAATGAGCAAGCACTCAAAGAAGAAAAAATAACACACTGTGTATTAATACAATGCCCCAGTTATTAATAAAGTTTCCTTGGTTCCTACTACTGGTCTAAACACACAGTTGACTGTTGGGATTTTAAACAAATGTTATTAAATTGGCACAGTTTTGTGTGTCAATACTTTAAGGAATTTAAATCTGAATTACAATATAAATAGTTTTAAATAGATGTGTGTATCCAGATACTTTTGCACCAGTTACATTAAACTAAACTGATATATTAAATCATTGCAAGTTTGTGCATAGACAAGCTCTGAGCATATTCATCCTAAAGATGGATCTTTCAAAATGAGGGTGCTGCATGGGGAACACGGGGCCCAAACGGCTGCTTGCGCTGCTTGCTCCCACACAGCGGCCCGGCTGAGTGTTGCAGAAGTCAGCCGAGCGTCATGGAGGGAGGCAACAGCGCCGTCCAGAGGGAACAGTCAGGGGCTGGGGCCTGGACAAGCGTGCGTCTCTGACGTCAGAAAAGGGCGCCGGATTCAAAAGGAAGAAAGCGGAGCGGACGCAGAGGAGACAGAGAAGAGAATGGAGGAGGCGGAGGACAAGGAGAGAGAGAGAGTGAGAGAGATGCAGCAGGAGGAGGAGAAGAGAAACACAGATTGAGAGGAGGGAGGGGGAAAAGAGAAAGAGAGAGAGACAGAGAGAGAGGCAGGAGGCGGACGAGAGCTGAGAG
>CM057847.1:17885380-17898215 GCA_030068395.1 Apalone spinifera
TTGGAACTTAACTTCATTTACAAGTTTAATTCTTATGCTAATGGAATGAACAGAGACATACACTGGCTTGCACACTACCTTCCACATCCTAATGACTTAACCAACCAAAGAAACAATTGAGGGGCTAATTGTTTTTATCAGCCTCTTGTAACTACTTGAATAATCTACTCACTGTCTTTTTGCCCCTCTCCCCCTTTTCCCTTATTTATTCTTGGATCTGGACTTCTAAAACTCCAGTCATCTGAAGAAGTGGATTGTACTCACAAAAGCTCAAGATACCATCTACATGTTTTGTTAGTCTTTATGGTGCTACTAGACTTTTCGTTGTTTTTTCAGTTTTTCCAGCAAAATCAATGACACTCAGACCCCTACCGGAGTACCCATTCCAAAGGAATTCTGCCATCATTTACACTGGGATAAGTAGCATATTAATCCAGTCCAGTGTTTTCAACATGTCACAACAGAAATTATTTCATCTCAGGAATGTCAGAAAATGTATTGGGTTCATCTCAGATATTCAAAAAACTGACTATACTGGTCCAAATTATACAGGGTAAAACTCAGCTCTCTGGAGAGGGCCAGTAAAAGCTGTATGCCACATTTAAGTCCCACTTGAGCTTTAGTACTGTCAGTTTCACCTGTGGTTCATAGTCAAGCAAAATTGTCACTAAGGTTGGGTCATTTTTATGTATATACAGCAGGATTTGGCCCAGTATAAACAATTCCCAAGCCAGGAGAAAATTACCATAATTTAATTTGTAATGAAAACACATTATATAACTGAAAAAGGTTACCTAAAAATAAAGATTTAGTACCACAAATAGGACAATCATGCACCTTTTACATGCATGCAATGCCTATTGCGAGTTTTGATAGTTTGAAGAATGCTGGAGTCTGGTCACCTTGTGATGTTTTTGCTAAAATCTTATCTCACAAAACAAGTTTTTAGGTTGAGAAATTTATTCCTGAGTGTTTAATTCAGTCCTTTGTCCTTGTCCAAGGTTGAATAATATTCCATAATGCCAGGAGATTTCTTAGGCCAGAGAGGATTTTATTTGGAGATCAGCTTTCCAATTTTTTCCACACCGGAATTTTTCATGTAATCAAATTCATTAGTGGCTGCTGAGAGAACAGACTCAGCACACTAATGTGGTAGTTGGTTGATCCTGTTGAACCTACTTGAAATCCCACCAAACCCAGTCTGAGGATTTATGTGCTTTGTAGAGAGTTACACATATGCAACTAGATTTTTCTGTTAATTAGGACAAAAAACAGAGTGCAGATGTTTCTCCTACTTAAGAACATAAAAATAAATAATGGGAAGGAAGCAACTCACTCTATCAAGGTTCATTATTTTTGTAGTATGTGCTAGTTGTAACATCTGTTCTGTATACTGCACTTTTAAACGGAGTGACAGCCTCCTTGTCCCCAGCTATGAAGGCAGCCACCATTTTGTGTTTATAAGCCACCTGTTAATTGGCACGAGTTCCATCAATGGCTGCTGCACGAATGAGGAACTCCCAACTGTTTAAATCCTTCAGTGACCTCTGGCATGTTGCCCACCTTGATGACACATTCCTGCAGCATATAATTTATTGACCTGCATAACTCCACCACAGCAGCATCCCCAATAGACTTCCAGTTCCAAACCTCAGATTCACCCATTCTGACTGGTAACTACACAAGGTAGACAGCCACTTTTCACAGGGACCGGCACTCTCTTTTCCAGGGTGAGAGGAGCCCTCATCCCAGAGTTAGTGGGGCCCAGTGCTCAGTTTCATTTTTGAGGTCCCTCTGGGGACCCCATCAAGAAACAGAACATTCACTCTTCCTGGCCCTCCCATTTTTCATTCTTTTTTCTTCATCCTCCTCCTATATTAGAAATAATAAGAAGTAAATGAAAATAAAGTGAGATACCTTGATTGTTTTGTAGTGTTTTTTTCCACAGACTACTTGAAAATTGTTGAGAGACCACTTAATGATTTTTTCCAAAAATTGTTTGTACGATGAGCTAACTATTGTAAAGTACTTTGGATAAGAGTGGTTTATTTAAAAAAAAATCATAATCTTTCCTCAGTCCACCTGAATGAAGTTTTCAGAGCACAGTTTGAGAACTTCAGGTCTAGATGAAAGCTTGTATTTGCATTAAGTTAACGTGAAAAAATGTGTAAAATGTACATAGCTTTCTTTCCACATTTTTTCTTTACAAAATCGTCAATTAAGTCATCATAAATAATATTTTGTAAAGAGGCACTTTCAATTGTCAATATTGCTGTTCCTGACTCGTTGTATTTCACAAATAACTTTAACTCGTTTCAATGCAGAAAAAGAACGTTCACCAGAAACATTTGTGACAGGTATAATTAAAAATAATTTCAGGATGGTTTCTACATTTGGAAAGGTTGCCGCAAACCATCATGTACAAGTCTATACAAATCAACTGGTGATCTTGAAGCACAGACCTCACATGAATGAGCTAAAATGAATGAAATGTTTCACTTCATCTTCAAAAAGATTTGTGTCTATGTCCTCTCCGGAGAATTCACTGAATTTCTTACTGTACTGGCCTTTAACATCTTCACCCATGCTTCTGTCAAAAAACATGCAAAATAAATCAAATTTTCTTTAGAGATTCACCTTACTCTACAATTGCACTATTATTGTGTCACAAACAACATTGACAGTCTCAACAATGATCTTCTCTTTCTCTTTTAAAATTGTCTCGTTTCACAGAAAAATAAGTTCCTGGTTTTTTTATGCTTCTCATCAGATATATCAGAGGAACCTATATTTGCTGTTAATGTTAATGCCTCTGCTTCCACGAACCTATAGTCATTTCAAACTTCCATGACAAAAATTGTTACTCCGGCTAATAATTGTGCAGCATTCAATTAATTTGTATCCACTTTTTGCAGTGATTTGCTGATGGCATTAATTCTTTGAAATAAACAGTTCCACAAAATAGTAAAAACAGTAGTAACATACTTTCAAACTTTTCTGCTAAGAATTTTGCTTCAGTTTTTGTACATGGTTTTTCAAATTTGATGTGGCTATGTCTAATAAGGTTCTCTTTCTAACATCACAGCTCATTTTCTAAGCCAAAACATCATCCGCATGAGCAGGCCACCTGGTGTCACAAATTCTTTCAACTGTCAAATGTTTTTCATTTGCCTGCTCGAATTATGACTGTAGCATATTCCACCAATGTATGGAAACCAAAAAAAGCATATGTGTTTTGAACAAAGTCAAAATATGGAGCTCCCTTATAAGATGCGGCTGCGCACTGCAGTTTAAATTTAAGGAATGACTGGAACATGGCATGAATAAAGCAGAGGGATTTGTATTGTTCAGTCTTGCCAGTAGACCTTAATATTTTCCTGCCATATTTGTGATGTTATCAAAGCTCTGCCCACAACAATTTTTTATGTCCAAACCTAAATTTGCAATGATTTCCAAAACTGTTGTCTCTAGACTTTCAGACGTGTGGGATTTTAATGGGAGAAAACAAAGAAATCACTCTACAATTTCACTATTGCCAATCATATATATTAATACTAATTGGTCTATATGACTCACATCTGGTGTTGTATTGAGTATTATGGAATAGTGCTTGGCATCCTTTACATCATCATTGAATTGGTTTCTGAGCTGCTCTGCCATTATAGTAATGAATTCATTGTAGGTTTGGTGCATTAAAAAGTTGGTCTTGCCTGAGCCACAATACTGATAATTTTTCAAATGTTCACTGAAAAAATTGTCAAATTTACTAAGATACTCAAGGCAGGTTAAAAAATTACCTTTTCAATTTGACACTGATGACTCCTAATGTCCTCTCAGAGGTTGTTTCAAAGAAGACAGCAGTTTCACCATTGCAACAACACATCTCAGCACTTTCTTCCAATAAGAACAGTCCTTCTCAAACTAAGCCAATAATGCAGGATCAGTTTATCCAGATAATTTACATCTTTGAATACATTTAAACATAGCATTAATATGAGCTTTGGAAGTTTCATGATCAGCAATACGTCTTGCAACATGTCTCCAATTAGAGTGCCCATCGACAAATGTTTGTTTTCCTTTACTATGGTCAGGGAATAGTTTGCAAACATAACAGTAGGCTGCCTTAGTGACTTCCAAAAAAAAATCTACCATTTCTCATTTCTGTGGGTCCATTTTTCTTCCTCTTCATAAAATGGGACTCATGAAGACCTCTAAATTGTTTTCTCATACTTTTTCCTAAATTTTCCATATTACCTGTGTTTTTCAGTCCATTTACTAAGAAATATTCTATCATATCCAATTAAATAGATTTTGGCGATAAAGCATCGTCTTCAGGGTAGGTTTCTTCCCTTACTTAAACAAAATTACCAATATTTTCTAGTTCCATTGCCACTTAGAGTCCACTTGTTCAATGTTTGCAGTCGTCATGGTATCCCCACAACTCAGCAAGTGATCAGATAATGGAGATGTTTCCTTGCCCATGCTTTTTGATGAATGTCCTCTATTCAGTACTTCAGGGTTTTTTTAATAAGATGGCAAACTGTCAGAGGGAGGCCGGCAGCATAAACACTGACTGGAAGGCTTGGAGGAGCGCTAGGTAGCTGCATAGCTGATGGCTGGAGAGAAGTGGGGCTTTCCCACTTCAAAGAACCGCTTTTCTCCAGCTGGCTGTGTGGCTGCCCCATGCTCCTCTGAAGCCTTCCAGACCGTGTTCGCGCTGCTCTCCGCCTCCTGCCGGCTCTCTTGAGGCTGCAGCCTGCAGGTGAGCCTCCCTGGTCTCCTGCCTTTCCCCCCATAGCCCTCTCTGCTGAGGGACTGCCCCCCCTCTGCAGAGTGGTCGCCCCCTGCACAGGGATGTGTGTGCCAGACCTGGTACCTAACTGCTCAGCCCTGGAGGCCCTGTGTGATTGGGGGGGGGGGGGGGCATTTCAGTTGTGTTAAAATTAGGGATGATAGTGAGTACTCAACTAGTCAACTACCAGATAGATGGCTTATCAGACAGTCAAGTGGAGTATCGACTACACGCTTCCCCTACCCCCCGCTGTCTCTTATAGAGGCAGCAAGGGGGGAGGAAACAGGAGCTGGTGCTGGGGGAGCTGGCTTAAAGGCCAGTTCCCCTCAGCACCGTCTGTAGTGCTGCCTGCTCCCACTCCGCTGCCTCTAACAGAGCCAGGGGTCCCAGCAGGGAGCTGTCCCACCCCCCGTAGACAGGGGCTGCTGCCGTCAAGCAGCCCTTGTCCACAGCAGCCTGGGCTGGCCACTACAAACATCAGCCCCTGGACTCAGCACAAGCTGGGACCGAGCAGTCCCAGCTGGCGCTGCTCCGGGTCACTGCTCCTCTGCCCCGTGGCTCTTACTATATTTAAAATGCAAAGCCACAGCACAGGTGGCTCCCGGAACCGGCTCAAGCTGGCTTCTGGACCTACCACACCCACTACAGCTTTTCAGAGCATCCCTTATTGACTAATCATGTAGTCGATACAAACTGTATCAACTATATGATTAGTCAGATAACCACAATTTAACATCTTTATCTAAAATAACGATATTTCACTTATATAGCATTTTATAGCTAAAGTTCTCAAGGCATTTAGAAACATTCATCAATAAAAACCTCACAAGAAGATAATAATAAGGCATAAAAGTGTTAATAGCAACCTTTTCAAAAGCAATTTGTAATTGTGCATGTTTTATTTTTGGGTGCCTGGCTTTAGATATCAAGGATCTGATTTTTATAGGTGCTAAAAATATACAGCTCCATCGGCACTGCAGATACTCAGCATCTCTAAATAATATACTCTGAGTGTCCAAAGTTAGACCGTCAAAATTAGAGGACCCTTCTAAAAATCTGTGTCATGGTGACTTGTACATGTTCACACTACTGGTCAGAGCCAGAGCAAGAGACTCCAGAAAAAACTAAAATCAAAAGTAAATCTACTATACTACAAGCACTCAGAGGGGCAACACACCCATTATTATTTCAGCTATTTTAATTCACCTGTAGTTTTGTGCAACTCCCTATAATGAAAAATGCTTTTCATAATGCACCATTTTATAATGGGAGAATAGTGTCCCTCTATAGCGACTGCAACCTTTCAGAAAATGGCATTTAGCTACAACACAGCAGGATGTTCAATAACGGACAAAAATTACCTTGTTTGCTTCCATGCCTTTTTTCTTATGAAATGTTGGTGCTATCCAGAAGGCAAAAGTCAAACTTCTATAAAAGATTTACTACCGACATTAAACTAGGACAAATTATATTGCCTGCCAAGCAGCCTGAGACTGAATAAATATTATATTTGCACAACAAAAATTTCCAAACAAAACTAAAAGTGTCTAGCATTGAACTAGTACCATTGTATAGAAAGATCACAAAGAATTTGGAAAGAAGACTCATAGCCTTAGACTCACTAGGAACCTGATCCTAAAACCAATGAAGTCATTAGTCCTATTTACTTCAATGGGCTTTGGATCAGACGTTATAGGAATTAGGATGACTGGAAAGTCCTGGGAACAGAGTAGATTTTGAATCAGATGCCTGGTAAACATTACCATGTTTCATTGTTATGGTGATATCTTACCAGCAGTATGGCTCTGCTTAGAAGAGTATACAGAGGTCTGACCAATGTCCAGAACAAGACTGTCCTTTGTTTTTAGAAAGTGGATGACACTAATTTAACTACAGGCTGAACCTCTCTAGTCCACCACTCTCTCATCCAGCAACATTTGCGATCCAGCATGGTTTAACTTAGACGATGTGGCCATGTTTCCTGCAGTCCCATAAAGTTTGTTTACGGCCACCAGACCTGGCTCTTAGTGTTCTGTGCCATTATTTAGCTCTAATTTACCCCTAAATGTCTTCTACGAGCCCAGTAAGCAGGGGAAGTGTTCATAATGCTGGTAGACAATATTGACCTCTCCTGGTCTGACAAATTCTCTGGTTTGGCACCAGTCAGGTCCTGAGGATGCCGGACTAGAGAGATTCAACCTGTACAACATACCCACGGAGGCATAAAACTTTGTTTTGTTTATAACAACAAAATTCAGTCAACCTAAGCAAGAGCAACTATTGATTATGTAATTTTCATATGGTAAGCTAATATTCCGCTGCTATATGGGCACTTTTCAGACATCATCTCAAAGCACTTTACAAAGGACGGTAGGTATTATCATTCCCTGTTGTCCATGAGGAAACTGAGGTGCAGAGACATTAAACTACTTGTCTGAAGACACAGCAAGTCAGTAGCACAGCCAAAAGTAAAATTCTAGCTGAGGACCAGTCTTGTGTTCTGTCAATTGTGCTGCTCTGCTGTGGTACTCTAAATGTGCCAAGAAAACATTGCAGGGCACAAGAAGTGGGTTGTGCCCACGAAAGCTCATGATGCCATCATTGTTTTTTAAGTTTTTTCAGTTACAGACTAACACAGCTACCCCTCTGAGACACATGAATTTTGTGTTATCTTCTCAATCTTTTGCTATTCTATTTTTCATAGGTTGGCCTCATCCTTATTTTATTTTTCCTTTTCATTAATTAAAATGTTGGCATGCTTTTACTGAATTGTTAACAAAAAATCAAACCATACAGCATCTGTAGAGAGGTGCCTAGTGGGATTTTCAAAAGCACCTAAACAGGTTAAGTGCCAGAGTGAGGCATAGACCTGCTTAGGCACATTTGAAAATCCCACCAGGTGCTTAGGTGCATCTATAGGTGTCTATATTTTTGAAAATCCAACCCATCCTTATAATTTAAAAAGGTAATTTAATTTCGTAACAGTTTCAGTGAAGTTAGAGTCCACTAATTTTTTTAAGAGTGAAGTTACTCATATCTATGGAGAAAAATAAATCCAAATAGTTGAATATTTCAAGCCTCACAATTCAACATTACTATTACTGTTGGGATAAATAAGCATCACGCATTAAGACATTCCATAGTGTCTCGGACACATTTGCACTTTCTTGAAGCATTCTGTACTCAACAACTAAGAATGCTTACTCCAGACAGGGTAGGGGAATATTTTATTTTGTTTTAAAATTAAGTTGCTTCAATGATCTAAAAGATCATTATTTATTATTATTAAAAACAACTATAAAAGGACATATAAAGGCCTACATAAGTGAAATTCTTGAGGTTTTTCAGTGGTTACATAATGGATTTATCACTCCTGACAACAATAATCTTTTAAGGCCAAATTATTTAAAGAATCTTTCCTTTCTTTACTCTTTCTTTCTGTGTCCAATGTTGCACTCATTACTCAAACAAAACTGTCATTTGAACTCAAGACCAGGCTCTCAAATATGGGTTTTTAAAAAATCCTCTCCCCTTTGCTGTCTTAAAACATTACTATATCACTGTAATTCAGACATCAAAGCCAGTATTGTTAACAAAATTTCTTTCAAACTTTTTCACACTTTTCCCTTTTTTTATAAATATCATTGGTAGGGCTCATTGTTATTAACCTTACTCATTTAGTTTCAGTGTCCTTTTAATTTATCTGCTGAGGTTTCTTACAGGCTTTTTCAGGGTAGAGTTTCTTTTGCAGGATTGAAGACATATTCTGCCCCTTGTTGACAGGTTCAGCTGAGAGATCAGCATTGGATCTTGGACATGGTGATTGGTGACTAAATTACACTTTCATTTCTGGAGTTAATCTCTTTAGGTCACAGATAAGGTACACTAATGGGGTTGTGTTTCAGAATGCACAATGTTGCGCCTAGATTTGTGGTTAAACTACAATAATTGAAATGCTGGTAGTGTCGCCCTAAAGTGTACTTTGAAAACAGCTTTGAAGCACTCCTTCCCCTTCCCCCTCCTTGTTGCCTCTTTCTGATATAGGCAGCAAGGAGCCGGGGGAGGGAGAGAGAAGTGACTAGTATCCAATAAGCATTTGCTTATCAAGTAGTTGACTAGTCGTTCACATCTCTGCCATTCACTGGCGTGAAAAATGGACTTAATATCACTTATGGCAGTACTGATTATACATATGCCAATAATCATGAATGATCAGTAGTAGCAACACTTGTGTGGAATTCTGAAGGCAGTTCTGTTTCTGTTTGAGTCACCTTTATGATAAGACCTACAGAGATCAAGCCAGGATTAACAATAAGAAAGCAGCTGTCAAGAAGATTAAAGTATTCTCATTCATTTCGGAAACTGTTAGTTATGAACCTGAAAAAACCCACTACTGTATTCTTCTCACCAACACTGCTACTTCTGTACAGAGGTAGTGCATTCTCTGTCATAAAGGCTAATTCTATAGCACAGCTGTAGTCTGTATTCACAGCACCCTCACATCCAAAGGTCTCTATACTTAAGACTAAAATATTAATCTGGCTAATTGTCCTTATTCCCCTCAACAGTGGTGTAAGGATAGAAGAGATCTGTGTAAATTCTAATAAACACGACTGTCTTAGTTGCTGGCTTTGTAAACTATTTTTAACTGCATGGTAGATATAGCCACAAAAAGTTCTACCCACAAAAAAGGCAAGGGGAGAAAAAAAACCTCAATTGATATAGAAAGACAGATATATCTGAAAATGATCTTTGGTTAAGAAGAAGAATGAAGAAAAGAATACAACTTTGGTTGTGTTTCTTATCCAAGAATTCTAGTTACTACTGCATTATTTGGATATGGAAATACGTTTGGAACAGATACAGATAAAATGAGTTCAATTTTTTAAAAATATGTAATGAAAATATACGTTTGGGGGGCATTTAATTTCTTTTTTTGCTCAGAAATGATCAGAACACAATTCGTTCTCTGATAACATTAAGCTGGGTTAGTTTGCAGTAGATCGACTCAACTGAAATATTTAACTAGTTCAAATGTGCTGCGCACACTTCTCAGAAATACTCATATATAATGTAAACACAAGGTGAAATGCAGTTGCATTTCATAAAGCTGCTCATTTTTAAAATAGCCACATATATTTGTACAGGACCACACGGACACACACTGCACACCACGTATCCACAGACATATATGAAGATACCACACGCACATTCACACCCCTACACAGGCGCACACTCAAACACAGCTACGCACATACACGATTGCGCGTGCAGACAGCCATATGCGCCCAGAGAGGAACGCACATGCTGACACAGTCACACGCGCATTTGCACGCGCCTACACACCCCGTGCGCATCCACACACAAAGCGCAGAGAATCCCTGGTACCACTTACGCTGCCCCGGGCGGCTCCGTGCCTCCCTCCCCTACCGCGTCCTGGGCTTTTTCCTGCGGCGACCGGAGAGTCCCCGCTTGGGAGTGGGCTGTGGTGCAGCCCCTGCTAACAGCGCTAGAGCCGGGAGGGGACTCCCATCCCCGCACTGAGCAGGGACTGGCTCCGCAAGCCCTCCCCAGCCACCAGAGCGCAGCGAGTGCGCCTGAGCAGAGCCCGGGGTCCTCCCGCGCGCCTCTTCCTCCAGCCTGCTGGGTGGGAGCAGGGGCTGCTGTCTCCGGCAGTGGGGGGCTGCAGGGAACTCACCTGCATCCTCCACAGACCCACGCTCCCCTCCCCACCCACTGACAATGATCGTCTTCCATGTGGGGAGTCTCCCTCCAAACAATGGGAGTGGCTTGTGGCAGGCCGGGCAGAAGGGCTACTCCTGCCCTCATCCCAGGCACCCCTCCACAGACTCCTTACAGCTTTGGCAACTCCCTGTTAGAAATGGTGGCGCTCACCCACGCCCCGTGGGGGAAGCACCTTGCTTGGAGCGTAGGAGGTGCCCACTGCAAGCCTGCCCACCCACCTGCCCATATGGAGGGTAACAAAACATCCATAGATGCCATCCATAGATGTCACCCTGAAAAGGCTCAGAGCTTACAGGGCCTACACTTCACACATGCACCGTTCTGAAGGACAAGGAAGAACTGGAAGGAGAGAGGGGACCAAAAGGGGAAGACAGAGATAGGGAAGAAAACTGGAAAGGAGAGAGGAGAGTAGGACGCAATCCCAGGGGACAGGTGGAGGAGAGCAGACAAGGAGAGTGATAAAAATGGAACTTGGGAAAGGGGGAAAATAAATCTGAATCAATTTTGACAATTATGCAAGCACTAGAATTAACCTAAACAACATCACTCTAAAAGTGCCCTTGTTATTGTCAGGGTGATACTATCATTTTAAACTCTTGTTTTCAGGCACTTATGCCTTTCTCCAAAAATTCGCCTTTGGGCTGGAATTTCTCCTTTTTGTCTTTATTACCAAATGAATACTTGGAGGGACATTTGATATAAGTCTTTTTGGCACTTACTGACATATTTGAACATAATTCCGTAATCAGTATCTTCAAACTCATTGTGTACTTCGCCCACCTTTGGGATGTGTACTTTGCCAACCTTAATAAATTTAGCCCCCAGCAAGCCTGATTTCAATTTCACATTTTTGTTCAGGACACAGTAAACAGTGGGAAAAAATAGCATACTAAAGTGGATTCAGGAGAGTATTTATTTGACTGTGCAATCACCAGCATCTTTGTTTTTCTTTAAAGTAAATCAAAGGCAAAAGTTAATGTTAATACAAGGTTATCCTTGAGATTTGAAAACACAAAGTCGGGAAATTCAAAGTTATAATTCCTGGCCTTATGCAGTACCCGATAATCCACCTATATTGCACAGATATATTAAGGCATATAATTAGCATCATGTACAAATATATGAAAGGGGGAATGTCAGTGCCGTAACTTTGAATATCCATAGTTTCATTTAATGAAATATAAACTACATTGCTGGATTAGCTTATTGTTACTGTTAATATTTTGTATTTAATTATTTTGACAACTGCAGTTTAGTTTAAATTATATGATACTACATCACAGTGTACAAATAAATGTGCTAAAATACACTGAGGTAAAGAGAATGAAAACATAGTAAACATCACTAAACCTTGTTTGAGAACTGGGGTATGTTTAGGGGGAAACTTAATTTGGTTACACAAATTAAAGAAGATTTGATCCTACATTTTTTATGTATTCAAAACACACATTGACTTCATATTGGTGTTTAAGGATGCAGAATTAGGCACAACACATACTGATTAGAAGAAAGCCAGTTAGTGTGCAAAGCGCCACTCTAATTTATTGAATGTCAATTACAATATTTCAAGCCATAACTGCATCATCCGTGATGCTTTCAATTAAAAATTCTTACAGTAGGCAAAAAGTGATTATGAAGAAGTCAGTCCTAAAGTGGAACAATATGGGTGAGAGCTCCACACAAGCTCAGGAGTCTGCTCATCTGCATCCCATTGCAGCATGGGGCCTCAAATGGGAATATTTAGAAATGTTGCTGCCCTTTGTGTAAACTGAATGTGAAAAAATACATTCCATTAATTTTTCTTTTAGCTTATATAAAATCACTTACAAACCATGAAAACTATTTGAGAATAGAACCATCTGTATTCTTAACAATACTTAACTGTTGTGAATTGAAGCACAAACGATAGCTGTTGCCAATAAATTTAAACGATAGCTGTTTAAATAACAAAAAATCATTATTTTAGATGACAAGTTTGATAAGATGCAACAGAATTAACAATAATTTTGATAGCTACAATAAAATAAAATAAAATTAGTACAAAAGGAAAAGAAATATAACTTATTTGAACAAGCAATCCTTATATCTGAACGGAGAACTCTTGCGAAGGATTCGGGCAGGATGGTGTGCATTCAATTCCATCAAGGACGTTTTCAAAGGAAAAATCGATAAGACCACACGTACAAATATCTTCAATTCAACAGTGCTGCCAGCCATGTTGTATGGCAGCAAAATGTGGTCACTGATTTGAAAACACAAAGTCGGGAAATTCAAAGTTATAATTCCTGGCCTTATGCA
>CM057847.1:17908263-17926941 GCA_030068395.1 Apalone spinifera
TGGCCTACGAAAGCTCATCACCTAATAAACCATCTTGTTAGTCTTTAAAGTTCTTCATCGTCCTATATTTTGTTTCAGCTACACCAGACTAACACGGCTACATTTCTATCACTATTTTGAAATAGCTTTTAGAAGCCTCAAAATTGGTCTGGGGCAGGCTCCCTGAACGTGGCTTGGTAGTGTGAACGCTCCGCTTGTTATTTCAAACTAATTACTCCCTAGTGTAGACCAGGGCCAAGTGTGTACTGTAGCTCCAAGGCCACTGTTTGCTTGCAAAACTAAGTGCAAGGAACTTAATAATCCAAGAGGCAAAAAATGTCATGCAAGATGTTTGGTGTCTCTACAACAAAACCAGGGAGAAAAAAACCAAACAAAGCAACACAGAGAAGCTGTTCCATATGGCTGCCCACTTGATAGCATATATTGAAGAAAGAAGACTGGATGAATGTCTCCTGTCTTTAAACTTAGCAGATCTCACAAGTTTCTAGCGCAAGTAGAATAGAACAGCTTGGGGTGACACTGTCTTGGATGCATTCCTAACCAGTGTCTGAACTAAAAATCCCATTTCACACATTCCAGATCTCCAAGCACACACAAAGGATATGATGTGATCTTTGCCTTCAAATAGGATGTTGGACATGCCCTCCAAAAAATGTGTGGCTGTGACAAAGAAGCAATTCACCCGCCCCAAACAATAAACATCATTCAAAGGGACATGTTTCAAATGAACACAGTTTATTGGACCATTTGACCCAGAATGCCAAACTCATGTATGCCTGAGTCACTATTGACAATGATGTCCATGGTATTGGATGGTCCTGTTGCGAGAACAACAGGTCCGATGATGCATACCCAAGGGGGGAAGGACAGAACCAGGTAGACAGTTTTAGCAAATAAAGGATATTTATTTATGACAGCGATGAATTTATAGTATTTATTCTAAGATTTTTAATAGACCGTGTTAATAATTAATTTACAGTATTTATTATATTTATTCTACGATTTCTAGTTAAACGTGTCAGAGATATAAGGATGGGAATGGCAAGAGGAATAGTCTGTATTCTAAAGATATCCAGCTACACTAATTAAATAACAGTGATAACTACAAACTCTATGTACTACCCAAAACAACTACAACACTCAGCTTATATAACAAAGAAAATCAAATCATACATACCAACTTACACAGCACATGTAACATTTCAAAGATATCGGTTCGGTTGCGAAGTCCTTGGTTACGCCCGAGAGTCGGGGGAGGTGACTGGTCAGTTGATCAGGCCGGCAGCGGTTTGGAGTATACGGGAAGGCACACGTACAGTGGTACGTGTGTTGCGAAGACCACCTTGAGTAAACTGTGAGATGGGTATTTATCCCCAAATCTGCACATTGCTTTTCCATACTTGCATATTACCATATATGGCCAATGGTCACCAAGTGGGGGGTCTGTGTCCCAGGCGTTGGGCCGAAACTGTGCAGATTTCATGCCACCAGGTAAGCCCTGCAGTTCTCATGCCAAGGTGACGGGTGGGAGAGTCGGAGGGTATTTTCCCCTTTTCACACCTTCCCTTTTTCTAAAGGCAATGGTATGCAGGAAGGGTGCGGCTGGTTTCTCCCAAGAAGTACTGCAGCCCACTACAGCAAGAGCTGCCTCGCCAAACTTTTTTACTGGGGGAGCAGTTTCTTTTCTCTAACAGGTCCAAACATTAAAACTCAGAACAAGTTTCTGTTTATCCAGCTATCCTTACTTTGGAACAACTGATGCAGTACAACAACATCCATCGCTGTGAAGGAACAGAATGCTGCAGTGAAGCTTTGGCAATGCCTTTCCCAATCTACCTCATTTTTACACTTTGTGTACAGTAATGAAAAAATGAACTGGTAAATACCTTCTTCAAACTTGGATTGTCCATCTTCTCTGACATATATTAGCCATTCTACAAGCATGGCAAACAGCGCATATCAACACTTGGTGGATGAGATCGTAATCAGTCTTCTAAAGCTTTGTGGTGGTCTAATCACTATTGCACCAGTAGGCAATATAGACCACAAGTACAGCACCAGCATAGCAACAGACTCCTTTCACTGAACTAGGATGTCACTTTTCCAGCATTCCAGTAGCCACATGGAGGGAACAGTCCATAGAATTTCCACCCCTGAGTGTGAATTCAGCATCAATGAAGAACACTCCAAGTCTCACACATTTATCCTTCCATTCATCTTGAAGAAAGCTAACACTCTCATCCCTGCCACAAATGTTGAAATGAAGATTGACTACCAACTGATTACCCAAGTTCTGCAAGAAGAATGCAGGTGGTTTGAACAAATAAGACAAGTAGTAAGGGAGATCAAGATATTTTCTGGGCAGAACACCATGACAGGAAAGAAGCTGCTCACAGATTTCACCACAGCCATCACTGCATTTCTTCTCCTCCTTCCAGATGACTCCAAGTTTGTGGTACTGATTCATCATACCCTGGATGCAATAAGGAATGCTGTACACCACCTAAAGTCATGCCAAGTGCCAGTAATCACTGCCCCCTTTCATTATAACCAAACAGGCACAATGGACTTGGCCTGCTGGGTATGGAAAACACAAATTTGTCATTATGTTGGGTGGTCTTCCGCTGGAAATGATAAGTCATTGCAGATTGGCTAGAAGACAGTGGATGGACAAATTCCCTTGTTCAGGTCAAAGTGGCCTTCCCGAAATCACTGACAGCCTCTTGAAATTATTTAATGTCATATATACTAGGCATGCCCACGAAGTAACTACCAGCAGTCTACATCTTGCTCCAAAATGCACATACTCAGTATACCCAGTATCCCAGGGAAGAGGAGGACCTCATGGGGTGCAATAAATGGTGTGTCAAATGAAAACTAGAAAATCTACTATTCCACTTCTGGCATTTCAGCTGGAGCTATTGTATTGACCTATATGTTGTCAATCTGCTAGGCAAACTTTTCTCTCTACACTCAATAACTTGAAAAGCTGTCATCTTGGTTCTTGGCATTGGGTGTCTATTCACCTCCGTAATAGGGTCAAGACTTACCACTTCAGCACATTCTGCTGGTCACTTTGGGAATTAGCTTACTCCTCTTATCCAGAATGAGCCAAAAGCAGATCTCTTACACCACCTGCAATCTGAATAAGCAACAAGACAACAGTAGACTATGATTGGAAAGGGTGGTGACATTTGATGCTAGATAATATCAGCATCACAGATCATGGTAATGTCA
Source organism: Apalone spinifera (assembly GCA_030068395.1). Classification (NCBI taxonomy): domain Eukaryota; kingdom Metazoa; phylum Chordata; order Testudines; family Trionychidae; genus Apalone; species Apalone spinifera. The sequence continues at coordinate 17,911,501 of CM057847.1, forward strand.
GAGTAATGACATTACTTCCCTGCCTATCAGCTTTTTGTGAGGTTCCACACACATATTGAAAAACACCACACAGGAGGCCCCACATGACTAATGAGGCTGAGATATAGCCATCCCATAACAAAAGAATGGAACTACTTAAAAGTGATCAGCACCAACCCACACACCTGATCAGTTCACTTTGGTATAAAAAGGTAGGGTGATGAACTTATTTTACCTAGCTTCAAACCCATTCAAACATTGGGTTATAAAATGAGGTGGTGAAATTGGATGCTATCAGGTTTGTGTCCCTTTGGGAGTAGACATGAAGTACCACCAATGGTACACTCCACCAAAGAACAATGGAGGTGGAGGAGGAAGGAAACATGCTGTAAGATGGCTGCACATCTTACATACGGTAATAGCTGCACCTCAGTTAATAGTTCTTGCAGTATATATACCCACAGATCATATATGATTCACACACTGTACAAGCCAGCCTGCAGTGGCACTCACTTCTCCCCACTTTCTGCAGAAAAGACCTGTTTGGATTTTTGGAACTCTGTGAACCCATTCACAGAGGTTAAAAGGTTCTCAAAATCCAAAATTCCACCCAATTGCCCATCCATAACTGAAAACAGTTGTAAAATCTAATATGATCAGTAGAGCCCTGCAAGGATATAAAATTTGTATCTGCATCTCTAGCTGCAAAAATGGGCCACAGATATCCACATCCGCAGATATGGGTACCCACAGAAATAAAGCAGATATCTGCAGATTTGCAGGGCTCTAACAGTCAGTATAGAAGGCAGCTGCATCACATCCATCAATCAACAAAAAAATTGTGCCTTATACAACTAAGTACATCACTAAGTATATCACCATAATATCTGGGGGTGGGATATATAATGGGAAGATGTTGAAAATCTGTACTATTCAGGTTCTATCAAAGTTACTTAACCACCCATTTCCCAAGTATCTTTCCCTGAAGTGATGGTTCAAAGCTGGTAATAATTGGTACTAAAAGCTGGCCTCAGGCAATGCAGTAGATCAGGGTTCTTGAGCCTTCTCTGAATAGAGATTTGTGACTTTATAACACCCTGTGACAACTACAACAATGCTTCCAATTAAAACATGTATTCACGTATTTTTAGCTGATTTTACCACAAGTGTGATGCTGATAATAAAGAGGAGAGCCAGCACTATCTGACCATCTGGATCTCCACAGACCATCAAGTGTTCCTCTGGTCACCTGTAATCCATGGATCACAGTTTGGAAACTGCTGCAGTAAATGAAGAGCAGCTGCCAAATGAAGAGCTCTATTACATCCTCTGTGCTCGAAATCTGTTGGCATAAGCTCTAACTGACTAAATTTAATTTTGAGGACTCATAAAGGAGCTATCAGATTGCATCTGTATCCCTTTTCATAACATCATTTTGCAGGCAAGTTCTATGGCCCTCTAAGCATTTGCAGATTAAGATATTTTAATTTTTATCATTATATGAAGAATTATTATACCCATTATGAAACCGTCTTCAAAAAGAGCTATTTTAACGTGAAGATAGACATTTGCAAGATATTATCATGATGTATCCGATCACTGCTTGTCATGTCACAAGCATTTTCATATAGAAAACTTGCTAATAATAAAAGTATTTTCTTTCCGGTTGTTTTTTGCTGAAAAATATTTGTCCCACTGAACCAGTTTGAACCTGCTCTACAGTACACTAAATGAAAGTGCATGAGTATAGATATTCAGAGTGGCTGACTGTGTACGCTAAGAATCACAGAACCTTAGGCTTAGAACCTTAGAAGGGACCATAAGGATCATCCAGTCCAACTCTCTGCCAAGAGGCAGGATTTGTTGTGGCTAAACCATCCAAGCCAAAATGAGGTTGTCTAGCCTCATTTTGAAAACCTCCAGTGAAGAAGCTTCCACAACCCCACGAGGCAGGGTGTTCTATAGTCCTACTGTTCTTATAGATAGGAAGTTTTTGGTGAGATTTAATCTAAATCTGTTATGCAATAGTTTGAATCCTTTTGTCCCGTTCTCTCATGAAAGAATAATTTTTCTCTTTTTTGCGGCAGCCCTTCAACTATCTGAAGATGGGTATCATATTCCCCCTTCATCGCCTCTTTTCCAGGCTAAATATGAAAGCTTGTCTTACCAAGGCTACGTCTAGACTGTAGGCTTCTTTCAGAAGAAGCTTTTCCAGAAGAGATTCTTGTTAGGATTGTAGCAGCACAGGAAAGTGAGTGATACAATAGGCCAAGGGACAAAGGAGGGACTATAGTAGCTATGATCTGCACCTTAACCTTTTTAGATGGACCACAAACCCTTGAACCAGTTTTGCATTTCATGCCTCACACTGACATGACAAAACATTAGAAGAATTTGGGACTTAAAAATAGGCCTAAATCTGAGATCTGAATACCCCCAACTATGAAGTAGTTCAGATTTTAGAGTTAGATCCAGATCCAGTCTCAACTGGCTTCTGCATTTATGTGTAGAATCTTAACCCCCAACTTTGGGAGTATTTGCATTGGTATGTGGACATCATGGCTCTACCTGTCAGTGGTAATTGTGTATCTTTTAAAACAGTTGTTCCCAAACTTTTCAGCATCACGCCCCCTTTTTGATTTTTGAGAAACCCTCACGTCCTCCCCTCTAAAAAAAAAGCAGAAAAATTTGGGATGGGATTGACAGGTGTGTGTGGCTGGGTCACCTTGCGCCCCCCCTGGAATTTTTTCACGTCCCCCACGGGGGCACACCCCCCAGTTTGGGAACCCATGTTTTAAAACAACTACCTGCAGAATGAAGAGTTTTAAGGATGAGCAGTTGAGTCTCCCAGCTCTAAAGCTTATTGACAATAATCTGCTTTTATTACAGTTTTATTTTGCTGAATATTTTGTCAACAGATGTTGTCCATTACTTCAGTGTAGACACAGAAATATTATTAAACTAATCAAATCTGGGGTGTAAGAATACTTTAAAATAATATGCAAAGGAAACACCAGGGAAAAATTCAAAACTGAAACACTGAACAAACAGGATAAAGGCATGACAAATTCCTAAAGACATCCACAGGGAGATTTGCCACTTACTGATTATCACTGTTCTCAGTGGGAATCTGCGGCTTCAATCAGAATCAAGAGTAATAACATAAATCCACTACCTCTCTCTCATCCTTAGCAATGTCACTGTGCCTTATGAAAATGGGCATATTTTAATTCTTCATTATAATGCAAATTTCAGAAGTCTAGTACCAAGAATGTATATATGAGCCAATTTTTAAAAGTGTAAAACCAAGAGATTCTGGTATTAACCTGAGAGCATCACATACGATGATACCAGCAGGTTAAAAATCTTGAGACACTCCTGATCAAGAGGAATATAGTAAATCTTAAAGAAAATTGGAAATCTTCCACCTGGACACAGGTTAGTGATTATGGACCCAGTCCCTTACCCCATGCCAGGCTCAGCAGGCACTGAGACCCAGACCACTGAATAGAAGTGGAGGCACATTAGAGCTATTTTTGCAGTCTCCAGGAGCGAATTCATCATGGATCCTTTCCACTCCTTCAAACTAGACCTCTGGGTCAAGGATGCAAAATATAATAACAAAGCCCAATCCTTCTGAACATTGCTATGCTTTTTGTAATGTATCTGTGAGCCGCTTATTGAATGTAAAGAATTGTATCCAAATGTAGTATCATGAAATTTACCACAAAGTGCTACTTTGTTTTGAAGGGTGATGTTCTGTGATCCCAAGGAAAGCTAAACAAACCCCAGGCCATTACCTACTTCTGCCAGACTCACACTAAACGAACTGGTGAACAGGGAGGGTGTCCAAGTACTTGAGGAGCAGCATGAGCTAATATTGGCAATTGAAAGTCCATGGAAAAACCATCTTTGGCATCATGCACAGTGTCTGAAGCTTGAAAGGTAACATTCCATCTGAACACTATAGTGCTTGTTCAGTCTAGGAAGGGTGAAGGCATTCAGTACCCTTTATGCTAGTAAAAAAAAAAGGCCAACCGTGTTTGCCTCCAAATGTTGTAAGAGCTTGGCCAAGGTCAAATCTTAAGATCAGTGAAATATGATCCAACCTTTTATTTCTTTCTTAGCTGAATGAAGCATTCAGCTAAGTAGGATGTTTTATGGTGTCAGCTTCAGTTTCATCTTTAAATTTAAGTGTCAGACACTGTGAATCTGACTGTGATGGGGCGATCAACCCCCACACCTTTAGAGCCCCGCCTCCAGTGCTGTACGGGAAGCATGGGGCTCGGCCGTCAGCTCGCGCCACTTGCTTGCGGGCCGCAGCACAGCTGAGTGCTGCAGCGCCACAGACCTGGGCTGGGGGCAGGGCTTGCGCTGACAGGGAGCTGGAGAGCAGGGTGGGGTGACGTTGCGGCATCACACCCCACAGCGTGCAGTGTCAGGGGCGGGGCTTAGGGGCCCACCCACACCGCGTTGGATAAAGGTGGGGGGAGGCGAGCAGGGAGGGAGCGCGAGAGGGGAAGTGAGGAAGTCGGATTCCTCCTCCCCTCTGGAGAAGGAAACTCCCGAAGTTCCAGGCTGGTGGGACCGAGGACTGTCGGTTTCTGCTGGGGAGACGCGGAAGGACAGCCTTACGGGCGAGCCGCAATGGTGATAAGGGGTAGGAAGTAGACCAGGGCAGGGCGCCCCTGTGGCAAGAGCCCCATCAGCTGGACAGGAGCGTGTTTGAACCTGTTGTTAGGTCCCTGAGCTGGGACCTATGAGAGAGGGCAGGTCTGGGTCCTTCTACCCCACCACTGAGGGGTGTATGTGTAGCCGGACCAGTGGACCGTCTGGTCGGCAGGACAGCCCCAAACGTCTGCGAGAAAGGACAAGTTAAAGGCGCACAGACAATTTAAAGGGGCGCAGGACAGCTAAAAGACACGTAGGGGTGGGAGAGAGGGGTTTTCCATCCCCAGTGACATTGACCCTATGTGACACTGACACACATCCATAATTGAACTGCAAAGGTTCTGTGACTCTCAGTAGGTCAGTACAATTGCCTAGAAATCGTCAGTAATAATTTCACTTGAAATGCAACTTACTCCACTTGAGTATCTGCTAGAGTTACAGGTATTTTGCCTTAAAATGTCACAGTATGTAGCAGCTTACTGGTGTGATATTTGACAGTTTCAAAACAGGGACTGCATCATGTCAGAACAGGAGCAAGAATTATAATGAATCACTTCTTTCTAAACCCAGTTCTTTCAGAAATGTAGAATATTGGATCTTCCTAAAAGCAACTAAGGCTTTGTCTACACGGAGCGTTTTTGCGGCAGAAAATACGCTAATGAGGGACTCATGAGCATAAGTCGCGGTATCATTAGCATATTTTCTTATGTTTCTTTTTGCACAAGGGGTTTTTGCACAAAATGAAGTAGGGTAGCCGCTTCCGTTTTGCGCAAATCCCCCGTTTTGCGCAATATCTTAATGCCTCTCCCAGAAAGGCATAAGGATCTTGTGCAAAACAGGATTTTTGCGCAAAATGGAAGTGGCTACACTGCTTCTTTTTGCACAAAAACCCCCTGCACAAAAAGAAACGGCAGAAAATATGCTAATGATATTGCGACTTATGCTAATGAGTCCCTCATTAGCATATTTTCTGCCGCAAAAACTCACAGTGTAGACAAAGCCTAATGGAACACACATTCCACTTGTATCAATAATGTTTTGTGGTTCTGAGACTAAATTCATTCTTCAAGCACGACTCCCATTAAAAATCAAACCCAAAGGCCTCAATCTTTAAGGGACATTCTTGTACTATTCCAGCAGAGAAAAGTGTCCTCAATCTAATGTAGCCAGCCATTGAAGGATTTCCTCTGCATAAATGTAAAGCCTATACAACCTTTCCACCAACATGGGGATAATGGCTAGGGGAAAAGGAGCATGGCGAGCACTTACCTCTGCCCTCATGATCTTTATTTTACAGAATGGTCCTAAGGACTACAGGCCTCCAGCATAAAACAGAGCAACTTTCAGGTTGCTCTACTTCATACCCAGAACCAGCCAGGCACCAGGATGGGCCTAGGTTGAAGGGGCAGCAAAGGTGACTTCTCTTAAGCTACACCAAGTGCTCCTTAGACACAACTCAGGATTTCGGAACAAGTATCTACAAAAGGAGGCTAAAAATGCCCCTGTAGATACACAATTTCCAGTCACACTATGCATTCTGTGATTGATTTATCTAAATATATTATGCATATAGTACAGATTTGTGTATTCCATGAATCGGCAGCCACACACTCTTGCCAGAGAACCATGTTCTGGAAGTTTTCTATTTTTTTAAATTATGTTTCTAGCACCTTTGGTTGCAAAGAAATCTTCCAAACACTATAAACCAATACAGAGTTGTTTTGAGTCTGCAGACAAGCTAAAGCAAGAGTTACAAAAGCAATGAGACTTGCCCACTCATAACAATTGAATGTTTACTCTGAAGCCTATTGACAATTTAATGTCACCATCATTTACTATTTCACTGCTGCTTCATTTTGTTAGAAACATCCCCTAACAGAAATTTGCTTATCCATTGCTGGTTACAATAGAAATAATGAGATGTGGAAACAGTGGGACAGCTGGTTTCTGTCATGGATTTATAGAGTGGGAGAAAAAGATCTCAGGCCTAGAAATCATCTGTGCGTATGCTCACAAAGGGAGGGGAAAGAGGAAATTCATCCTCTCCCTGTGCCAAAACATTCAGACACATCTTGGTTGCTCATAAAGCTTCCTGTGAAGCAGGTTGCTTTGCACCACCTTTATGCTAGCAAGTGGTTAAAATACCATAGATAGACTACATTTTTTTCTTTGCTGTGGGTTTTTTCTGACAACACTGTGAAGTTACAATACATGCCACAGAGCTTCTCTTCCACTTATTCTATAATTTTTCCCCTTTATATTAGGTTCTCCATTATGTGTCACTGTTACATATTTGCTTCTAAATATCTCTGACCTCTATTGACTCCTTGAACCTCCATTACATGGATAGCCGGCATCAAGGATTGAACCAGGGACTTTCAGAGATAGAAAAATATGAGTATGAGCTGAAGAGCCATGGTCTTGTAACTGAGACTGTAATAGACTCATAGCCAAACAAATAAGGCATAGGGGAGGACTTGTACCACATATTCATTAGTGGATTACTTTAGGCCTGGTCCTACAGCTTGTCTCAGGTCTCATCAATCCTGGCTGTTGCAGCCCTACTGAAAATCTCATCACAATCTTTACTGCTATCCTTGCAGCTTTACAGCTGCTTTTGGTCTGATAACCCTTATAGCATTTATTCTTTTTCCTTCTATGCTTTGCACTAATCAGTTAAGATTTGTTTCAGCCATGGTCAAGAATGTGATTACACCTAGCAAAATCTCTCTCTTCTCACTTTATTTTCAACATATGCCTTTTCCTTGAAGAGGTAAGGAGATGGGGTCCTGCCCTGCTCTAAATATCTGGGTCTAGACCCAGATTTCAAATGCCCCCAAAGTCTGGGGATGTTTGATTCTGGGGTTGCTTACAACAATCCTAGAAAGAAGTCAGTGTGATATTCACAGCCAAGTTCAGCAGCTGGAAGCAGCTGAAGTGTGAAGATGCTTGGAGCTGAGATTTTGGTTCTCATCCATCTCTGTTCTCTAGCAAGGATTATATGAGTTTGATTCACTAGCCTTTTTAAAAAAAATGTTATTAATGCGTGATGCACATACAGACAAACATACATGTTTTTCATGATGTTCAATTGTAACGTATTTAAACCCATTCCAACTAAGACTTTAATGAAACTTCTTATTTAGAATCTCCCCTTAAAATGGCAGCACAGGCATGAGAGAGGACTCTGAGGAAAGGCTGGGACCAATACTGCTGAACAGACCCAGGTACTGTGATTCATGCAAGACAGAGAGCCATTTCCCACTTTTTGTAAGATTTCTTTTCCCATGACTGCAATAATAGAAAAATGTCATTGTCCCAAGTCACATGTCATATTTTCCTAAGATATGACAGAAATAAATAGCAGAAGCAAGCAAGGGAAATAAACATTGTAAAGAAACAATGCTATATAAAGCACAAATCTCTTTCTGTGCCTTTCTGTAAAGGTCCCTCTTTCTCCCTCTTTAACCTCTGGCAAGGAGACAACACATCTTCCAGATTTCCACCGATTTGTTATGAGAAAAATAACTGTGACTAGAGACCTCAGTTTGCATACACAAAAATTCTGGCATATGAAGTGGATAACAATGTGCCCACCAACCTGATTTGTATGCAAAAGTGCTTGTTTGCATTTACAAATGTGTGCTGTGTGCACACAAATCAGGATTTTTGAAAATATATCTAGGTCAGCTGGCTCAGCTGTTTTGCCACAGCACCAGAAAAGAAAGAGAGGATGGAATTCACACCCACTCATTCTGCAGTTCTGCTCTTGCAGACCCACAGAGAACTCAGAAACACAGTTAGGAATAAAATTCCCTGCAAGCCTCCTGGAAGCAATAGCTGATTTTTTTCGAATGTAATCTGTGGCTCAGTTTCCTCTCTTACCACCTCTCCTGCAGGGACTTTGGGAGATTGGACAGGAATTGCCACTCTCCCACTTCTGTTTCTATTGGGACAAAAACTTCATCTGTGGATCCCCAAAAGGCGTATGCTCCCTGTCATAGATGTGCACTGTAAGAGAAGCACATGATCAGGTATCTGGAGACATTAATTATTATTGTTCTAGTTTTATTATGTATATACCATTTTGAGAACGTTCAGGACCTCACCTTTCAGAAACCCCTTGTGAGAATCTACAATTTCATCAAAATCTGGTCATTAATGTCAATGTTGATGTGGTTATTTGATGTATATATAGCTGCGTCTACACAGCAGGATTTAACTCAAAATAAGCTACGCAAATTGAGCTACATCAATTGCATAGCTTATTTTGAAATTGGGAGCGTCTACACAGCACTTATTTCAAAATAGAGCACTTTTCCTCCAACTTCTCTTACTCCTCGTACAATGACGGTTACAGAAGTCGGAGTAAGAAGTCCTCCAGTTTGACAGTATTTTGACACTACAGTATTTTGAAATAACTGCCTGCTGTGTAGACGTGGACTAAGTTATTTCGGAATAGCGCTAGTTATTTTGAAATAGTGTTGCAGTGTAGCTGTACTCTTTGACTGCTAATATTTTATGTATGCAGTGCTCATTCTGCACTGACTGCTTTCCAAATACCCAGTAAGGACAGTCCCTAGACAAAGAACCTACTGGGGTTCTACGTGTGGCCTGCAAGATATTTTGTTTACCATTGATTGCCAGATTCTGCTGGTTTCCATCTGTATAGTTTTTTTCCCCTAACAATATTACCCATGTCACACTGTGATGGGGCTCCGGGCAAGCAGAGTCCATGGTGCCCCACACTCCCCGGTTGCCCATGGACGCACTGGGTGGCGAGCAGGCTGCTGAGAGCCCGACGGAGGAGGCAGGGAGCCCAGGGAGCGCTGAGCACCCGGGCACCCGTGCGACCCCCCCCAGCGCTCCTGTCCAGCCTGTTTGGGAGCAGTCTGGGGCTGGCTGGAGGCTGACCGAGTGGGGACGTCAGCTGATATCATCAGCCCGTGCCCAGAAGGGTGGGGCAGGGCCGCATCCGGTGGCCCATTCAAATGGCGCCTGACCCCGGAGAGCAGGGCAGGAGAGCTGGGGGAGAGCCTGGAGAGCCCAGAGAGCAGGGCAGGAGAGCAGGGGGAGAGCCCGGAGAGCAGGGGAGGAAAGCCGGGGGAGAGCCCGGAAAGCCGGAAAAGGGAGCCGGTGGAGAGCCTGGGGACCAAAGGAAAGGAGCCGGGGGAGAACACCGGTGGACAGAAATGGGAAGGACCAGAGGCAGGCCGGACACCGGGCCAGCGACCGCCACGAGAAGGAGGAAGTGGCCCAGGATGGGGACAGGAGGAGGAGTCACTCCATACCCCAAGGGTTGGTGAGTTATGGGGAACCCCCCGCCAACCAGATAATGTACCCACTTTGCTGTCTTTAGGGTCCTGGGCCGGGACCCAGAGCAGGGGCAGGCCCGAGTCCCCCTCCTTCTCCGCAGCACTTAGGGCCAGGCAGGCCCCGCTATCTAAGGGCCGGGCTTACCAGGATCGGGGAACTGAAAGACCTCGGGACTAAGAAAGGCGGAAGCACAGGGTGAGGGCGGGTGGACGGGCACACCGGTGTGGGTGACCCCGATGATGACAGGGCTGTAAGCCTGAGGGGGAGCCTGCCCCGCAACACACACGCATGTAAATCCAGGGCACGTGAAGAGAGGTCTGCCTCTGTATAAAACCATGGTACGCCCATATCTTGAATACTGTGTACAGACATGGTCACCTCATCTCAAAAAAGATATATTAGCATTGGAAAAGGTTCAGAAAAGGGCAACAAAAATGATTAGGGGTTTGAAACGGGTCCCATATGAAGAGAGACTAAAAAGACAGGGACTTTTCAGCTTAAAAAAGAGGAGACTGCGGGGGATATGATAGAGGTCTATAAAATCATGACTGGTGTGGAAAAATTGAAAAAGGAAAAGTTACTTACTTGTTCCCATAACATAAGAACTAGGGGTGATCAAATGAAATTAATAGGTAGCAAGTTTAAAACAAACAAAGGAAAGTTTTTCTTCATGCAGTGCACGGTTGACCTGTGGAACTCCTTGCCAGAGGATGTGGTGAAGACTAGGACTTTAACAGGACTCAAAATAGAACTAGGTAAATTAATGGAGGTTAGGTCCATCAATGGCTATTAGCCAGAATGGGTAGGAAAGGTGTCCCTGGCCTCTGTGTGTCAGAGGCTGCAAACAGATGAAAGGAGAGGGATCATATGATGATTCCCTGTTCTATTCACTCCCTCTGGGGCATCTGGCATTGGCCACTATTGGAAGACAGGACACTGGGATAGATGGACCTTTGGTCTGACCCAGTATGGCCTTTCTTATGTTCTTATGTGTGTTGATAGCACACAACATTGACTGTGAGAGCTATATGCTCCTTCTGCATGCAATCAAAGTGCTGCCATGATTCAATTGGCACAGCCTGCAAATTCTAGGTATGCAGGTGCAATTTGCAAACCACCCTATCCCAGGAGAGTATCTTTGTTACAACAGTCTTGCAGCCCACTGAGATAAAGGAGGGACACTCATGCAGCCCACTCTCTCGCCCTGGTTGCCCATCACGGTCTAAAGACAGATACACAGCCAGTCTGAGGTTGGGAAAGAAAACAACAGTAAGCAATTAATATAATGTCAACTTTACACTAGGCATCCCGGCAGAAGTAGGTCTTAAAGAGGTATTTTAAATATACATGGACTGATCTTGCAAATGAGCTCAGAGAGGTTGTACTGTGCATAGAGGGCCATGTGGAAGCAGACCTACAGACGACTGTATGAGAAGTTACCAAATCAGCATACAAGACTTGGAAGGTATAGAGGCAGGGCTGTCCTTAAGGCCCTACTCAGTACTATTAAACAGGTTCCCCTATGACCAATGGCAGCCTCGGTGGGGGGATGGTTTTTAGAGCTGTGATTTTATAATCTTCAGCCACACACTAATGAAATATTTTGAAAGCAGATTTTAAACTAAGGTTCTGTAGACTAACACAGTAAATTCAGAAACTGATAGCATATACCTGGGGTTGGCAAATGGTTTCATTACCACTTGAATTGCTCTTTCCTGGCTTCAGTGTTCTGCTAATAGGTCTGGCAGGCTTTCTCACTTTTAAAGTAACTAGACCTCTTTGGAGGAAGTGAAGCCACAGAACAGGGATAAGAAGAGATGGGTAGGTGGACATTAAGACTCAGTGATGCCCCAAATTTTCAGGTGCCGTACTCAGATGCATATTCTGTGTGTGGGTAAGGATGGCTCTGAATAGAGGATGATGTGAAAAGTTGCAAGATGAATTCTTTCTATAATTATGTATCTTCATTTCTGCATTGTTTGAGTCTATTAGGAATAAGTATGCCAAAAAAATATTGTAAAAGGATCCTCATTTTCTTATCCTCTCGGGAAATTTAACTAAATTAGTTAATTTGTTTTTTTCTTTCCTAATTATGCTCCTTCCTAGTAGTTCATCTACATAAATGTACAAACATAACTTAGGTTTTTAAATCATCATCACCAATTCCTAGTTCTAATATGGTGTTTATCAATAGATTGCAAGCCCACGATATCCATATTTAACAGGTAGGAAACTGAAGCACAAAGCTAGAAGTGTCTAGCCAAGATCCCCCAGCAGTTTGGTAGCAGACCCAGGAAGAAAATCTGCATCTCCCGAGAGCTAGTCCAGTGCTCTAGCATTTAGACCATCGTGCCTTTCATGGTGCTTATGGTCATGGTATCTAATGCTATATTTCATGAGAAAGGGATGATGCTTAGCACATGAGTTACATGTACAACTAGTAGTGAAGAAGTGTAGAGATGGCATATTGTCTGGGTAGTCCCAAGGTTGTTCTGTTGTTCCCCTTGATAAGACAAGGTAAGCATACATCTAGCTTAGCTTATGATTAACTTTGCTTCTATGTGTAAATTCCAAATAAGCAACATGTATATACATTATTTAAAGATAGTGCAATCACGATAAACATTGCTGATGATATTACATGGATTTTGCCACTAGTGAAACAGACTATATTTTCTGGATTAATTTCTAGAAAACAATGTTGTCCTGGATCATTTGTAGACATGCAAGGTATCACCTTCAACAGTGGTCTGCAAAACACTTGCTATAGTGTATTTTTAAAGCTCGAAAAATGACTTTTATGACATTGTCTAAATGGCTACATTCTGTCTGTGTTAATTTATTAGTCTGTTATCAGCCTCTCTGACAGGTACTGTAGATCACCTATCATAGTGAGAACAAACTAGCCTGACTGGTATTTTATATCATCTCTGTTGCACCGGTCTCAGAGTATAGACAAAATGATGACACAACACTTTGTATATAATTATTACTGTTTTATAACTTTCCAAATTGCCTGGCATTTTAAATTCTCCTGGTGCTAATAACATGGACTGGCTGACTGAAACTTTGAATCATCTTTTTTTTTAATAACCTGGAAAGTATTATTCTCATAAATGCCTAACACCGGTTCAGTTACATGGGTGCATGATGCATTGTGCCTTGCATAGGCTCTGCCTGAGCAGCTGAACCAAACCACTTTTCAGCTTCATGGTGGGTTGATTATATGTGCTGTTTTAATCCTCACAATTCACAATTAGGTTCCTGACCACCATCCTCCTCTCTGACCACCTTGACATTGGAACTCAATAGCTGGGAGATTATACTGAGATATTTTGCAGCCTTTATATTTAGTAAACAATTGTGTGGATTGCCAGACTCTGTGTAATGGGGTTATTTTTGGTATGGGAGTGAAATACTCTGGCTACTGTGCAGTCATAAGGACCTTTGCTATTAGATAGGCATTGTGGTAAAATATGCCTTGTGTAGAGATTCTGGCAAAGGTTGTATGCCTTTTGAAGAAGTCAAATTATAGAACACAGAAATAATGGATTTATGTGGGCTAACCCAAGAGCATGCTCTATTACAGTGTTGAGTCATTTAAATAATTAGCTTATACTCAACCTTTTCTACCTAGTCTCCATTTATTTGAAAATAACCATCAAATTCATCTCCTACACAGTTGCAGTCAAAGCTGAGCCCTGCAGAAATGAAAGGCTGGCACATACTGATTGTCTATAGTATTTTGCCCTCACTTGGGTGTACAAATGATACCATGAGATTGATTGTGATTGACAGATTGCAAATGAGAAATGAAAAGAGATGGTTTTGTGACTAAATCATTGGATTGACGTGCAAATCCCTGCTCTGCAACAGACAAGCTCTGTGACCTTGGGAAAACCATTTAATCTTCCTAGGCCTCTGTTTCTCAGCTACAAAAGCAGGAATAACAGTACTTTTCTACCCTTTTTCTTGGTTATTGAGGTCATAAGCTCTTTGGAGCATGGAATGTTTTTACTACAAATCAGTAGCATGTGTCCGTACAGCATAAGAGGGTTTACTCTGGAGGTTCTGTTGAAATATAAATAACACTAGTAAGCACATGATATATTGAATCACATCCTTTTCACGTGATCAGATCAAAAGCATGTAACATGAGTATCAAGAGGTTAATCGTGATAGACCATTCACAACTTTTTTTCTCTTTTGATTTTAAACAGTTATACCAGTTAATGAAACATGTTTACATCTATCTAGGGAGCACTTATTGAAAATAACTCAGAGGAGTTATTACCTCGTGCTAGTCAAACACTTTGGTGACTTGTTTACAAAGTACCGTGTTCATTAGCTGGATTGTTGTTTTGATCTTTTAACTAGATCTTTTCCTAGAAGTTACCAGGGTGTCATGTAAAATAAATACAAAAGCTTAGAGCCACTAAAGGATTGTAAAGACACTGGACCAAGTCCTGGAGCCTATATTTATTTTCTACTCAGGCGTTTACTTTCATAGTCACCTTTGCTATTATTTATGTTTTCTACTGAAATTATCAAGATTGAAAAAGTTAAAATTGTGCCTGAGTAAGGACTGATCAAGAGCTTTAAGCATTGCAGGGTATGGCCCTGTGAATTAGCAGTCTTAAATCAGAGTGGATAATGCAAGTTTCCTTTGCTTTCGGCAAGTGGTATATAACCCCACATTTTCTGTCTCTTAAATTAAAACAGTCTATGGAAACAATATTTTCAGCATCAGTAATTAAGATTTATAGTACTTTACTATTACTGAATTTCTTCTCAGAGTGTTATTTTTAATAATAGGAGGGGCAATAGTTGCAGCAGAGGTGATTCCCCATTATAGTTCATGTTTGTAAATGTTGACTCCCCAGACTGCATAACATTGTCTACTGGCAGAACCTACTGTGACTTTTCAGACAGGGCAATATTCTTTCAGGGTATGTCTACACAGCAAAGTTATTTCGAAATAACTTTCCTAGTGTCTACACAGCCAAAATGCTATTTTGAAATAAATTCGAAATAGCGGAACACTTATTTCGAATTT
The DNA here is from genome assembly GCA_030068395.1 of Apalone spinifera. Taxonomy (NCBI): domain Eukaryota; kingdom Metazoa; phylum Chordata; order Testudines; family Trionychidae; genus Apalone; species Apalone spinifera. Next base: position 17,926,523 of record CM057847.1, read on the forward strand.
GGAAAACCTCATTCTACGAGGAATAATGCCAAATTCGAAATAGCTATTTCAAAATAAGTGCTGTGTAGACACTTATTTCGAAATAGGGGACCTCCAGCCTTCCCAGGGTGCCCTGCTGGCCACTCCAGCCTCAAACAAGAACACTTCTCTCCCCCTCCCCCACCCCCGGAGCCTTTAAAGGGGTAGACTCTGGCCACAGTGCCTGTGGCAGCTCCAACCCTGCCAGCCCAGAGCCAGCAGTCACTGCCCCTGACCCAGTGGCCCCAAAACATGAGCCAGCAAGCCACTGGCAGCCAGCCCTCCACTGCTCCCCAGGAGCAGTCTGCCAGCTCCCAGAAGCCTGCCAGGGCCCGGAGAAGGCAGGCGCCTTCCTGGTCCATGGTGGAGATCATGGACCTTATTCAGGTTTGGAAGGGATG
>CM057847.1:17946289-17995173 GCA_030068395.1 Apalone spinifera
AAAATCTAAAGGTTTATTAATAAAAGAAAGAAAAGGTTGAGAGCAAGATTGTTACGGAGAATACACTACATACATCAATTACCAACAAATGGTCTGGTAGCACTTTACAGACTAACAAACATGTAGATGGTATCATGAGCTTTCGTGGGCACAGCCCACTTCTTTAGATGACCAGAGTTATGAGTTTAGTATGTTAGTCTATAAAGTGCTACCAGACCATTTGTTGGTTTTTTTCTGTAACAGACTAACTCGGCTACCCCCTGAAGCTTCTGATCAATTACCAAGTTCTTGACCCAGGCTTTTAGCAGAGATGTTACAAACTGCTAGCTGAGAAGTCTCTGGTGTACATCATGTATCAGGATGGCTCAGCAATCCTTCCTAGCTCTGTCCCTACCACGGCTGCATCTGGAAGCAGAAGCAAAATTGAAGACAAGATGGAGATAGCCTCATGGCACTTTTATATTCCTCATGTCTCCCAAGCTGGAGCTAGTCACATGATCAAGTGACCTATCTCTGTTTCACATGCAAGTAGCCATTATGCACTGGCCAGTCTGCAGGTTTCCAGACTCATTCCTCAAGTGTGTTGGCCACTCCGAGAGCCATGGTCCATGAAGCAGAGTTAGTTAGCATAGCCATTTACTGAACAATCCTTCCTCACAATAGGCAGTCCAGGCCCATTGCTCCCTCCCAGACAGAGAACATTTACAGTACAAGAACAGAGGCCATATTCATACAAAAATCATACAAGTACATGAGTAGCATACAGAGAATCAGTAAAGCATATGCTTTCATTTGACACCTCACATGGCCCACTTTGTACAGAATTTGGGGCAAACACCACTCGTGGGTGCAACAGTTCTGTGCCTTAAAGATGTACCTTCCCTGAGCAGTCCACGTAGATGTCAGTCCACTAGTGATCCAACCAGTGCTTGCTTTAGCATACAAAAGTAACCCTTCCTGTTGATGTATTCTGTGGCAAAATGATCTGTAACCAAAATCAGGATATGCATGCCATCTATCAACCCACTGCAGATTAGGAACCCCATTGCTGCAAAACCATCTACTGTGTCTTGCACATCGCCCAGAGTCACAGCCCTTAATAGCAGAATGCAATTAAAGGGCCTACTCGCTTGCATCACAATAGACCCCATGATGGATTTCCCAACTTCAAACAAATCAGTAGCAATTGGGAGTGGCAAGTTTTCACAAACTGATTGCCACTTACTGTAAGTGATGATCTTATTTTGGTATCACTGCACTGGTGGGTGAGGGCAAGTTCTGCATACAGATCCAGAAATGTAGTCTTGAACATTCAAAATTTCTGCACCAACCGCTTGTCATTCCAAACTTGCATGACAATGCAATCCCACCAGTCACTTCTCATTTCTAGAGCCCAAACCAGCACTTCACCAACTGCAGGTGCCCTGTGAATGCCACCAACAACTTGGCATTGTTTTTTATATGTTTCACAGCAAGGAATCTTCATGTTCCCAGTAGCTCCTCTGGCAGCTCTGTAAATACTGTGGGATTAGGCACCCCATGCTTCTCACAATAATGCAGGATCTACGCTTCTCACAGATGGTGAACAGGGAAGCAGTCATGGGTTTGTGGTGATTTTGAAAAGAGGCCTCAAACATTATGGGATGCAAGATGAAATTATAGGAATGAGAGCACTGCATTATGGGACCTTGAAATCATGCTTCCAGTCATCCTTCCTCGACTCATTTCAGCCCCATGAGGTAGTGCAAAGTTTTCCAAAAACTCCCTTCGCTATATGGTGGTGAGTTATACAGTGGGATTGTTAGCCATGATACACTACTCTCTGCATGTTAGAAGAGACTTTTGTTGGTTCTGTGTCCATATGTGTATCTGTATTTGGCCACGTTTTAAAAGGATTCCCTTTTAACTTTCTCCAGAAAAAGAGTAACTATTTTACCCAAAAAATCACAGAAAATTAAATTTAGCTGTCCTTCTAACAGAAACTGTGATAAACTTAGAAACTAATAGTTACTAGACTGTGAAATAGAGAAATCATCAGGGCTCGACAATTAGTGTAATCATCTCGCCCGTGGCAAGTAGATTACAAGCTGGCACAGCTGCGCAGTGCGGTCAGTGCATGTGTAGCGCGGTCTGCACATGCGCAGAGTGTCGAACCGTGCGGCCGGCGAGTGGGGCTCTCTGCCACTTGGCGAGCCCTGGAGATCATAATACTGATTTAAGAGAAAAGTTCAATGCAACTCTCACTGTGGAAACTCTACAAATGCCTCCATAATACATGCATGTGCATACTCTTGAAAAGAAGTTACTCACCTTGTGCAGTAACGATGGTTCTTCGAGGTGTGTCCCCCCGTGGGTGCTCCAATGTGGGTGTTTGGCTTGTCCTAGCACCACAGATCAGAGATCTTTTAGCTGTTGTCCGCTGGACCGCGCATGCGCGGCGGCCATGTTGTGGTTTTTCGTGCCATTTCCAGTCGCGCGGTCTGGCTCCAGCCAGTTCCTTCTGATCATCGCGGTCTGAAAGACATAAAGAACAGACTCCAAAGAGGGGAGGAGGGCAGGTAGTGGAGTACCCACGGGGGGATACACCTCAAAGAACCATCATTACTGTACAAGATGAGTAACTTCTTTTTCTTCGGGTAGTGGCCCTATGGGTGCTCCACTGTGGGTGACTTTACAGCAGTGACTGGAGTAAGGCGCCGTGGAAAGTACTGCGGTGGCTACAGCTGCCTCACTCATAAGAATGTTTGGTAGCACATAGTGTCTTGCAAATGTGAAGTTCGAGGATCAGGTGGCCGCTTGGCCAATGTCTTTTAGGGGAATCCCCTTGAGGAAAGCTGCTGAGGAGGCCATTGCTCTAGTGGAGTGGGCCATGAGGGTATGTGGAAGTGGAACGTTCCTTAACTCATAGCAGCATCTGATGCAGGAGATGATTATTCTGGAAATTTGCTGCAACCCCTGGTGTGATAGTCTGTCGAAATCAGCAAATGCTGTGACTTCCGCAATTCGTGAGTCCTTTTGATGTAAAAAGCCAAGGCCCTGAGGACGTCAAGGGAGTGTAGTCTTGATTGATGTTCTGAAGCGTGTGGTTTCAGATAGAATACGGGTAGAATAATCGGTTCATTTATGAGGAAGGAAGAATTAATCTTAGGTAAAAGAAGGATGGTTGGGGATGCAGGATGACCTCTTGTGGTGTAAAGATGGTGCAGGGGGGATAAGCTGAGAGGGCCGCTAATTCCCCCACTCTACGAGCAGATGTGACAGCTAGGAGGAATACAACTTTCATCTTTAAGGTATTAAAGTCACATGTGGCCAAGGACTCAAATGGTGGATGCATTAGGGTATTTAAGACCAGATCTAAATTCCACACATCTGGAGGTTGTCTGTGTTCAGGGATAAGGTTGGTGAGGCCTTTAATAAACCTTTTCATAATTAGATGGGAGAAGGGGTGTACTCCTCTATAGGCTGGTGAAAGGTTGTAATAGGTGCACCTTCAGCGATGAAAGGGTGAGCCCAGCATGCTTAAGGTGAAGAATATACTTTAAAACTGCGTGTAATGTGTCTCTGATAGGGTCCAGGTTCTGGGTTGAGCACCATTGTTGGAATCTTAGCCATTTCTGCAGGTAAGTAGTGCGTGTCGAGGATTTTCTGCTGTGTAAGAGAACATTTCTGACTTCATGGGAACAACTCATCTCTGTCTGTTTGAACCAATTAGGAGCCATGTGGAGAGAGCGAGGTGATGCGGTTGTGGGTGTAGTATCCAGCCATGATCCTGTGTGAGCAAATCGGGTTGACTAGGAAGATGGTACGGAAGATGAGGTGACATTCGAAACAGGTAAAGAAAACAAGGCGGGCTCCTATGAACTCTATAGACCGTTGTAGCGTAAGGGAAGACTTTTGAATGTTGACTATGAGTCCCAAGGCATCGAAGAGAGACCTTGTGATAGCGACAGCTCGTAAGGCTTCCTCAAAGGAAGGGGCTCTGAGGAGGCAGTCTAGATATGGGAAAATAATGATCCCTAGTCTATAAAGAAACACCACCACAACAGCTAGTGTTTTGGAGAAAACCCTCGGGGCTGACAATAGTCCGAATGGAAGGACCTTGTATTGGTAATGGTTGTTGCCTACTAGGAAATGGAGGAATTGTCTGTGAGCCGGGTGAATGGTAATATGGAAGTAAGCATCCTGCAAATTGAGGGATGCAAACCAGTCGTGTTGCTCCAGAGCCGGTATGATTGCTGCTAGTGTCACCATTTTGAAGCGCTGCTTGTGGAGATATTGATTCAGCTGCCGAAAGTCAAGAATGGGTCTTCAACCCCCTGGCTGGGAGTAAAAACTCCTGCCTTCGAACGCCTCCGGAACCCTCTCTATTGCTCCTATGTCAAGTAGGTGGGCCACCTCTTCTTTGAGAAGAGATTTGTGAGATGGGTCCCTGAAGAGGGAGGGAGAGGGAGGAGTGGAAGGGGGTGGGGACACAAATGGGATCACGTAGCCTGATGTTATGAACTGCATGACCCATCGGTCTGATGTTATTGCACCCCAATGATGTTGAAAGGGTCTCAAACGATGGTGAAAGAGCATTTTGGTGACATTGCAGCTGGGCAACAATTGGATGGCTTGCAGTCCCTCGATGTTCCCGTCAATCCTGCTGCTTGTCTAACTGCTGATGGGCTAGTCTAGGCACCTGAAGACGGCGCTTGTGAGAATGCTATCTTACTCCCTGAGGGCCATATTGTCTAGGCTGAGGCGGTGCATAGGAAAAAGGCCTCTGTCTTTGGTAGGGTGTATACCGCCTTCGCCTGAAAGGTGGCATATACATCCCCAATGTTTTCAGTGTTGTACAGAAGTCTTTCCCAGAGTGGAGGACTTGATTGGTCTTATTCGCAAAGAGACTTTGCTTATTAAAGGGTAAGTCCTCCACCTTATTCTGGAGTTCCTTGGGGACTGCTGCCATATGGAGGCATGAAGCCCTACGTATGACCATGGATGTGGCTGCTGCATCGACTGTGTCCAAAGCAATATGGAGCGTGGAATGGGAGGAGGTGTATCCTTCCTGTATGATCGCCTTCAGGACTTGGCACTTGGCCTCCGGGAGATGTTCAAGAAGAGGGACCAGTTTGGCGTAATTATCAAAGTTGTGATTGGTCAGTAAGGCCGAATAATTCGCCATGCAGCGTGTCAGAGTACATCTTCCTGCCTAATAGATCGAGCCTCTTGTTATCCTTGTCCCTGGAAGTATTTTTATATTGAGGTACTTTGGCTCTTTGTTGGGCCGTATCCACGACCAGGGAGTTTGATTGAGGATGGTTAAAGAAGAACTCCATACCCTTGGCCGGGACAAAGTATTTCTTGTCCGCCCTTTTGTTGGTGGGTGGAGCAGAGGCTGGGGTTTGCCAGATGTTGTTGGCAATCTCCAATATTGCCTCGTCCAGTGGAAGGGCAACCATGGATGAGTGGGATGGATGCAGGTTTCTCAGCAGGTGATATTGTTTCTGCTGGACCTCTCCCAGTTGGACCTTCTGGCTTTCAGCGACTCTTTTGAACAGCTCTTGGAAGTCCTTTAGGGTGTCAATTGGTGAGGTGTCTCCCTGAAATATGGCATCATTGGGGGAAGAGGAGGCCACATCTGTGGGGGATTGTTGGTGAGAATCCTTCGGTATCTGAAAGATGGGCAGTCTTCACCGTGATGTGCTGGGCCACTGCTCATTGGTTGCCAGTGGGCATAGGTGGCCTGCCTGTACTAGGTGGGGAGACAGACCTGCTCTTGTCTGGTGAGGTGTATGAAGGAGCAGGTGAAGGTGATATGGCTCTTGAATGGGCAGGTGAGTGGAGTGAGTGCTCCCTGGAAGTACAGTGTCTACGCCAACGGTCGTCATGGTATGGAGAATACCTTTGATCACCTCTGTAGTGGTCCCTGTAATGAGAACTCCTGTGATCTGAGGGAGATCTCTGTGATCTGGATCGTCCCCTTGAGTAAGATGGTGATGGAGAATAATAGTGGTGATAGTAGTTGATGTCTCGGATGAGGTGACATGCTGGATGCAGAATATCGTGACTGAGAAATATGATTGGTTGAGTGGGATGGTCGTACAGGTGGAGAAGGTGGTTCGGGAGAGAAGGCTTCTGGCTCAGGGCTAGAAGATGGAGTAGGGAGTCTGTGCGTCTTCTTCCTTACCCCACCCGGTACGTAGCACGGTGTGTTGGTGATGTGGATGGCATCAACCTAGGAGTCGTTATGACTTGGGAAAATGTCAGTTCCACATGTATTGGTGCCGGCGGAGCAGTGGTTGAGGTCCTTGGTGCCGACGCGCTTGGAGATGCCGGAGTCGATGCCGGTGGTGGAATCGGTGCCGGCAGACTGGGTGCTGACGTAACCGGTGCCAGCACTCTTGGTGCCGGGATGTCTGGTGCTGATGTCACCACTATTGACCAATTCGGTACTGAGGATGTCGGTGCCGAGGGTGCCGCTGGAATCGGAGCCGATTTAGGGCGAAGTGTGGTACGCACTGCTGGACTCGGTGCTGAAGTGCTATGCACCTGCTTCTCTTTTTCTGGTCTACGGCACACCATCACTCCTGAGGTGCCCGGTCTATCACCTGTACTCACTCTGGTCAGTGGTAAGGAGCGAGACGGAAAAAGAGTTTTCTTCTTATGTGCCACCGTCGGAGAAGCGTGGCGAGATGGCTTCGCCGGAGGGTCTGACTGAGGCCGAAGGGCTTTATCAAACAGTAACATTTTTAGCCGCATTTCGCAGTCTCTTTGTGCCCTTACCGTAAGTTTCAAACAGTGGCAACACTTCTGGGGAACGTGCCCCTCTCCGAGACATCTTATATAAGATGAATGTCCATCACAAGCCGGCATGGATTCCTTACATGCTGCACACTTCTTGAAGCCTGGGGAGCCAGGCATTTCAACAATCTAACTGAACCTAATGAACTTTAACTTTTAACTTGGGGGGGGGGGGGGGGGAAGAACGCGCTAACAATAAACTAGATAACACTAGGAAGTAATAATAATAACTATATACAAATTTTTCTCTCTCTCAGGTCCTGTCAGGATTGACATGAGAGGAAGCTGTTTCTCCGTCTTTGCCCTAAGACGGTTAGGAGGCACTGGTAGGAGCCGGACCGTGCGACTGGAAATGGCATGAAAAGCCACAACATGGCCGCAGCGCATGTGCGGTCCAGCGGACAACAGCTAAAAGATCTCCGATCTGCGGCACCAGGACAAGCCTGACCCTCACAGTGGAGCACTCACGGGGACACTACCCGAAGAAGAACCTCTATTCACATGATTAGATCTTTCATTACTCCCACTGGCTTCAGTAGGACAACTCAGATAGGTAAGAGTTGGCAAGTTCAAGCCCATAGTTTGTACATCTTATTGGAAACTTTAGAGCTACGTCTACACCAGTGTTTCTCAACCTTTTTTTTATAAGGTACCCCTTTTTCAAAAAAAAAAAAAAATTATAAGTATGCCCCTGTACCTACAGCTTTTCAACACACAATTTTTTTCTACCATTGCAACACATTTGTTTAAACAACTTAATCGTAGTCAGTGGGCAACGAAATTTTTGGATTAAAAAGTACAAATGTAATAAAGCGCTGTAAAACTTAAAACAAAAATTCAGTTTTCTCCAAATTTCAGTTGTGTTGATATACACCACCACACTTCTCTCAAATACCCCTAAGGCTACCTGTACCACTGGTTGAGAAACACTGGTCTATACTTCAGGCTTCTTGCGCAAGAAGCTTTTTGCGGAAAAGATCTTACGCAAAAACTTCTTGTGCAAGAGTGCATCCACACTGTAAAAGCGCATCGGAAAAGCGATGCACTTTTGCGCAAGAGCGCGTCCAGACTGCATGGACACTGTCTCACAAGAAAGCTCTGATTGCCATTAACAGAATGGCCACCAGGGCACCTGTACTTCTTTTTAAATTCTGTAGGGTGAGTTGATGCAAGACATTATTATTTTTAGCTACTATTCGCAGCTGCCATGACAAATTTTACTCTTGATTCTAAATCAAGTTTGTTTTCAGCACTTACAAACTATACTATAAATTGTCTAGAAAAACTTTGTGGAATATGAAGTCTTTTTGAATTATGCTAAGGATAGATTTGACTTATGAAGTTTGAGTTTTTTCTGTAATATTTATGCAAAACATAAATAATGGTGCTAAGAAGTCCTTGATAGTACTGAATGTCATTTAATCACTAATAAATAAATATACAATATAATATAATATAATATGTTTGTCTGCACTTGTGGTCATATTGTTCAAATAAAGGCTAATTATTTTGTTACTAAACCAAACAAATGACAAATTGCAACAAGTGAGAATTCTGCTCCACCCATGCCACTATCAGCTTCTGTTTATTATAACCTTGCAATCAGTGACTAAAGTATTAGAATTAGTAACAAATCTGAAGTAATTACTGTTCATTTTGTATTCTTTTATGATAATTGTATGCAAACTATCCTATAAAACTACAATCATCACAATCTACTTTGTGAATCTGGCTTGCTAAAAAAATTGCAGCAAGCATGCTGCAGTTCAAGCAGAAATCTGCACCGGTGACAGCAGGGGAAATGCTGCTCAAACAAATCATTATATTCATTGTTTCCTGAAAAAGCTTGTGCAGGATACAGCCCTCTCCCCCCCAAGCACTCAACACTCCCATTGATTTCATTGGCAATTCTAGAGGTTCAAGAAATGCAGGATGATGGCCTAAGTCTATTTAAAAACAAGTACAGTAAACTTCCAATAATCCGGCACCTTTGGGACCCAGTGGGTGCCGGATTATTGGATATGCCGGAGTACCAGAAGGGGGGCTATGAGGTGTTGGGGAGGGGGTGCGGTGAGGAGCTGCGCAGTGTGGGCAGCACTCCAGCTGTTCTGCCCCTGGCTTCCCCAAGTCTGCTGCTGGTCAGTTTCGGCAGCGGCGGACTTGGAAAAGCTGGGGGCAGAGCAGCTGGAGTGATGCTGGGTTGGACCCGCAGCGCCGCCCCTCACCTGAGCGGCACTGCGGGACCAGTCCGGCAGCACTCCAGCTGCTCTGCCCCCGGCTTCCGCAAGTCCGCCACTGCTGAAACTGACCAGCGGCGGACTTGGGGAATCTCTGCCCCTCTGCTTGCCATGGACAGAGACTGCTCTGGCTGGGATGCTGGAGCTACCCGACTGCAGCAGGCCAGGGCACCTCACAGACAGGGACTGCTCCAGCATCCTAATTGGAACAGCTCCTGTCTGCAAAGGTACCAAAGCTCACCAAGGATAGAGGCTGCTCCAGCTAGGATGCCCGAGTCTCTACCTGCAGCGGGCTCGGACCTGCTCCAGCCCCCACCAGCTAACCTTAACTGCGGTAAGTCTCCTCCATTAAGGTTGAGACTTATGGGTTAACCAGTTAAACCTTCACATCCCTAATGCAAGTCACCAGAAGTATTATGTGCCACAGCTGTTTGTACATTAAAAGACTAATTGACCTACATTTTCTGAGGCAATTAGTGATTTGGGGATATCAGTTTAATACATCTTAAAGGAACTTGATTTTATGAGGGCAAACAGAGAAATGTCTTTTACAGGGTTTCAAGTTAGCAATCCCATCATCAAGTTACTTGTGAAAATATATACAACTTGTATTTAGACACTTGTGTAGTTTTTACTCTTATTTGGATATATACTTTCTAAGCAACATCTTAAATTCCTCTGAATCAAATCCACGTGTCTATAGTTCTACCTTTTATAAAGTGCACCAAAATGACAAAGTATGATGCCTTTCAGTTGTAACACTTTTATGTTTCTAAGGTAACTTCTTCTGCAAGCAATTTGGTGGTGTTGATTCAAATACCACTTAAAAAATAAAACTGTTTTAGAATACTTGTGGTAAAAATTTATTCTTTTATAGGAAGATTAAATACTTTTTAAAGCACATTAAAAGATTAAAACTTCCTTTCTCCCATTAAGAATTAATAAATATTTCATAATACAAACTCCTACCTACAGTATTTCCCCAGCAGCATTTGAATAGCCCTTACTACCTGGCACTTTGATTCTGGGAACTGTATATCTTATGTAAATACTTACTTAAAATGAGTTCTAATTAAACATGTTCACATAGATAATGCTCGTGCAAAATCAGGAATGTGGGGTTCAGTCTTCATAATTAGATAAGGTGACCATATTTTCCCCAAGGGAAAATGGACACTGCACTAAGGAAATGAAAGTTTAACCTGCCCGGCCTAGGCAGGGAGGGCTACTCCAGCCCAGCAAGGCTGGAGCAATGCCCCCCCCCCCCTTTAATCAGTTAACACATTAAACAACGTTTAACAGGTTAGCCAATGAAATAGGATTTTACATCCCTACATGTCACAGGTGTGAGCGAAAGTTACTTCCCATAGCTGACCTATGGCCTCTGTCTTTCCCTCATGTGCAGGATTGGCCTCAGTCCCTATGCCATGAGCTTGTGGAATCGACTTCAGGCCACCCCCCCACACCCTACCTGCATGTGGGGCAAGCCCAAGTCCCCTCTGCTATCCCCTGTGCATTCAGCCAGCCCAAGACTCCCAGCCACTTGGGGCCTGATACAAGCCCCACTTGCTCCTCCACCCCATTCTCCCTCCCGCGTAACACTGTCCTGCTAAGGGTTGCAGCCCGAAGTTTTGGCAAACCTGTGCCTTTGTCCAGTTTGCTCTTATCCACTCACGCTCAGGAAAGGAGGAAACGGACAAATCTACAGAAAAAGTCGGGGCAGGGCATTTAAAAAAAAAAAAAAAAAGAGGATTGCCCTGCCCAAGCGGCTCATATGGTCACTCTATAATTAGCCTGCGTTTCCCCCTCAATGCCTCCTCCCTCCCGTCTCTTTGTCAGCGAACTGCTTCTTGAAGAGCGTCGCACTCAGCGCGTGGCCAGTTTTAGCCGCCAGAGAGCAGGAGACGGCTGTCCCGAGGCTCCCCTGCAGAAGTGCTACGAGGCCATGGATTGCCTTCGCTGTGGGCCCCGGGCGAGTCTCTGTGGCCGCTGCCCTGCGCAGCACGGGGCGGCACCGCCCAGCCTCAAAGGGCTGCTGGGTCAACGGACTCTAAACGGCTGGGACACGCTACGGTGATGGGGCCGTAGACGTACGCGAGGAGAAGGGCACCGGGGGGGGGGGCCTCCCTGTGAGACACACAGTGGGGTGCCCAGCCCTTCCGCTGCTGCCCTTGGAGCCAGCCACAGACGCGACCACTAGCCCTGCTCCCTCCCAGCGGTCGCGAAGACAGAAGCTCTGGCTCCTAATAGGCACCCTCCGGCGGCAGGGCCCTACGCGCGCCTAGGAGTCTCATGCTGGTCACAGGCCAAGACGAGCCCTCCCCCCCTCACCCCGCGCTTTCTCGGGGCCTCACTACCCGCTCTACGCAATTGCGCGCCCTTCTGCACGCACCGTCGTAAAAGCTTCTCTCGAACGCCTACGTCATTCCAAGCGCCCAGCCAATCAGCGGTGGGTAAAAACTGCGCCCGCGGGTCGGGAGTTGTGGGCTGGCATCGTTTTTGAGCGACAGCTAAGCGCGGCTAGTCAGCGAGGGCTGCCGCGCCACCACCTCCCCCCTCTGCGGGCAAATCGCTGCTAGAGAAGAGGCGGGGCCTCCTACCCACCCCCCCCTCTCGGCAGCGCACAGACGGACAGTCCTCTTGTCCAATGAGAGGCGAGGCCGCCTGCGCAGCGGCTGTGTTCGGAGCCAATGGGAGCACCAGCTGGGCGGAGGCCTGAGGTTTCCAAACGCTTCGCGGCGCCATGGGCTGAAAACTAAACCGAGATGGAATCTCCCAGTCTGAACCGGTTTGAGCCGGTTCCGAGTCTGTGGCACTAGGAGGGGGAGAAACGCTGCGCTCACTCCCTGCCGCCGCTGCTGCCTCCGCCGCTGTGTGTGTGACCTGCTCACAGGGGAGCCCGCAGGGGGAGCCGCCGACACACCCGCCGGGGCAAAGTTTAGTGCGAGCGGGGGGGGGGGGGGGGAATGGGGGTGAACTGAGCCCCGGCCAGATCAAGGGGAGAAGCAGGGGCCCGGGCAACCAGAGACTCAGCCAGAGGAGCCCGGGGCCTGGGGAGTGACAGACCCGGGGCCCACCAAAGCAGCGGGGCTGGGGAGCTCGGGACTCAAGGAGCCCCAGGAAAGCAGCTAGCCGGGCCTGGGGAACCAGAGCCAAGCCGCCGGGAAGGGAGGGGCTCCATCCCCTGCGCTGGGCGGCCTAGGCCCCGGAGCAGGTAGTTGGGGGCCGAGTCCTTGTAGGGGGAGCCAGGGGCCGCAGGGAGCGAGTGAGCTTGGCCAGGGGTTAGCAGCAGCCCGCGCTGAGCGAGTCATACAAGCAGCCCAGTGCACGCTTGCCTTGGAGGCGGTGGGGGGGAGAAGGGTGACACCAATAAACGCTCAGTAGGGGAGAGGGCGCGCGCGTGTGATTTCTCCTCAATTTTTTTTGGTGTGGTTGGAAACTTCACTCCCCCCGCCCGCATTTTTTTAAAGGCCGAGGCGGTAATAACTATTTAGGTAAGTAACTCTTATACTCTGGGGTGAAAATCGTGGGGTGCGTGGTCGGACGTATTTGGGGGTGGAGGAAGTGGGAGGGTTAAAAGGGATTCTCAGCAGGAGGGTGGGTGTGTGGAGGGCAGAAAGTCTCGGGTAGGCAAGGCACAATGGGTGTAAGAGTCAGGGCGGGAGTCGCGTGCTCTTCAGGGTGCAAACATCAGACGTGTCGGCTCTGCAATTGACTAGAGAGCAAATTCTACCACTGATGCTATGGGTGTGGGGAAAGAAGGAGCGTGGTGTGGGGAGGTTGCTGGGAGGGCTTGTTGGGGGTGGGGTAGATTGTGGTCATTTTGCGCCTTTGGTTATATGTGAAGTGTGGGGCTGGAGCCAGTGTTGGGAACTCGAGAAATTAGGGACATAATCTGTAAATTATTAGGAGTGGAAGTTTCCAGAAATATTTTTGTGTGTCTGTGCAGCAGTATTGAAACGTCCGCCTGGATCACGTGGGGTGGCCCTGTATACAACGCAGGGACCGAGAGGAGGGAGGGGCTGCAGTGTCCCTACTGCTCTCCGCAAAGAAACCTAACAAACCTCCTTCTGTTCCTAATCCCCGATCTCTTTCTCCTTCCCTTCCGACAGATACTTTAGTATTGACTGTCAGAAAAACTGATTGACGTGTAGTTGTGTGTTTTTAATAGTATAACGTTCCGTGTACTGCGGTATTCTGGCTGGTTTGCAAGGGAAGTCAGTTAAGGCCTTTACAGAGAGTGGGTGTGCATCTGTATGTTCACGTGTGTGTGTGTATGCAGTATTTGTGTACATCAGATATCTTGTTGATAATTCGAATGTATTTGCCTTGATTTGGATATATATTCTTTAATCTGATGAGTCTGCTGCTTAGGAAAGAAATTTAACTGAAGTTCTGCTACCCATTATTGCTATACACACACATACGGGGGAAGGAAACAAGCTCTTTCATTAGTGTGTGGAACTGCGGCATTAACTTTAATATAAATGCCCACTACATTTTTATATGTCTAAATTGATGTATAATGTATGTGCTGTGCAGGTCTAATCGTGCTTAGGCTGTGGGAATAGAAAAAAAGGAAACTTTAAATTGCCTGATATAAATAATCCTGTTAGCTTTAAAGAGTGTGGTGGGATGCTGATTTTTACTTCCATTGTAGTTAGAAGTGGAGCTGTTCACTAGCTGAGTTGGGCGGGGTTAACTGTATGTTTCGGGTGGCTACTTCTATACTTAAATGAATCGTGCTGCTGCTGCCCCCGCACAGCCTGAAGTAGTAGTTGAGTTGTATTTGACCTAGAGTTTAATTTGAGTGTTTTTAAGCTTTTTTTACTTTGTTGTGTGGATGTTCTAATTCACTGAGCACAGCTAATTTTAAAATTGCTGTTCTGATGTGTTTATGGAACGGTAATCGGTATGCTTGGTATAAGCATTTTTGCACTTCATGCACAAGGCCACTGTAACCTCAGGTAGCTCTGTAAACAAGTCTCCATTCTTCTGGGTTTTGGCAAGTGTAAGATCCTTCCCTTATTTATTAATTGTAATAGTATTTAGTTTTCATTTTTCAGTTTTATACACTAGCAGTTGGAAGCAGTTCTAGGTGCAGGCTGAAGTATGGATTGGAGTGAGCGTCTAGCAGATCACATACAATACTATAGGCTTGATCTGGGCACATTATTAGGAATAGGCAATCAAGTTAATCGCAGTTGGCATTGACCACAAAGCCGCCATTTTTGTATTTCAGTTCACCAATAGGTAGGTCATTTTGGAGATAATGCTGGGAGTGGCAAAGCACTCTATTAGAAGTGTTTCCTTTCTGCTTTCATGCGGCTAATAACTTCTAGTCACGTGGAGGTTGAAGTGCGCTCCAAAGACCATTTTAAAGCAATTGGAGGTGGCTTGCACCTACATTGAATGTGTCTGTCAATTTAAACGGTTGGTTAGATTTGCAAGCAATATCCTACTTTAATGTTTAGCCATGTGCTGCAGATGCAAACGGAAGGGGGCGTGTCTGAATGGAAAAGGGGGAGTTAAATGTAACTCGAAGCATATATTAATTGGCTAGTTTTAATGCTTCTTTTACCAATTGGCTCTTTGTCCAAGATGTAATTGTAGTTCTCCCCAGAAAGGAGGATTTTCCAGAGACAAAAAAGAAATGTCAGATTTTTTCTACTTCATATTAACTTTTGTATGTGCAATTTGTATCATCAAAATGGATATGGAATTCATATTTTTGAATGAAAAATTTGACAGCTTAGGGTGGATTACTTTTAAAATATAGAAGATATATTTGATTTCAAAACTTGGTTATGCTTCAGATCATATCAAAATCATATGATAAAAGTGATAACCTAGGTAATCAAATGAATCTCTAATGTTTATGCCAACACACTAATTATTGAGTGAATTGTGTGACTGATGTATGTCTCTGGTATTAAAACACTTACTTAGTATGCTTGGCTATGTAAATCCTAATGAAAGAAATTTTCTGAATGAGCATTTCTGAATCTAATCTCTCACATTTAGATTAGTAATTAGTTTCACAAACATGGGATACAGCTCAAGTGTGAGCTTAAAAATTAAACTTTGATAGAATAAATCAAACCTGGTTTATTTGAAAGCAAGAAATAATTTGTAATATACGTTAGCAATTATATGGGGAAGATGCAGATGACTTCCAATATTGTTTTCTGGTGAATGGGGGGGAGGGAGGTGTCTAATCCAACTATTTATTTAGTATTAAGCTTGTTTTGAAATAGAGCTTTCAGTTGTCCTTGTGGCTCGACTTCCAGATAGCTCCAATGCTTCTGGTGGTGTTTAGGGGTTTTGCTGATGCTAGCCCACGTTACAGGTATAACTGAAAAAGGCAGTCATACCCCATAGCTGCATGGGAAAGTTAAGAGCAAGAGGGCATGGTAAAGCTAGCCAAACACCTACAAATCAAACAGCTGATCAGACACCTACAAATCAAATATTATAAAGAGTCCCCAGCCAGCTAATTCTCTTCCAAATAATACCTTGCTAGATTGTAGCTGAGCTTCTTTCTTGCCTTCACTGCTTTTTATGCCCCATCAATCTTTTATCGCCTTTTGGATAAATTTTTCAAGCTTCGAATTTTCCTTGAACTGTACTTTGATACATGTGTGTGTGTTGTAAGGATGTGAAAGTATACCCGTTTGAATGGTTGATAAGCCTGGGCTTATTGGTTACCGTTAACAATTACACACAGGCTCCTGGCAGGCTGTATTAGAGCTAGCAGCTCAGGGGTGGCAGCCAGCTCCCTGAAAGCGGGGCTACAGGTGGGAGCTGGTGTGTACTGGCTCTGATGTCTCACATTGTGGGTGCTTGTAACCACTGAAATTTTCAGTGGATACACAGTTACTCAATTACCTCTTAACATCCCTAGTATGTTTGGATGGAAAATATTCTGAGAGTAGGCTTATTCCTTTAGTATGGGAGCCTTCACTGTTCTCTCTTTAGTAAGTTTTCTTTTTAGTTAGAAGTGGGCAAGTAAGTTATGCTGAAAATTTAATGAATGTGGTTTTATTTCTCTTTGAAAAATTGTTCCTAGCATACCCCTGAGTTTTCCAGTTTTCTTGTGGTGTTAATTCTTGGTGCAGCTACCTCATTTGTGAACAGTTCATTGCAAGTATTTGAAAATTGGTCTGGGCTTGTGTTGATTGGATACATTGGTGGTTCAGTTTAAAAAAAATGTGCATGTATTGGCCATATACTTCAAATATGTTTGTTTGGGGTAAAAATTCAAGTCTGTCTGAATATTCTTTAATATTTAAATTCAATGTTTTGCCAAATATTCCTATTGGTAAACAAGAGTATTTGCAGAAAATGAACACCCAGAAAAATTACCTCCAGGTGAAACTAAATTTTAAACACATTGGCTTTTTTTTTTTCCTGCTAACATAGCTTCTCTTCAGTGTGGCTTGCTAATGCTGTGGCATGTTGAATTCTGCTTCTCATGCCTGGAATTTTACCTGGAATGGAAAACAAGGCTAACTAAACTGATAGCTTATGCACATGTATTAAGTCTTCTGTGTAAAACCTACTGCCAACTTGTTTGGCATGATAATTTAAAAAGTTTTCAGATGTGGTCAGTATTTCTTTTAAAACTATTTGCAGGATTGCACTTTCATAATTCACCATGGAGTAACATTTAACAAAATATTATATGCGATATCTAAGAATACTTAACTGTGTGCTGTTTTTCTTATCAGTTGTGAAGTGAGATGGATATATTCAACAGATCACTTATAAGCTGGTGTAGAGATAGTTTCATGCACACTTGCTAGAAACTGATTGATTTCTTTATTTTGATCTGATTCATTTTATTTTTCAGTACTCTATGCCAGCAATTATGACAATGTTAGCAGACCATGCAGCTCGTCAGCTGCTGGATTTCAATCAGAAACTGGATATCAATCTCTTGGACAATGTGGTGAATTGCCTGTACCATGGAGAAGGAGCTCAGGTAAAACATACGTTTAAAAATATTGGAGTCTTAATTTAAGAGTATTGTAAAGTTGGCTATATTGAAAACTTTACGTTAGTCTATAAATACTTAGAAGAAAATGAAATAAAACAGTTAAATTCATTTAAAGCTCACCCAGTACATTTAAACAAGAAGTTAAACCTCCTATATGACTAGGATACTAATGGAAAGAGTATTTAGTAGTTTGGTGACGAGGTTCCTTAAAAATTGGCAAACTACCAGATGCTGATTTGTATCCAAGTGTTTAAAGGAAGCCTTAAGATAAAACAAGCATTAAGAGAACATTAATACCTAAAAGGATCTACTTACTTGGTATTTTCCAATGTCTATTCTTCTGTTAAAGGTATGGGAAAGTGCCCCTTGATAAGGGCTGTCTCCTCAGTCCAATTTTCCTTCAGGGAAGTTGTAATCATGCCATGTTTGACATTCGGTTAGCATGAAAATAACTGTGATGTCACTAATTCACCATTGACTTTAGTCCAGGATCATATTTAAGAGGGAGACAGTCTGTTTAAAATAACTCTGGTTTTTATGAATGACCAAAGAAATGATGTTGCATGCATTTTAAAAGTTGCTTTGTGTCATCTGTGAGTGAATCTTTTATGGCCTTTTCAAATCAGTTTATCTAAGCACTATGTAAAAGTTAGTTTAATTGTTAAGGATAAGTATTGTGCAAAAATACTAATGTTTATTTTTCTGTTTTTACTACCTGGACAGTATCACAGATTTCTTGACAAATAATGGCTTGTAGCAAGCTACACCCTAAAGCGTCATATGGTGAATAAAATTTGAAGACTGCAACAGTATCATAAGGGTACTAAATACTTGGAAGGGTGCTAAACACTGTTGTCCCCTTTCCCAGGTCCCCATCACTAAAACAGATAATACTAACCCCACACATGCCCACTTTGTATATTTGGTACCTCCATAAATGGCAGTCTGCTATACCAAGTTTCTTAGTGTAGATCCTTAAAAGTGCTGAATCTATTGTTTGATCTTATATACATCTTCTGGGGAGTGTAAAATGTGTGAGCACCTTTTGCAGATTTAAGCTGTCATACGTTTAAGTTCACAGAATCATAGAACGCTAGTACTTGAAGGGCTCTCAAGAGGTCAACAAATTCAGTCCCCTGCACTCACAGCAGGACCAAGCACCATTTAGATCATCCCTGACAGATGTTTGTCTAACCTGCTCTTAAATATCTCCAGTGATGGAGCTTCCACAACCTCCCTAGCCCATTTATTCGAGTGCTTAACCATTTCAACAGGAAAAATTTCCTAATATCTAACCTAAAGCTCCCTTGCTGCAATTTAAGCCCGTTGCTTCCTATCCTATCATCAGAGGCTAAGCAGAATAATTTTTCTCCCTCCTCCTTGTAAAACCCTTTTAGATACTTGAAAGCTGTTATCACATCCCCTCTGTTTTCTTTTTTCCCAAACTAAACAGAGTTCTTTCAGTCTTCCCTGATAAAGGTCTAGAAAACATGATCTAATAACTTCTCCAATTTGTCCACCTCTTTCCTGAAATGTGGTGCCCAGAATGGGACACAGTATCACTTAAAGCCAAATTATTGCAGAGTAAACAAACGCCTATTAATACATCCCAGAACGATATTTGTGGCTTGCTTTTTTTGCAACAGTGTCACACTGGTTCATATTTAGCTTGTGGTCCACTTTTGACCCCCAGATCCCTTTCTGCAGTACTCCATCCTAGACAGTCACTTCCTATTTTGTATGTGTGAAACTGATTCTTCCTCCCTATGTGGAGTACTTTGCATTTGTCCTTACTGAACTTCCTCCTGTTTGTCTCTGACCTTTTCTCCAGTTTGTCCAGATCATTTTAAATTGTGAGCCTATCCTCTAAAAAAACTTGCAGTCTCTCCCAGCTTATCATCTGCAAACTTTATAACATACTCTCTTTGCCATCATGTTAAATTGTTGATGAAGATATGGAACATAATATGGTGATTTCCCACATACTGAAGCTTTGTAATTTCTTATGAAAAATAAGATAGTATTGGCACCTGAATACTTGCTGTTTAAATAGTATATGCAGCAAGTCTAAAGGAGCTTTTAAGATACTTGCTCTGTTTAGTATTCTTTCATTAAACTGATATTGGGAGGAATTATAACTAGACTAATATGCATTCAGATATCAGAACACTAAACAATTCTGTTGAAAAATTACTATGGCTGTGTCAATGGATGAAATTGAATGCTTCTGTTCATAAGTCAGTGGATACAATTTCTTTGGATTGTGGGTCTTTTAAGCTTGTGACACTTTGATAAACTAATGATTAAAAGAACTTAAATAGAAATGGATTGAAATTGTCAAAAGTATATTATGTCTAATCATATAATTGTATCAGCATAAATGCATGGCTTCTTTGAAAAGAATGTCCGTATGTAGTGTATTAAACTATTGTGTAAGCATACTTTTTTTTTTAATGAGTATCTTCATATCACTGACTCGTATATGTATATTTCCACAACAAACACTATTAGCAGGAGAAGCAGCGCTTCTAAAAGCCATATGTGGCACACCTTCAAAACTGGCAGAAGCAATAGAATACAAAGTTAGCTGAGATGAGGGGAGAAGATTTAAATAAATTTAAAAATGGAGTAAAACTTCCATGCATTCTCCTTGGAACCACATGGATATGGAGGGGGGAAAAAGCCTCCCTCCTCAAGACTCACTTCTGCTATAATGATGATAAAGCCTCATTCTGCTTATTAGCTAGGCAAGTGAGACGCTATGAGTGCTCTTATTTCCCCCTTTCTCTTCCTAGTCCCTTGTTCTGAGCCTACATCTACACTACAGCTCTGAGATGGATCCACTGGTGGTCAGTTTTCACGGATGTAGATGAGAAGAGTTGTTGACAGGAGAGTTTCTCTTATCAACACCCCCACCCTGCAGTATAGAGTCTGTGGTAACTCATGGGATGTAAATGGTTAACTGGTAGGGACTCCAAACAGCTCCTTTCCTGCCTTGGACAGGGGGCTGCTCCAGCTCACCAGGTTTGTTCGAGTAACTCCTGTACATGATGGGAGCAGAGCCAGCAGGTACTGCTGCCCCCACTCCTGGAGAGCTGGTTTCACTGAGGGCTCTGCAGTATAAAACTTACTTACAAGCATGCTTATACTGCAGAGCCCTCAACATGTGTAACCACTAGGATTTTTAGCCGATAGTTACATTTTTAAATGACTGTTTACATCCCTAATGTCAACTCCAACTACCATTATTAACATAGCTGAATTTATATAGCTTAAGTCGATTTTCTGTTGTCGTGTAGATGTAGCCTTATGTCGTCATTCTTGTGCTTCCCAATTTGGACCTTTTTTAAAGTTATGATTCCTGTATTCTTATTTTGATTGAATGTAAAGTCAATTCCATACATGTGTCTTAAATAGGGATGTTAAATATCGATTAATTAACTAATCAAATAGTGGCTGGGATTTCCATCAGCTATTCGATTAGTTGATAAGGACTAGCATGTGTTCCACCTTTGAAATGTACAAGAGTCCCATTAGGGGCTCTTGTGCATTTCAAAGATTGAAATGCCACGTGGAGCCTGGGGTCAGTGGGGGTCCCTATGCACGCACGTCCACTGGGGCTCTTGTACATTTCAAAGCGGAAGCACCCGCATGGAGCCTGGGGTCAATGGGGGAATTCACCACAGCATATTTCAAAGAGGAAGTACTGCTGCTCTGTCCCACAGAGCTGGAGCTTGAGGGGCGGGGGGAAATGACCGACTTTTAAACCAGCTCTCCCCAGCATTCCTCCCTGCTTTCCCCCGCTGCCTCTTTGTGATAGAGGCAGCAAGGGAACCAACTAGTCGATTAGTCACTTACATCCCTAGTCTTAACTTATCTATTTATTTTTGTCCATCTTCTTATCCATCTGTTGTCCAGTTGTTGGACATGTAGATTTTTAAGCCCTCTGGGCCAGGTGGACATCTTTTTGTATGTAAGGTATACGTTTGTTTTTTACAAATGTCTTAGTGCTGCTGTATTCTGAAAATGTGCATGTAAACATTCACATACTTATTCAACAGATCTTCTCTTTATGTACATTCTGATCTATTTGCTAATTGGAGACACAAAAATAAGCTTTAATTGCATTATGCTTCCTTTAGATACAATGACCCTGCGGTACTGTAGGAGAGTTAGGTAAATTCTGTTAGTCCTTTTATGCACCATTTTTTACTGTGGCAAAATTCAAACCTGCCTTTTCATAAAATCAGCCTCCCAGTGATTGCTGAGGATTTGTTCATGATAAGTAAGCACTTTTGGAAAAAGGCAAAGTGTGGATCTAGGGATCTGATTTTAGGAACTCAGATATGTAAACTCATCTAAATTTCATGCCACTTACGATAGGATGGTTGGACAAATCACAGCAGGCCTGGTTTGCCTAGTGTAGTTCTTAATAGGACTGACAGTTCATCACAGTTAACTCAAGTGATAAATTTATAGAGAATTTCTTTTAATTGAGTTAATCAGTTTTAATCACACTGTTAAATAGAAAAGAAATAGTAGAATGCTAGTTGAAATTGATCATAAGTATTTATGGATATTTTCTGCATGTTCAAATGTATTGTGGGTGTGGTAGCTGAAATGAATACAAAGTGTTCATTGCTTACTTTATATCTTTTATTACAAAGTACTGTAATGCAATCTCATGAAAGTGCAACTTTCACATGTACAATTTTGTTACTGCTACATAACCACATTCTAAAACAATGTGAAGCTTTAATTCCTACAAATCCATTCAGTGCTGCTATTTGTTCAGCCAGTGGCTAAGATACCGCAAGTTTGTTTATGTTTACAGGAGATAATGCTGCCTGCTTCTTATTTACAGTGTCACTTGTAAGTGAGAATGGTGTTCAAATGACTTTTGTGGGTGTTGTGAGGTCTACATGTGCTGGATAGGCTAAACATTCACATACCCCTTGTGCTTCAGCTATCAATCCAGAGGGCATGATTACATAAGTGGGGGAATGGTTCCAGTATTGTGGGGGAACTCTTCTGACTTATACGCTACCTTGGTGAAATTGGCTAGTTAAAGGGTCTGAGTGTTTGCTACCACTCGCTGTACCCAGAAGCCTGCCTGATCTTAAGGTCTCTCCTTTTCCCCTGGTGTGTGGCAGAGTCTTTGTAACCCCAGCAAGACTGGGCCCAGGATTCCTTGGGTCTCGATCCCTAATCTTGTCATGTTCACTTAAGGTGTCCCCACTCCAGGGCATTCTCTTTGCACTGTATGCTTCCCTGATGACCCCATTCATCATTATATATAGTTCAAAGAAAAAATGGGGAAGGTTAAAGGAAAACATGTAATCCCACTCTGTGAGCCCTGGGGAACCACAAACATCTGTCTCTGGAGGATAAGAGAAATTCACTGTCTCTTTCTTGCATGTGCCAGGTCCTGGCTGTGCTGCAGAGATGCAACAGGCTGGACCGTTGCTCTGACGGTGACCACACACCCTTAGGCTCTAGGTGGCAAGACCCTTCTCCCAGTGTTTCATCCCCCTGTTCAAGTATGATCTGCAACTTCTGTAGTCTGTTGGTGTCTTCCTGTGCTGGGCCTTCTGCACAGGGTCCTCCTCTCTTCCCTGCTGCTTGCTGTGCTTACTCAGGACTGCTCCAGCTTTTCTTTGACTCAGCACTACTGCTCTTCTGCCTCCAGCTCAGTTCCAGGAACTGCTTGCTCCACTTGACCCTCTGGCTGGCATGGCTCTGCTTCCCAGCTCAGCTGCAGCTTCCACATTGTCCTTAGCTCAGCCTCACTCTGACACGTCAGCTCTGGCTCCCTCAGAGAATGGGATTCTTGGCTTCCTAACTTCCTTATTGGTAGAGTCCTGTGCAGATACAATTATCTGCATCTGTATCTGCAAAAATCAACCGCAGATCTGCAAACACATCCATAGATATAAATTAGATATAATCAAATTTGCAGGCTTCTAGATACATAATTTGTAGTCTCAAAAATGAGCCATTGATATCTACATCCACATATGTGGATACCCACAGAGGATTTGCAGGGCTCTAATCATTGGCCAGCCTGCCCTGTTAGTGAGGCTCTCCCCATTGGACCTGGGACTGTCAGTTTTAGGGTCCTGATTTCTCATTGGCCCTCCCCCTTTCTTTGGTACTAGGAGATGGCCCATTAAAAAAACCCTCTAAGTTTCACGAAGGGATCGGCCATCCCCATACACTTCCCTACTGATGATGCTCATTTAAAAAAAAACAAAAAAACAAAAAAAACAACTTCATTAACTTGTGCCTGAACCCCTTTGCTGCTCTGATTTTTTTAAAACCTGCATTCTGCCATATTTTTTTTTATGGCAGTCTTGGATGACAAACCAGCACATCTTTGATTTTTAAGAACACTGTCACTGCAGATTTGACACAATGCAAAAAAGGTACCAGTGTGAGATTTTTAGAGGTAGCTACGGCACTCAACCCAAGGTTTAACAATCTAAAGTGTTTTTTCTAAAATCTGAGAAGGACAATGTGCAGAATGTGCTGAAGGCAACATTCCATTCCAGAAACTACAGAATCTGAACCACCAAAAAAGAAAAATCAGCCTTCTGTTGGTGGCATCTAACTCAGATGATGAAAATGAACATGTCAGTTGTTATCAAGCAGAGCCAGTCACGAGCATGGAAACGTCCTCTGTAAGTTGTATATCTGTCACAAATACCATGGAATGCCAGCTATATCAGTGCCATGTGAAAGCCTGTTGTCACTTTCAGGTGACGTTGTAAATAAGCAGACAGCATTATCTCCCATAAATGTAAACAGACGTCTTCAGCCAATCAGTAAGACAAATAAGAAGTAGGACTGAGTGGACTTGTAGGCTCCAAAGTTTTACATAGTTTCGTAGTGCATTTAGGTTAAATTAAAAAAAAATCTGTAAGTTGCACATTCATAATAAGAGATTTCACACCAGTACTTGTCTGAGGTGAATCTTGTTTCTTCTCTACAGTGCAAATATTTGTAATAAAAAATGTAAAAGGAGCAATGTACACTTTGTATTGTTGTAATTGAAGTACATATTTGAAAATCTTGAAAAATCCATAAATATTTAAATGGTATTGTTGTTATTTAGTGCTATTAAAACTTCAATTGTTGTTAATGGTTGTGATGGAGAAGGGAAAAACCCAGTGCTGCCTTTTAGAAATACCTCTTGTAACCTTTGGTGACATAGGTCAGGACCATAAATGTGGATCCCCTTGATATTACTTTAGTCACTTGAGTACAGTAATACTATTTCATACTTCCACCGTTCTTTATGTGAAGATCTTAAGCAAGTTCTGTTTTGGGATGCAGTAGGTTGTAATGCAAGTACTTGCACTCAAGTCTGTGAGATGCAGGAGATGGGATGAACAGATCAGTTAGGCCCTTTAGGTCTCAATGCTATGAATATATGAAAGCTTGTATATTTAGAGTATTGAGTAGAACTTACTATGAACACTTTCTCTTTATGGATTAATTCCATTCTAGTTTGAGAAAAAGCTGAAATGTTCAAAAAATTTGCTGACAGAGTCAGAAAACATTTGATATGATCTTTTGCTCCTGGCTTAATTCAGCATACTTTTGAATTTAATGTGGTAAATGCTTACACTGTTCAAGATATGTTTTTAACATTAAATAACTTCTGTAATGCATTTAATTGTGTTTTGTTATCCTTCTTTAGCAAAGGATGGCACAGGAAGTCTTGACTCACTTAAAAGAACATCCTGATGCATGGACCAGAGTTGATACTATTTTGGAGTTCTCTCAGAATATGAACACCAAAGTAAGCATGGGGTCTTCAATTGATTTTTCTCCCTTTCTTCCATTCATAAACTTTGAGGAAGGTATCTCATTTTTATTAGTGGCTTTTGTTGCTTCAAACCACATTTTTTTATTGTTTTTATTCCTAAAGTTGCCTTAAATTTAACTATACTGTAAACAGACCTACCATTTAATTTTCCCTTTATATTGACCCAGTTTTCTTTTTAATTAAAAAAAAAAAAGATAAATTAGGAATAAAGTTTCAAGGCACATGTAGAATTCATATGAGTTGGTGTATGCACAGAACTGAGTAATAAAAAATCTGCTAGGTTCAAATTTTGTCCTTGAATAAATGCTTGCTCATTTATTGGGAGCTATATGCACAGAACTGAGGGCAGAATTTGTTCCTAAGTATTTTGAAGCTAGAGTAGAACACAAAATGATCAAACTGTAATTACTTTGGGTAGTCTAATCAATACAAGCTGGGCACCCCAAACACTTTGTAGTGTTGGCTATAAACTGTACTGCAGAGCACAATAATTTGTACAACTTTTTAAAAAACTGCCACCATGATAGTGACTGATTAAGAGGACAGAACTCAGTTTTTATTTGCAATTCTAAAGGTTTTACTCGAAGAGTACTAAGAAGTTTGAACAGAAGAATTGATCAAAATGTGTTTTGACTGTCTTACATTTGACTCACACTTTTTTTAATTTTAAAGTAATTTTTATGCATGGTTTTCTGCTTGATACACCCATTTCTTTAATGTACTTTGTGTTCAAACAGAAAATAGCCATGTTCAGATGCTTCTGAATTCAGATAGTATTCACAAAATAGTTCTTTTTAAAAATTACTCTGTAAATTTTAGGGGAAAACAGTTTAAGAACTTCCTCAAAGTGCTAACCTTTAAGTAACAGTGTTTGCCTGTTTGCTTGCCTGGTAAACTTTGCTTTTTATACTGACAGACATTACTAATGTTTAAGTTGATTTATCAACAGTATTTTTAAAAACTCAAATTTGTCTTGTGAAAAATGAGATGATTAGAGGAACAGAAAGAAAGCAACAGGTAAAGAATTCTTCAATTTACATAAATTGCAAATGATTTGGTGCTAAAATTATGCACTATGACATTTGGCTTTTATGCAATCATATTTTATCTTTAAAGCTGTTAACACTATCTGATATTAATCATAATGTTCCATTATGTTGATTGCTTGTAATAGGAAGAAAAGGGGTGTCTTCCTGTGCAACTGACACAGCTAGGCTTTGACGGCAGGCCTCCACAAGGTCTACCCTTTTGATTCCCTTTAACTGAATTCTGTTCATCAATTGTTTTTGTTTCTTGGGAGGTGGGAGGGAAAGGGGATTCAATGCATAGAATAAGTACTTAATAAGGGTACCATTAAAAATTTCTGCCATAGGGATCATTTCATGCCTTTTTTCATTCAGTTTTGGCTGTTATCTGTCCCTCACCTTCATAACTCAGCAGTCGATTTCTGCAATGCTTCTAATATTTAGCATAAAACTAGAGACTAATTAGTGGGGAAAAAACATGACTTCAATTTTGAGTGCCACATAAATGTGTTTGTATAGATGTTTATAATCTGTTAAAAAGTAAATTACCAGTAATAATCAAATCCAAGATGTTAAGGATTGGCAGTATTTACAGTTTTGGACTGAATAGAATTCTAGCTATTAGAGCAGGCCAGGCACTTGAAACACAATGCCAAAAAATCACTGAGTATCAAATAAAATGAGGTTTAAAAAGGTATATCTTCCAGAATAGGGGTTGACAGCCATCTGTATCTATTCCACAAGGTGGCTTACAATGTCCTCTAGCATGGTATGCCAGGAGGTTGGATTGGACAGGTAATGTTGTCAGGCATTCACATTCTCTGTTTCATGTGTAAGTGGTACAGCAAAGTGAACCTTGCCAACTTCAACTTTGCTTTACTTCTTATATAAACTGGGGAAAATAAATGGGTAAAAATTAGCAAAAAGGGTAGAGGAGAGACTAGAGGAATATAGAAAAGGAAATAAATGAAAAACAGAACAATGGTTAGAAGGGATGTTAGTATGTATTCAAACAGTCGTGTAACCACATTACACTTTAGCGGTTACATGACTATTCGATAGTCCCCGGGGGCAGGGCTGGCAGCCAGTGCCCTCCCAGCCCTATTCCCAGGGAGCCCCCTTCCATCTAATCCAGAGGCAGCAGCATGGGGCTGCACTGGCATAGAGCAGCCTCTATTCATGGGGAGCTTGGACCTCTCCATGGGCAGGGGCTGCTGCCACATGGAGCAGCCTCTGTCCGCAGTCGGGCCCAAGCTTGCTCTGGAGAAGGGCTGCTCCATTGGATGCTGGAGTAGCCTCCGTCTGTGGGACGCTCAGACCCCACGCGGACAGGGTCTGCTGCTGCAGAGCATCCTCATCTACCTTGTGGGAGTCCCCCTACCCCATTGTTGACTTTGATGGGGCAGGCAGGTCGATGGAGCTGACTCCCCACATGTATTGTCACCCTTCGTGCTGCTGCTTTTCTTATCAGGGGCAGCAGTACAGGGGTGGAGTGGGAATTGGATCTGGTGTTCCTGGATAGCTGGCTTAAAGCTTCCCATGAGCACTGTCTCTTGCCACCCAACCATCCTTGCTGGCTCTGCATGTAGTCAACAGGATTAACCAATAAGCTCAGGCTTATCGGCTAATCATGTAGTCATCTACATGTTGACATCCCTAATGGTTAGGCATTCACCTGTATCATTAAAGTTGTGAACTAAATGTGTCTGGCAACCTTCGGTCACTTTTTGGGGCGGCAGGCTCTAACAATAAACTTCCATCCTACTTTCACAGAAAAATGATCTTATTTGTCTTAAGTCCCTCTCTCAGATGTTAGGGAAGTAAAGATTGAATTTTGGTTAGACCTTAGCTTAAGTGTATTAATAATGTGATTGAAGCCATACAATCTGGAAACTTTTAAAGTGTTTCAGAGCTGCTTTGGGAACGTTAATACTGTTTGACATTGATCAACCACTGAGTTTTTAGATCAAATTTTATCACCAGCTCTTTTATTTTGTTTTGTTTCGTTAACTTCTATTTACCTATAACAGACAGAAGCTATACTTGTAAACTATTTTAGTTGCTGAAATTGCTTGTTATAAAGTAAAGTATGCTGTTTTAAAGAAACTGTATTCTTGTGAAGCACATTCTCCTATACAAATGTTTCCTTGGCTTCACTTCGGCTAGTGTTAGATAGTTGTACAAATTTAAAAACAAAACATTTACTGCTGATTATGAAAAAAAATTGCCATTTGTTCTCTGTAATTGCGGAAGAACTATGCACAATGTGTTTGAAGTCTAAGGAATATTTTGCAAATGTGGAACTTTCGAATGAAATAGGCAAAAATTTTTGCCTATTGGAAAGGCAGATGGAATGGAAATAAACACACACGATGATAACAAAAACGTTAAAGTTTTTGAATACAATGTAGTTTGGGACAGTCTACATTGTGCTGTTAAAGTCTGCTTTTTTTACATGATCCCTGTGGTTGAAATGCTAATGAATCCTTTGTATAACAACTAACCATTTTAAAGATGAACTCTTATTCTCAGCCAAACTCCTGTCACACTGCTACATAGACATGAAAAAGTTTACCTTTCAGGCATTGGTACTGTTTTCCTCCCTAATCAACGACTGACTAGAGAAACACAAAATTCCCTTTCCCTTTTTTCCTTTCTGTCTGTCCATTTTTAAAGTTCATGGCTCATTAAGTTGCTGGTCATGCCAGAAGTCTCTTTACTACATACAATGAATAGGCAGTAAGGACAAAATGGATTGAATGAAGTGGCTTCCCTACCATACCACCCCACCCCTGTTAAACTCTTATCAAATTGTTGGGTCAAAGCCCAGGAGGCAATACCTGAAAGGTAAAAACCTTTCAGAGTGCATGTTAAAATCCTAATTACTTTTGACTGAGCAAAGTAGATCATCTTTAAATTGTAGATATAGCTGCCATAGGGGTGGGGATTGAAATTACGTAAACCTGTGGGTTGTCTTGCTGTTCCTTAAGTAACACACCAGTGAAGTTTGGGAAACACCTTTGTTTAGAAAGTACCAATGACAATACTTCTAATGCTAAGCCAAGATCTTAGAGCTCAGAGGAATAGTAGGAAGCTTGAAACCATCCAAGCTGCTAATTTTTTTAGGAGCTTGGTTGTATTAATACTTGACCATGAGCAGTCATTTATATTGTGAATTCATATCTGGCTGCTACTTTCTCTTCTACAGATAGCCCTTTGGCTGCCAAATGGCTTTTTTTATTTCTCCTCCTGGTGTGAGCATGATCAAGCAGCAGGACTTATTTAGAATAGCAAACAATAAGAACCAGAAAAATGCATGAACAAAAAATTCAGTAAATGGGTGAATAGACTTTATTTTTAACTAAATTTGTTAGTTTAATATTTTTGAGATCTTAGATGTTAAGTGTGAATGTTTGCTTGAATGAGAATCCTAAAAGCTATTGTCAGTTCTACAATAACATATTCACATAATGCTCTGCTCCAATTTTCAGTATTATGGACTACAAATTTTGGAAAATGTGATAAAAACAAGATGGAAAATTCTTCCAAGGAACCAGTGTGAAGGTAGGAAAACATGTTACATTTTGTATGATTTTGAATTGGATAGTGAACTGTTGAAGTTTAGAAACTTCATTCTGTCATCTAAACAACTTCCAATTTCAAATATAGTTGGGTAGGTCTTTTGTATTTACCAGTTGGATGATCCATGCAAATGTTACAATATGTATCAGGACAAGTTTTCTGTCCTTCACTGATTTGATTATCAAAGATGCTGAGCATCAGTTTTCATGAACTGTAATGAAATTGGAGGCATACTCAGTGCTCTGGTTATCAGGCCATAGCTCTGTTGATCACTAAAGAACTCCTCAGGTGACTTTACTTAAACAACTTACAGTATTTTAAAAAATTTTTACTTAAAATAAGATTGCCAGATAAAGGAACACTTAAATCTGCTGCTAATACTGATTGTGCTAGACATACAGGTATGGAGTCTGTTCAGAGTATATTCAAACTTACATAAAAGTAAGAAGATATGAAAGTTGATATTTCTGTAACTTAAAATAGTGTGGGGGCAAACCTCCATTGTTGTTACTCTTCTTTAAAGAGAAAAAAGCAAAGAAATTTTGAACTCGTGAATCAGTCTTGAATCTTGAATCCACTAGTCTACAGTACAAGTTTTAAAAATTGCAATTTAACTTGACTAAATGAAGATAAGTATCCCAACTAAACTGTACAATAGTTCAGAATAGTCCTTTGCCAGTAAGAAGAAATAGTTGGAATAGTTTATTGGTCCATCAAGATGTTTCTAGCTCAGGCAAGTCAGGAAATATAGACCTAAACTGATTTCCTGGAAGTACTAGCTATATAAAAAACTCTTGAACATAGGTGTCACCATTCTGAACTTCTTAAATTATTTTATTACTGGTGGTGGGTTTTGTAAAACGCCTGAAATTTTTCTCAGTGAAGTAGTGAGATGCCATTTGAACTTGTGTTGCTGTATCTCTTGGGCTAAGTGCTATAGTTTCCAGACTTTAAAGAGGACCTACTCATTGATAAACAGGTACTGTCTAATGAAGACTAGTGGAAAAATTGTTTCCCAACCCATATTACATTTTTGTTCATTTAAGATAATTTTGCTCTAATAACAGTGGGTGGGTTTGTGACATCAGCTGGAAGTTGCACAGTCTCTCAGGAAGTTATGTCAAAGCCAAAATAAAATATTACACTCTGTAGAACAGGGATGGGCAATAATTTGTTATGGGGGGCACTCAAAGATTTTGGCAAGTGCTCAAGGGCCACTTTTCCCTGGAGGGGTTACCAGGGGGGAGATGGAGGTTGGGTGCAGAAGGAAGCTTGGGGTAGGGGACTGGGATGCAGGAGGGGGCTTTGAGGTTTGAGAGGGAGTTTGGGTGATGGAGGAGGTTGTAACCTGGGGCAGGGGCTTGGGGTGTAGGGTTGGGGAGGGAGTGTGGGTGCAGGAGTGGATTCTGGCCTTGGGGAGTGGGTGCAGAGCCTGGAAGGGAGTTGTGACCTGGAAAAAGGGGCACAGAGTTTTTAGATGGTGGCCTGGGGTAGGTAGTTGAAGGGGAGGGGATGTGCCAGGAGCAGGCTCTAGATGGGATGTGCTTATCTAGGTGGCTTCCAGCCCGCAGCCCTGCAGGAACCTGAGGCAGGCTCTATGTTTGCAGTCCCAGGCTCATGGGCTGGCTGCACTACATGGCTCTGCTCTGGGTATGGAGGAAGGGAGGCTTCACACACTGCCCCTGACCCCAGCAACATTTCTCATCTCCTATTAGCTATAAACGGCCCAATGAGAGCTTAAGAGATCTTGCTGTGGGCAGGGCAGCATGCAACTCTCCCCTCTTCTCCAGCATCCAGAGCAGAGCATGAGCTGCTCTTTATCTAAGGGTCCTGGGGAGCCAGCCATGGGCCAGATCTGCTGGCTTGGCCAGCCAGATCCAGCCTGATGGCCAGCTCTTGCCCATCTCTGCTGTAGTACTTGAGAGAGATCTTTTTCAGGGCTCCCAACAAACCTCTTCAATTTGAAATATAATACATTTTTTATAGGGGGTTTAATTTTACATTTTTTTTTCTTAAACAAAAACCTCTTGCTGTAAGACACAAACAGAATGGGTCTGCTTATTTTTGTTCTGGACATCCAATTGAAAGGCAAGACCCTCAGCTGGATGGAAGTAAAATACAGGGCCAGATTTAAGTTTGACTCTTTAGGAGGTAAACCTGTATTAACAAAATAAGCAGTATGACACCACTACTTCAGAATCCGGTAATTCTAATTACCATCTTATTTTCACAACACTTACCATCATCTGGCTGGATTTTTTTCAGTAAATATTTACTGAGATGTAGAGATGTAATGACTTATAATCTTGAAAGTTGAAGATGTCAGCTATTTTCAGGTGGAAAAAACGTTGGTGTCTGCTGGTAGCTACAGCACTTCTCAAGATTATACCAGGTAAAAGTAGGCCTGCGTTGAAGGGTGACTAGAGGAAAACAAGGTTATTGGAATAACCTGACTTAAAGATTTGGGGATTGTAGAGTTTATGGGGAGATGAACCTATGCCATATACCATTGGAAATCTGATTCTCTAATTTTTCCTTTGGTGTACAACATTAAGACTAGAAACAAATGGAGTATTGTAGTTTTAAGTTTTTAAAAATGATTAGTGTCTTGGTCATTTTTGAGCAAATTATAACTGTATCCTTCATGATTTGATTCCAGATCAGGAGCTAAGATAGTCAGCAGTCTAAACTATTTTACAAGTTTAATGTTTTGAAAGCATATCAAGCTATCTGGACAAATTGATTTATTTGGGAGAGGGTGAATACAGAATTCTTGGGAGCACGTTCAAATTTTTTAAAAAAGTATAAAGACCCAAGTGCCTGCCCCAGTGAACTGTTGGCAACTTGGTCTCTGCTGTGTTGAAGTGTCAAGATGTGGATCACAAAAGATGAGCTAGATTTGCTGTTAGGGTGCTCATATCTTGGGAGAGTGCATTGCTTTTGTCAGTTCTTAGTGTACAAAGTAAAATTTAATGCTCTGGAAGAAAATATATTCAAGCCTCTTTGGGGGAGAATGAGGAGAAAGACATGTTGCTTCAGTCCATACTTTGAACTTGGAGTAATCAATCCCTTCCAGTACCTTTGAGTACATCAGTATGTAAAATGGCAAGCAGTCTTGAATGTAAGCACTTCAGTTAATAAAATCAAGGAAAGAATACTACATATTCACTGCTGATTGCTAATGCAAAACCTTTTTAAAATTTACAAGTGCTTTTGTATAAGGCTGAGGAGTATTAGAAACTTAGTAATCTCCCTATAAGTGTGCTCTCATTAGTTAAGAGTAAAGTAAATAATGTCTCATGATTATGGGAACTTGAGAACTAGGTTGGTTTTCTGTTACAAAAATCAGGGTGTCTTTCTGAACAGGCATTCCATATTTTGTATTTATGGTCCAGTAATTGACTTTGCAATGTGAAATGATATTTGTCGTAAAGATAGCTTATCTTTCAATGAGTTAGTGTGCACACCTGTTGAAGCAGTCTATTAAACGTGAACATTTTTCTCTAGTAACATTTTAAAAGGAATGTGTTCAGTTGCAGTATAACACATTGGCTCAGAGTAAGGGGGTTATTCTAGTACTGAGTTCTTGGTCTAGCAAAGTAAGGGAACTATAAAAGCAGGTTGTTCATGGGGTGCAATGAAAAAGATTTCCTTTTTAAAGCTCTAATAGACAATAGAATTAGGTTGGTGTACTTCATTGGAGGGGAGAGAGTATACGTGTACATTAGTGATATACATATGACCAGGGCTTGATAAATAGCCTGTGGCGAGTAGATTACAACCCGGAAGAGCTGGGTATGGGTGATCTGCGCACGCGCAGAATGATTTGCGCATGCGCAGATCGCCGGATAGTGCGGCTGGCGAGCAGTGGCGAGCCCTTCATATGACATACATTTAGTTAGGGAAATACAAGTTTGTATACAATTTTTAAGAAGAGGACATAGGAAGGGGAAAATGAGTTTTCCCTATTTTTTTATGAGAACAAAAAAGAGGATATTGTATTGAATGCCACTCTTCATTATTCATGGTTCTTCTTTGAGGGTTCCCATGGGTGCTCCATTTAGGTGTGTCAGCGCTGCTGTGCACCAAATCGGTGATTCTTAGTAGCAGTCTCCTGGTTGCTGGCTATTGCACACTCGCCCCCAAATGACAGTTGAGCACGTGCTGGCGACCATTCCCTCAGTTCCTTTTTTAACAGCCAGCGGCGTCAGTCGCATTCCTTTAGTCTCCCTTATCATTCATCTTGAAACGGAAAAAATAAAAGACGCGAAGAAAGTAAGAAGATAATCAGCAAGTAGATAGGAGTGAGGAAAACACAAGAGATGGAAGTGGCAAGGCTCCCGCCAGACTTTTAATCTTTTTTTTTTTTTTTCTTTTGCAGATCAGTTTCAACTCTAAGTAATTTAAGATGGTGGATGGGGGTGAGATTATAGCATTCTAAATAGGGAAATTTTTGAGTAATTGATTAATCAAATAGTCGATGAACTTCGACTGTTCAATTAGTTGATAGGGCACCTCCACCTCTGAAGTGTAGGAACGGCCCTAGGGCTATTGCTACACTTCAAAAGCGAAAACTCCACATGGAGCCCAGGGTCAGCAGGGGGGACCCTCCCCTTGCTGACCCCAGGCTCCGTGTAGCACTGCTGCTTTGAAACACTTGCACACACTGGCCCCAGGCTCCACACCGTGCTGCTGCTTTGAAGTATCTCCGCCTCTCCCTTCCCCTCCCCCGCTGCCTCTTTCTGATAGAGGCAGCAAGGAGGCGGAGGGGGAGTGACTAGCCAACTAGCCTGTCAATTATTTGATAGGCATTTGCTTATTGGGTAGTCAACTAGTCATTCACATCCCTAGTTCTAAAGAGTACTGATAATAGAAGACAGTATTTTGGAGTTTGCACAAACCTGAAATATATCTTGGCCAATTAACACAAGTCCTGGATCTCTGGCTCTGTGATCTTGGAAGTATGAACATAGGATCAAGAGTCCAGAGGTCTCAAATTCTCGTCCTAATTCTGATACTGAATTTCCTTGCACATTTGCTTCAGCTTTATATAGAAAACAAAACACAGGTAATTGGGGATATAGTGCTTTGGGTATATTAAACTTGGGTTTTTTATATATATAAAGTAAACCCGATCTATCTGTCTAAAATTTAGTATTATACCTAACGATCATAAGTTCACTTGGTAGTTTTGTGACATGCAATAGGTGTTGGGTCTGCCATTGTTGTCCTGCTGTCCATTCAACCCTTTTTTTTTTTTAGCCAGGCTTCCCCTGAAACCTTTTCTTTCCAGAATGGCTTCCCAATATGGACTCACTTTTCCCCAGCAAATACCCTAAAAGTCCTGCAGAAGATTATGTCTGCACTGGAATAAAAAAAACCTGTGGCTGGCCTTGTCTGGTTACAGAGCTAATAATTGCTTTGTAGATGTTTGGGCTCATGTTAGAGACTGGATTTTGAGATCCTCCTCTCCCTTCAGTAATAGCGTCAGCAGTTTTACAGCTCTGGACCCAGAGTTGGTGGATCAAGGCCTGCTGTAGGTGTTTAATTGCTGAGTAGATATACCATTACAGTCCTTAAAGAGAATTATGCCCAGAACCCCACATCATTTTTTCTTACTCAAGGTTTTCCTGAAAAGCTGCATACTTTAATCCTTGGTTTACACCGGGGTGGGCAATAATTTTTGACCAGGGGCCACACTCAAGATTTTGGAAAGTGGTCAAGGGCTGTACTCTTCCAGAATATTAATAGAGGAATTCCAGGGTCTGGGATGGAGGTTGGGTGTAGAAGGGATTGGGGTGCAAGAGGGAGAATGGGGTTTGGGAGGGAGTTTGGGTGAAGGAGGGGTGGCAGTTGTGATCTAGGGCAGGGGACTGAGATGCAGAATTTTGGAATGTGACCTAGGGTAGGAGGGGATTAATCTGGGTCAGGGGATTGGGGTGCCAGATCTGGGAGGGGGTATGGGTGCAAGATAGGGATATAAGCTATTAGTCACTAGTCACTCCCCCTCTGTCTATCAGACAGAAGCAGCAAGGAGTTGCCGGCTTAAAAGCCGGTTCCCTCCAGTTACATGGGAGGGGGCAGGGACAC
Organism: Apalone spinifera; assembly: GCA_030068395.1. NCBI lineage: Eukaryota > Metazoa > Chordata > Testudines > Trionychidae > Apalone > Apalone spinifera. Next base: position 17,981,840 of record CM057847.1, read on the forward strand.
AGTGGCTGCATTCCACCTTGGAAATGTACAAGAGAGTCCCCTCTGGGGCTCTTGTATATTTCCAAGTGGAAGCGAGGCATGGAGGCTGGAGCCAGTGGGGGACTCAGAGTCCCCTGCTGGCCCTGGGCTCCACACTGCATTTCAGTCTTTGAAATGTACAAGAGTCCCTGCTGGGGTCTTGTACATTTCAAAGGCAGAACTCCTAGCAGCCCTTCTGCCTTTGAAATGTAGCAACAGCCCTGTGGGCTCTTATCATAGAGCTGGAAGAGACCTCAGGAGGTTAAATCCAGCCCCCTGCCCAAGGCAGGACCAGTCCCAACTAAATCAACCCAGCCAAGGCTTTGTAAGCCAAGACTTAAAAACCTCTAGGGATGGAGATTCTACTACTTCCTTAGGTAACACATTCCAGTGCTTCATCACCCTCCTAGTGAAATAGTTTTTCCTAATATCCAACCTAGACCTCTCCCACTGTAACTTGAGACCATTGCTCCTTGTTCTGCCATCCCTCACTACTGTGAACAGCTTATCTCCAGCCTCTTTGGCACGTCCCTTTAGGAAGTTGTAGGCTGCTATCAAATCCCCCCTCACTCTTCTCTTCTGCAGACTAAACAAACCCAAAACCCTCAGCCTTGCCTCATAGGTCATATGCTCCAGCCCCCTAATCGTTTTGATCACCTTCCGTTGGATCCTCTCCAATGCGTCCACATCCCTCCTGTAGTTGGGGGCCCAGAACTGGACACAGTACTCCAGATGTGGCCTCAGCAGAGCCAAATAAAGAGGAATAATCACTTCTCTGGATCTGCTGGCAGTGCTCCCCTTAATGCAGCCTAATATGCCATTAGCCTTCTTGGCTACAAGGGCACATTGACTCATATCCAGCTTCTCATCCACTGTAATCCCCAGTTCCTTTTCTGCAGAAAAGGCCATACTTAGCCATTCGGTCCCCAGCCTGTAACAATGCTTGGGATTCTTCTGTCCTAAGTGCAGGTCTCTACACTTGTCCTTGTTGAACCTCATCAGATTTCTTTTGGTCCAATCCTTCAATTTGTCTATGTCACTCTGGATCCTATCCCTGCCCTCCAGCGTATCTACCTCTCCCCCTAGCCTAGTGTCATCCGCAAACTTGCTGAGGATGCAATCCATCCCCTCATCCAGGTCATTAATAAAGATGTTGAACAAAACTGGTCCTAAAACCGATCCTTGGGGCACTCCGCTAGAAACCAACCGCCAACCTGACATCGAGCCGTTGATCACTATCCACTGGGCCTGACCTTCTAGCCAGCTTTCTGTCCATTTTACAGTCCATTTATCCAATCCAGATTCCCTTAACTTGCTGGCAAGAATATTGTGGGAGACAGTATCAAAAGCTTTGCTAAAGTCAAAGTATATCACATCCACTGGCTTTCCCATATCCATAGAACCTCATCATAGAAGCTAATAAGATTGGTCAGGCATGGCTTGCCCTTTGTGAATCCATGCTGACTATTCCTGATCACTTTCCCTCTTGCTACATTTCAAAGTGGAAGCGCCTTTATGGACTAATCTAATTGATTAGTTGATTTATTTTTAACATCCCTAGGGGGGCAGAGGGTTGGTGTGCTGGGAGGGGCTGGGGTGCTAGAGGCAGGCTCTGGCTGGGAAGCGTTTACCAGTAAAAACCTGAGGCAGACTGTCTGCTGCAGGCTGCTTCCTGTTCCATGTGGCTCTGCTCTGGGCATGAGGGGAAGCGGAAGGGGGTCAGTCAACGAGGAAGGGAGAAGGCTACTTACACTGCCTCTGCTCCTAGCAAAAATTCTCAGCTTCTATTGGCTGGAAACTGAGAGATTGCCAATGGGAGCTAAGAGATTTTCCTGGGGGGTGGGAACAGCATGAAGTCCCCCTCTGCCCTCCCCAGCAGAGGGGGACTCCACTTAGGAGTGGAGAACAGCTGGCTTTTTAAAGTGTGAGCTGTTCTCTGCCTAAGGGTTCCTGTGAGGTGGCTGTGGTCTGGATCCGATGGCTTGGTAGGCCGGATCTGGCCTGCTGGCAGCCTTTGCCCACCCCTGGTTTTCATTCTCTGTTATCTTCCACCTCACACTTCCTAGGAGATTCCTACTAGACACTACTATTCCATTTTTTCAAGAAAACCCATAGCTTTCTTTTAGCAAAGGCACAGTTAAAAACTATACTGTAGAAAGAAATGTCATTCAGAAGTAGCAGTATTTTCCTGTTCAGCTGCTCAAGGAGTAAACTACCATGCCAGTATTTGTCCCTAGAAGCTGTTGAATTGTCTATAATCTTCCAGGATGGCTGTAACTGCTATTTTAATTGAAAGAGACATTCTGCTCTTGTGCATTCATGGTTTATGAACAGTCCCTTTCCTACAGTATACAGAGAGACAGCAAAATAAACTTCTGTGAAGCTTTCACTGTGTTCCAGAGCATTAAGAAGCTTTCATAGATATTATCAGGTCTGTGGGAAAAGGGTGAAGTTTAAGATTTTTTTTAAAGCTTGAGCAGAATTAATAGAGAATGCAAGTCATGAAACATGTTCATATGCTTGACTCACTATTTAAATCAAAAGCCTGAAGTTTAAAATGTTTTTTACTTCAGAAATATGTTCTATGACTTGGGCTGTTACAAGAAACAGGAATAGAATTACTTAATGCTCCATGTGAGTGCTATATAGTGATATTAGAAATGCATAATCTCAGCCCCAAAAAAGCATTGGGAATAGTATAGGGATGTGAACGTGTACACAGTTACATGCAGGAGCCAGTATGTATGGGGAGCTATTTAAGGTAACTCTCCACATGTGCTGGCTCCTGCGGAGCTGCCTCCACTCTGCAGCCTCTGATACAGAAGTAGTGGTGGGGGAGAATAGGCACACTGTTCCTTCCCCCTCCTCCCCTCCACCACGTGTAAATGTGTAACCGCTGAAATTTTCAGCGGTTACACATTTACAAAAATAAACACATTTTAACATGCATAGAACAGGATAATTGAGGGTTTTTTTTAAAGTGTTAAGACATATGTTACATATGAGTCCATAAATAATCACATTAGTCATGTGACAGTTTATGTGAAAATAGCTTTAAGTTCCTGGTTCGTTATTGACCACAAAAGAAATGGTTCTTAACTAGGGAGAGATATGCAGAAAATGACTAATATAAATAAATTACAGTACAAAATCTAGTCTTCTATGTTCTTTCAGTTTTAATGCATTTTATTGATAGTTAAGTGTTGGTTTAAAAAAAAATTTCTGGCATACATCCCTTTTTAAACTAATCAATTTATGGTTTTTAAATAAAAGTAAACATGTACCAAGTTTTAATAAGTCTTGAAGCATGTATGAGTTTGTTCATGGATTACTGTAATCTAGTGTTTCTCAACCAGGTGTACCCATAGCTTTGGGGTACATGTAGATTTTGCAAGAGGTACATCAGCTCTCACTCAGCGAGTGGTGAAATTCCTGAATACTGGGAGCTGCTGCTCCTGGCAGCTGCTGGGAGCTCTCTGTAGCTTCTGGCCACCACCATCCCCCTCCTAGGCCGGGACAGGAGATCTGTGAATAGGCGGAACTGTGAATAGTGATTCTGTGAATTGCAAGGGTCTCCTGTATACTGGACTCAGTAAACTCTCTTGCAGCGTTTCCTTAGTTGCTCTTTGCTATGTAGGTTTGCATTGTTATAGCTGTATTGGTCCCAGGATATGAGAGAGAGAGGGTGCATGAACTAATATCTTCTATTGGACCAACTTCTGCTAGTGAGAGGCAAACTTTCAAGCTACACAGAACACATTCTAATTTGCTGTTTGACTTGTTGATAGGTTAGCATCATACTGTTCCTGGGGAGAAAGTAGCCTAATAGGCTTTCCACAGATGGTACAGGGGATTTCTTTTCTTGCAGATTTTGTAGCAGCTTCCATGCTTGTGAAGCCCAAGAACCTAGCATAGCTTCTAGGGAGCAGTTAAGTGCACATATCCTTTGGATTAGAGCAGGCAGTCTACTGAAATAAAAATTTAATATTCCAATTGTTAGTTATTGTGCAACTTCCTTTAACAGCAAGAATTCTATCTGATGCAGCTTATGCAACTGAAATATGCATATGATTGGAAAATTCTTTGGAGTGTGTCAGATATTTTGAGGTTGTCTTCCAGTTGATGTGCATGTGTAATTAAAACTACCTTAAGTTGTACATGTGTGCACTGCTGAGAGACTGTACAGTGCTTCTGGATTTAGGTTATCCATGTGTAGGTGGTTTGTCCATAACAGCAGATAAAGTTGAAAATTAATTTTTAACTCTCTTTGTAGGAATAAAAAAGTATGTTGTCGGCTTAATTATCAAGACTTCATCTGATCCAACATGTGTAGAAGTAAGTGAATTCTCTTTAGGGAAATGGAAAGGGAGGGAAGCATTACTGATAACTTAACTCTTTTTCTCTACTCTAGAAAGAAAAAGTGTATATTGGAAAACTGAATATGATTCTGGTTCAGGTAAGATCTGGCTACTAGTTGAGTTTTAATCTTGCATTTAAAAAAATTACACACTTAACAGATGTAACCAAAAGAACCAGTTTTTTTTCATAAGAAAAGAAAGCGGTACCTCTCACATGGATGTTTTATGACTTTCAGATACTGAAGCAGGAATGGCCCAAACACTGGCCAACATTCATAAGTGATATCGTAGGGGCAAGCCGGACAAGTGAGAGTCTTTGCCAGAACAACATGGTGATTCTTAAACTATTAAGTGAAGAGGTGTTTGACTTCTCCAGTGGACAGATAACTCAAGTAAAAGCCAAGCATCTGAAAGACAGGCAAGTAAAATATTCTGTAATTTTTCCACATACTCCTAGCATACACTACAGTTTCAACTGCTGCCACATAATTGCTCTCATTGAAGGATTTTGGCTAGGTACCCATAGTAGCTTTTGTACATTTGATGTTAGATTAAATATTTTCTTAGTGACACTGTTAAACCTTACCAGACTCATTCAGCAAGAGTGTACACTTCTATTTTGTGATCAGCTTCTACATTAATTATGTATTGTAGGTCTGCTGTGTTAAGGGTGAGCAGGCACGGTGTATTGCATTATATGCCTGATTGCAAAAGAAAATTTGCACTTAGAAATTTATTTTTATAATTTTCATAAAAACTTTGCTTGCTTATTACAAAAGCAGAATCATTCAAGTGGGTAGTATAGTTAACTGAGTATGGTGATGCTGAATGATTAACATCTTACTATTTTAATTTTTTCTAGTATGTGCAATGAGTTCTCTCAGATATTTCAACTGTGTCAGTTTGTGATGGTAAGTCTGATTTTCAATAACTTCAAAATAAGAATGAAATTTCTTAGGAAGTAAGAAAATTTATATATTGTCCCATTACAGGAAAATTCCCAAAATGCTCCCCTTGTTCATGCAACTTTGGAGACTTTGCTACGATTTCTTAACTGGATTCCACTGGGATACATTTTTGAGACCAAGTTAATCAGCACATTAATATATAAGGTATTCATTTTTTTTTTAAATTGATGGTACTAGCAAGTAAGATGGAAGCATTAGTTAACTGAAATAAAATGTGAATTTTCTTTTTAAATGTCTCTCTAATCTTCTTACTGATATCTTTCTTTACAGTTTTTAAATGTTCCCATGTTTCGAAATGTCTCTTTGAAGTGCCTCACAGAGATTGCAGGTGTCAGTGTAAGCCAATATGAGGAACAATTTGTAACCCTTTTTACGCTGACCATGATGCAGTTGAAACAGGTAACCTTCTGAGCTTCTTACAAAATCAATTTTCCTAATTTAAGTTTTCACTGCCTTTTTATTTAGCAAAATCAATGGGAAGCTTAGCTTCTAGTTGCAAACACATTCTTTATATAAGCTAGCTAGTTTTCTGCAGCAAAACATTATACTGTAAATTTATTTTTGAAGAAGTAACTAGGATTTATTCAAAAGTTAAAGGTTCACAAGCAAAATGCTACTTAATTTCACTTTAAGATAGTAACTACTTGTTGGTTGCTTGCAGAGTATCTTTTCAAACTATTATAATATTCAAGGTTAGGTTAAGACAACAAAAATATCAGACAAATCATGAAAATACATAGTTTATTATCTAAACCACCATTTTTTTTTCCTTCCCCTTGTTGACTTGATCTTGCAAATGCCATCTGGCTTGTGTTAGCACTAACTTTTTCATTTGAAGGAAGCTGTTGTAAGGATTTCAGCCTGCAGGGATTTCTGTGCTGTAAAATTCACTAAATCAGTGCACCTTCAGTGTGTAAGTCGCAAAATATTTTATTGGTCCTTAAGTTTTATTGAGAAGGATACATTTCTGCAGTCGAAACCAGGAATCCTTCTTAAGATCATTTTTATTGGAATTATATAAAAACAGACTGACTTTATTTAGCTAATTAACCTAAAAGGATAGCCTCTGTTAGGGATGACAGCGTTAACAAGTAAGCATCACCCTTAATGGGTGATGCTTACTGGTTCTGGTTAACCAGTGAGGGCTGGAGTAGCTCCCCCATCCACTGTGGGCAGGTATCCTTCAGGGCTGGAGCTGTCCCTGTCCGCAGCAGTCCCAGAGGCGGGTAGGCAGGGGCTGCTCCACCCAGGTCACAGCAGTGGGGGCAGTGCACTCTAGCCCAACTGTTCTGAAGCAGGTCTCCTTAATTGGTTAACCAGTTAAATATAAAGTAAACATCACGTTTAATTGGTTAACCAATTACACAGGATTTTACATCCCTACTCTCTGTAAGAACATGCTACACTCTGATTTGGTCAACATATCAATAGGTGAATTTAGATTACTTAAAATTTCAGTCGCTGATAAATTTATGTGTATTATTTCAGTACAGAATTGTCTTCTAGTTTTTAGTTTGGGGGGGCTGGTCGTTTTATTAGGAAGAAGAGTCAGTGTTTGATACAGCAGTGGAGTATACTACCAACCACCTGTGAGGATTATAATAGTAATAGTGAAACCATGTCTACATGAGGAGATAAGGACAGATTTATTGAAGTCTACTTTTTAGCAGTGAGTGGAGTGAGTTTTGTCTTGTGTGCTTGTTCGGATGTATGCCACCGAGCCATCTTTGCTACATATACGGGGTCCTGTTTGAGGTTGTGTGTTTAGCACTGGTGTATAATCTGAATAAGCCCCTAATTTTCATTACAATTTTTATAACCATATTCAAAAGTCTTGAAAACCTGGAATAAATAAAATTAGCCAATAACATCGATTTCCTCTCTTTTCTCTTCTCCCCTCCTCCCCCCAAATTGTAGTTTTTTGGGCTTTTTAAAAATAGAATAATGATGGAAAAGAGGACACAATTTCAAACACTTTGTGCTTTGGCCCCGGCTGCCGTTGGAGCAGCAACTCCCACCACACGGCCCCAGCTGCTACTAGAGCAGCAAGAGCAACTGCCCCCACTCCTGCTGCACAGCCCCCAGCCCCAGCCGCAGCCACAGCCACCACACAGTCCCATCCAGGAGCGGCTGGGGCTGGGACCACGGTACTAAAAATAGCACAGTGGCTCGGTTCCAGACCTGGGAGCGAGTCCACAGGAGCAGCCACACTGGGCTGGGGCCGTGGCCCTGGGAGCAGCCACACTGCAGCCCCGGCTCCAGCAGCCGCCATTCGGCCTATCCTGGACACAGCTTCAGCCCTGGCAAAAGGCTGAAGCTAGGGCCAAAGCCACATGGTGGCTGCCCAGGTGCTCCTGGGGAGGACCAACTGTGCCTGCCACATGGCCCTGCCCAGGAGCAGCTGAGCAGCCACTGCGTGGCTCTGCTGAAGAGGTGGGCGGGATTTGAATTCTTGCATTTGAGCAGGCGTGCACTTTAGAGAGAACTATAACATTCAGTTTTTTAAAGTTGAGTGTGCATGTCCCCACTGTGAGCAAGAATTCAATGTAGAGCGTTCTCAGTAGGATGGTTGCTGTCGATTTTGAAAGTGATGCACCGTGGGTAGTTATCCCACAGTTTTTGCCATCCCTTTGCATTCTGGGTTATGCTCCTAGTGCATGCTGGGACCAACTATTCAGTGGGTGGTTCTGAGTACATGTCAGAATCCCATAATGCACTTGGTTCCTCCCTCGGCTTGAGAGCAACAGCAAGCTGCCTTTCTGTGCCTTTTTTCTCCCCATCGTTATCCGTGCGAATGCAATATCAGGATAAGAATCGAACCCGTTCAGCAGCATACTATTATGGCAATCGTATTAACCATGATGTGCCTTTAAGCTGGGGTGCTGGACTCTTGGGAGACCGTGAGCATAATCTTCTGCGAAGCACTTCAGTTGAGAAATGGGAAATGCCACTAGCATTCAGTCCTCTGGACTCAGTCGAATGCCAGTTCTGGTGTTGTGAGACAAGCACAGACTGGTGGGATTGTATTGTGATGTAGCTGTGGTATAATCAACAGTGATTGCAAAATTTCCATTTACATAAGGACACTTTCATGAACATTTACGAATTGCTTACCCCTGCCCTGAAGCACAAGAATACCAGGATGAGACCCACTCTTACCATGGAGAAACGAGTGGCAATTGCCCTGTGGAAGCTTGCAGCACCAGAGAACTACTGGTCAGTTAGCTACTCTTGATAGCTTTGCACCTGCTGGTGGATCACAAAGGCGATGTCATCAACATGGAATGGTTGGGAAAGATCCATGACACACTCATCTGTAGGAACTACGACATCTTCAGAAAGCTGCAAGCTAGAACTTTCTTCCCAGACTGGAAAATCACTATCCGAGACATTGAAAAGGAAGAAGGAGGTCCAAACATAGCAGAAAGCAGGGCAGGGGTCCATGCAGCACCTGTGTGATCAGCAACTGTCTCTTCTTCTTCCCACTGTTAGCCATGACAGTGCAACTTTTTCTTCGTGGGGGGGGGGGAATCAGGGCAGGGGCTCAAGCCATGCTTCATTGGGAATGAGGAAATGGAGGTTTACTGCAAAGGCATCAGTTAATAGTTTCTCCTACTTGATCCAGGTTGCCATGCAATAATCTGATCTTCTCTGAATGAGAGTAATAGAGCAAAGTCCTTTCACTATGCCCTGTGGGTGCTGACTGTGACCAAAACCTGTACCTTATGCTGCAGCGCTTTGTATTGCAGTGATGCCAGTCCATTTACTGTTGGCTTGGCATGGAAAAGTGTCCTACTGTGGAGGATGGAATAAGGCAGGCCTTCCCAGAAACCTTGTGAGAAGGATAAAAAATTCCTCTGAGAGCTTTATGAAGATGTGCAGGCAGGATTCCTGTCTCCAGACACATTAACAAGTTGTTCCAGGGACCTCCCACTGTGTAGGCACACTGGTTGCCACAGATCACATCCAATTGCCATAACCCACTTTAAATAAGATAAAAACCTGAACTCACCAGAAGTACCCTCCCCGAGATTAGTGCCCAACTGGGACATTCTTGGAGAGAGGGGATTATCTCCAAGATTTTAAAAAGTTCTTGGCTCTGTGGCATTGGTCAGCAGGCAAGCAGGGCAACCTCTCTCCTCCTCAGCCATGCTGTCCTCCATGCTGCTGCCCAGGGATGCCTGAAGTGTTAGTCTGTAGATTCCTCCAAAAACTAGGTAAGCTGGTCAGGCTTCCCTGTCCCCCAGGGATCCCATGCAACCACTTAGAAGTGGCATGTCAACAACAATACACCAGACCATCCTCTTGCCTCCTGCCTCAATTCCTTTATTTTCACTCAGCGCTGCTGGGCATCCTTGGCATATCCTTTCTCTCCCATGCCCTTTGTGATCTTGGCATAGATTTCAGTGTTTCTTTTGCTGTCTCATAGTTTTGTGATGACAGATTCTTCTCCCCACACAGCAATGAGGACACTCCATGCTGGTGCTTGTCTGCAACCCTAGGAACTCATGGGACTTATGCTCAGGTGTGCTGCCTGCTCTGAGGTCTGCTTGCTATGCTGGTCATGCAGGAAATAAAATTCATATTTTCCCTGGGCTTTTCCTGTTCACCTGGAGAGCAGTAAAGTTGAAAATCCTAGCCAGAGTGGTTACTGCAGGGCACTGTAGGAAAGCTTCCGGAGGCCAAGAACATCTCCTTTCGCAGCACTGCATCTGCACTACTGTTAAGTATACCATTCAAGGTCTAATTTAGCATTACTCCTCATATAATTCCTCTGAAATGGACTTTAACAACTCTTAACGTCAACGGAATGGGTTTTGTGTGGACTCACTGTTTAGAAAATAGACCTAATGCAGACCAGGCCTGAGATGCTCAAGGAAATTAATTAATGCTGTAAAAACAGGAAACCCGATAATGTGGGTTTCAATTCTGTCATATTGACTGTGTCACCCTAGGATGGGAGGCTGATATCAAATTTCTAAACGCTGTTATTGACTGCTGCTTTGATTTGCTTGTCTTGGAACCTGTAAGAGATACTCCTGGGGGAATTGTGCGTTACTGTGTGTGCCCAGAACTCATGTTCCTGGAAGAAAAACAAATTCTGATGTGGAAGCAAAGGGAAGCTGCAAATGTGGTCACATGCCTCTCCTTGGCAGTGCAGACAGGTCAGTTTGGGCTCCTGGAATAGGTGATAGAGATGTAAATCACTGCTGGGGGTGAGTAGGCCTTGGTAGTTCATGCATGAGAGAGAAAGAGAGGCGCTGTCCCTCTTGCCAAGCATGCTCCAATAGCAAGCATGGAGGGACAGGGTGTTAGAGTGTTTCTGATGAGGTGGGTATAGGGCAGGTTCTGTCCTCAGAGCAAAATGTAGCAGCCTGACTGCTTAGTAAATTGTTCCCTTTGACTTTTGTTTCCACCCCACTCATAAGACAGTGGGCTGGTTGCTTCACCTGAACCTTGCATCCCTTAATCTAACTGCATAGACATTACATGACTGAACTTGGAGGAGCAGGCCTATTCAGAGCAAGTTCGACTGATCTTGTGAGATGATGGTAGCTTTAATGGAAAGCTTACAACTATCTGGACACATGGAAGCAATTCTCACTAGGGGCATCTCAGCAAGGTCTCTAGCCATCTGAAGCATTAAGGTCTGGCTCTGGCATCTATCAAAGAGCACTTAGCAGCAATATCAGTCGTCTTCCGACCAGTGAAAGACCGGGTCAGTGTTCTCTAATGACTTGATGGTTTGGCTTCTCAAAGAACTGGAGAGACTACCCTCAGGGCCGCAAACCTGTCTCTCCTTGGGACTTGTATCTGTTTCTGCCAAGGCTTATGGGCGCTCCTTTCAAACCACTAGTGTCATGCCTTCTAATCTTCTGGAAGATCACCTTTATTGTGGTGATCACCTCAGCCAAAAGGGTCTCTGAAATCGGGTCCCTGGCATCAGAAGCACCATACAGTGTTCTTTAAGGACAAGATCCAACTGTGACCTCTCCTGGCTTTCTTACTAACGGTGTTTTTACAGTTCTATAGCATCCAAGAAATTTTTCTGCCAGTCTTGTTCTCAAGGCCTCACAAGAAATCTCTTCCATTTGAATTCCTTCTGCTTATTGACTTTGACTGACTGACTGAATTTTTATAAAGATAAAACTATTTTAGAACCAAACTTATTTATATTTAACATTAAAATATAATTCTGGAAGCAATTTATAGATTTAGGTTTCCCTGCTCCTGTCGGAAATAATTTAATGTCAATACTGTTGTGATAATACATTGTTTGACAGCTGCTTTGAGATTATTTTTATTATGGGTAGCCCTTGAAGGCCAGATGCCCATTATGTAGGCACTGGGTGGTATATTAAAGATTAATGGAATTAATTTACATTTCTTGGGATCTTTCCATATCTGAGTGCTCTCAATAGGGAAAGCAGAGGAAAAGAGAAGCATTTGTAGGGAGGTGGTGAACAGGGGAATGCAGAGAATAGCAAATTTTTTTTTCCTGAAAGGGACAAAACATTTGTCAATTAAAAGCACCCATAAATTCCCTAATGTTCGCGCTCTCTGTAAATATTGCTATGGCTTCTACAAGTATGTTGCACTATTGCAAATAGGAGGAGACATTGTTTGGAATACCTTTGGTGTGATCCATGCTATGCAAAAGTATAAAAACTGCTGACTTACACTTCATTCCTGTTTTATTAGATGCTTCCTTTAAACACCAACATCCGACTTGCATACTCCAATGGAAAAGACGATGAACAGAACTTTATTCAGAATCTCAGCTTGTTTCTCTGCACGTTTCTCAAGGAACATGGTCAGCTTATAGAAAAAAGATTAAATCTAAGGGAAACATTAATGGAGGTAAGTTCTTTAGTTGTGGTCAGTTTGCTTTGTATGTCCTTGTGCTGATTGAGTACATTAAATGAAGTGTTCCTTCTGCAGTTACTTGAACTAAATTTGTAGCACTCCACTAAAGAAATGCAGTTAGAATAGTAAGTCTTTGGGTGGAAATTCCCATAATTAACAAGTGCTTAAACTTAGACCTACTGAAGATAATTTGCTTGGTAGCGCTTGCTAATCGCATATTTGCAGGGTTTGACAAGTGGTGGCGAGTCCTGCTCACCAGCCGCGTAGTTTGGCAGACTGCACATGCGCAGACCACGCTGCGCATGCGCTGATTGCACTGCAGCGCCGTGCCGGGCTAAAATTTACTTGCCACGGGCGAGTAGATTGCCTTAATTGTCGAGCCCTGCACATTTGTATGCAGTGATCCTACATTTATTTATATCACAATGCCCAAAGACTGCAGTCTTGAGTAGAGTATACAAATATATAGGAAGGTACAATTTCCACTACTAAAACAAAATTACATGGTAAAATTTAAAAACTGCATGAGAGATGGATGTGTATGTAAGTATAACATTTTTATGTGAGACTGCCCACACCAGGCTTTGCTGGGAGAGTATGATTTTAATCTATAGGGTTCATTGTCCAAATCCAAGCACTCTTTCCCACAGGAGTCAAGGCAGGATTTCATGGCCATCTTGGAAAGAGTATGGCCAGGACCTGCCTCCAGGTGAGCTCTGGATGTGGATGACTTGGCTGTCAGGACTGCGGTATCAGTAGTCGCCATGAGGCTTTGTTTGTAGTTCCAGTTCTTGGACTTTCCTCTTTGATCCAGGATCCTCCTTGTTTTCAGAGCAGATGCACTTAAAACCTCAAGGATGTGTGAGGGGTCATCTTGCTGGCTTTAGGCTTTCACATATTGCCAGCCTCCAGAAAATACTTTGATGCCAGCAGTCTTCCAGATTCACAGTCTTCCCCCAGAGCAAAGCTTTACTTACAAAAGAAAGAGGAAAGTTTACAAACCTCATAAACCTCTCCAATGGACATCAGTCTTGCAGTTGGGCTCTCAAATATCCCAGTGCTGTGTCACAGGCTTTTGAAGACCACCCTAGAATGTTATACCAGCCTCTGTTCCAGATTCATC
>CM057847.1:17995183-18013050 GCA_030068395.1 Apalone spinifera
CCCCCCCCCCCCCTCTGTATTTTGGTCCATCTTGTTGCCCTTCAGCTAAGCTTGTTCGTAGATAATACTGGACTGTTGGGTCCTTAGTAACACCTTCCAGTTTCTTTGCCCATCCTCTACCCCATCCCTCTCAGGGGCCCTTCTCACCAGTGACTGCTTTCCCAGGAAATATAATCCCTCCAACTTGTGGAAATCATAGAGGAAGTTTCTTGAGACTTGAGAGGGAAGAAGCTTTACTCCTAGTATTTCCTAACCTTGAAGGCCAAATGGGGCTATAGACTGTCTTGAACCTGCATTACCTCAACAGTTACCTTAAGAAACTGAGGTTCCACACCGTGTCTCTGGTCTCCATCAGATCCTTCCTAGATCCAGGAGACTGTTACACCTATCTTCATTTAATGGATGCTTATTTCCACATCTGTCTTCCACAGCCACAGAAGTTTTCTCACATTTCTAGTGGCTCAATGCCACTACCATTTCACCACTCTCCCCTTCAGCTTGTCAGCAGCCCCATGAGTCTTTATGAAACTTATGGCAGTGTTAGCAGCCTCTCTCAAGCGTCAAGGTGCGTAAATCTATTCACACCTCAGTAACTGGCTGATCAAAGGTTGTTTACATGCTAAGGTAGGGCTCAGGTAGATCCCAGTTCAGAGAATAGAATTCATTGGGGCAGAGCTTGACATGACCCAAGCCAGAACCTTCTTTCTAGAGGCTCAATTCCAGCTTTGTCAGCTCTAATATGTAAGGTCATCATTCGCACAATGACTGTTCAGATCTGCTTCAGACTGTTGGTACACATGTCAGCAAGTACTTATATGGTACAATACACAAGGTTGTACCTCCAGATGTGCTGACACAAATCTGTTTACTGAGTAGGCACCATTTAGACTCAACTCACTGTCCTTCCTCCAGCCCTCACTTCTCACCTGGTGGAAAGGTGGAAAGGCCCAGGTTTGGTAATGAAAGGGGTAGCCTTTGCTGCTCCTCTACTGTCTGTAGCCTTAGTCTCACTTACATGTAGGAGGGGGAGCCACCTCAACAGCTTCAGGTCCTAGGGCCTCTGTTCCTAAGAACCCACAATCCCAGGGTCTGTAGGCTAATGCCTTATCCATTAAGCCACTGGGACCCACCCAACCTCCCTATCTTCAGGCTGGTTTAGCTTGCCAAGAGTTCCTTCCTCAGATCCCTGGAAAAGTGGTATAGGTCCTGACGGACAATACTGCATCCATGATTTACATCAAGCAAGAAGAGGCTCGATCCTTCACCTTGTCCCAGGAGGTCCCACTGGCTGTGGGATTTCTGCATGAAATACACCATTCACCTTAAGGCAAAACACATATCGTGGGAGCCTGAAATCTATTGGCAAATCAACTCTGCAGAGCCTTTTCCTCTTACCACAAATGATTTCTTCACTCAGAGATCATTGATATCATCTTTCAGAGCTGGGAGCCTCTTCAGGTGGACCTATTTGCCAGCAGGCAGAACAGGAAATGCCATCAGTTCTGCTTGCTGAGTGAGCTCCCTCTTCAATGCATTGCTGTTCTCATAAGCAGACCATCCTTCTATATGCCTGTCCTCATCATCTTGGTTCACGTGGTTCTCCTAAAAATCAAATGAGGCAAAGCAGAGGTTATTGTGATAGCACCAGTGTGACCATGTTAGACTTGATTTGGCACAGTTCTGGACCTCATTGGCAGCACCACTTGCCTTCCCTCTGTCCCAGATTTGATCTCATAAGACCATGGCAGGTTACTTCACTTGAACCTTGCATTATTGCATCTGATTATATAATTGCTGAATCCAGAGGAATAGGCCTGCTCGGATCAAGTTTAACAAGTCTTTCTAAATTGCAGAAAATCTTACCCTGGAGCTTCCTACTTGGCCAAGTAGAAACAATTTTATTTATTTATTTATTTATTTATTTATTTATTTTTGGTTGAGCCACTGACTAGAATCTCGCACCTTAACAGAGAAGATCTGAATGGAGAATCATCCTGGATAATTGTCTGTATATGGACTTGCAATGAGCAGGTGAATGTCCTGCAAGTCCAAAACGTCTGAAGAACCAGTACCTGGTCATTGGTTTGGATGTTTGTATCCCACTATGCCATTACCTAGCAGGCAAAATTTCGAGAGATCAGTGGTACAGTTAGTATGTCCATGAATTCTGAGCCCGCTTTCCAGAGTACTGCTTCTGAGTCACCTAGCATGGAATGGACAGGAGCAAGCTCTCAAAGAAAACTATTACTAATATTTTGTAACTGTTCTTCAAAATATGTTGCTATGACCATTCCATGACCCATCCTCCTACTCCTTTGTTGGGAGTTACCAGCAAGAAAGAACTGAGAGGGTGGACGGCCAGCTGTGCCTCTTACTCCAGTGTGTCTGCTGACTTCCCCGGGCACTGTACCCAGCCCTGAGGATACCAATAAGAGGGAAACCTCTAAATATAGTACATGCAGCATGCACACACCTAATATGGAATGGACATAAGCAACACATTTCTAACAATAGTTATGGGTAATTTTTTTCCCCAGTGTGAAGGCAAATATATATTAAAGCGTGTGTACGGGTTGAACGTCTCTATTCCAGCACCCCTGAGACCTGACCAGAGCCAAATTGGAGAATTTGTTGGACTATGGGAGGTCAATATTGTCTAGTGGCATTACCAACACTTACACTACTTACTGTGATCTTAGGAGACATTTAGGGGTAAATTAGAGCAAACAGCACAGAACGCTGGGTGCCAGGACTGGTGGCTATAAACAGACTTTATCGGACAGTGTGAAACTTCATAACACCCACAGTAAGTGGACATCCGACTAACTAAAATTATGCTGGACTATGAATGTTGTCGGACCAGAGAAGTTCAACCTGTAGTTCTTCCATGCTATCCCATTTAAATAACTCTTCAATTTCTACGCCATATTGTATGTCTACCTTTTGAAATCTGAGTCCACCAGTAGTGGGACCTATATAGGGTTCTGTGCTACTCAAGTGGCATTGCAAATGAAACTGTTTGGAGCTGTGTTCCAATCGTCTTGAAACTGATTTGATATAACTTTTTATGGTCACGTTGCATTGACTTAAGTCAGTTTGGTTATGGATGAGTTGATTCTCCTAGTGTTCACAGCGTTTGTGGATTACATTAAAAGGTATTTCACTTCTTCTAGTTGAGCTTGTCCACATGTGGCTGGTGATACAGGATGATGTGTTGAGCTGGTGGGAAAGATTAGCTAGGAGAGAATTGAAGGTTGGAGCAAGTAGCTCATCTTTTTTTCTCCTTCAAGTGTCCTGCATTGAATTAAAATTTCTATTGGAAGAGCAATGTGTCTGACTTTCCTCTCTCAGCAGACTAGACACCTACCTTCTCAGACCAGTAAAAGACAATGCATTCAACAAAGATTTCTTCAAAATGTTGAGCTCCCCAATGCTATGGCAGTGTAGATTCTGGTACTGTCCTGCTGGACAAACACTTTGGTTAGGAGACTGTTAAACCACAGTGTCTTGCAGAGACTCAGAAGATGAATATCAATTAATCAGAGTTACAATGCAGATTCAATTATTTTGAAAAGTTATCTTTGTCAAGTTATTGTAACTTTTGACAAGTATAGGTGCATATATTAGAAATGTCCCCTGAGGTCATAGCTGTGGCTGATCAACTCTTGGGGTGCTGTCATCTAACTATAATTATAACATAATTCCTATTGGTTTCTAAATGTTAAAGCAAAGATATATAAACATTCTTTCACTAAAAATATTTGTATAAATAAAGTTTCAGCGTCACAGTATTACCCATAGAAAATATTGACTGACCAATAATCCAATTTTGTGTAAATTACATTTCTGTAGGCTCTTCACTATATGTTGCTGGTGTCAGAAGTTGAAGAAACGGAAATTTTTAAAATTTGTCTTGAATACTGGAATCATTTGGCTGCTGAACTGTATAGAGAGAGTCCATTTTCAACATCAGCTTCTCCATTGCTTTCGGGAAGTCAGCATTTTGATGTCCCTCCCAGAAGACAGCTTTATCTGCCTGTTCTGTCAAAGGTAATGTTGGGGAAATGTATATTTAGGTAAATGCTCCATTTTACATGCATCTTGCATAAAAGGAAATCAGTACTTTGTATGTCTAGTGCCTTAATATAAGACAATATTTGACAACACTCTGGCTTTGCCTGGTGAATAGTTGCTCTACCCCTTGAGTTATTAAATTGTGGCACGCCTGTATGTTTGGTATCTTGTGCATTAATACTTCAGAGTACTTGGAGGGATACCACTTAATTCAGGGCATCTAAATTTTTGTCGGTAAAAATCATATAACCTCATAATGCATATAATACAAACTGAATGAAACATTTTTAATAAGGATTTTGATTAAATAACATTAATTAAACATTGTTATATTGAAGTTATTGATCTTCTAATATCACAGAAGTTTGGAAATTGAATTTTAACTTGCCCTTTTTTTTCTGAGATGCCCCGTAAGCAGGTCAAGTCCTTTGAGATTATCCTTGTCTACTAGTTTAAAACATGTATTTAAAAGTCATCTCCCTCTTCCTTCGCCCTTATCTACTGACTCCTGCTACAGACAGACTCAGTAGTGCTCCCTAGCTTCTGCATGTCTATATAATTATCTCTGTTTAAAAACAAGTTTTTTTTCTCTCCCCAGTTTATTATTATTGTAGTTAATTAGTTAGTTAATTAAAAAAAATATATTAGTATAAGTTTTTCTCCCAGTTAACACCTTTCTGCAGTTAGTAACAGGTTTCAGTGTCGTGCCTGGCTCACTGAGTTTTAAACGCTGTATCTCATGTAAAGAGCCTATCCTCGCTTTGGATGGGCATTCACAATGCGACCACTACTTCAGAGAGCAGCATATCTCCCAAAAATGCCCTCATGGTACAAAGTTGAAATCATGGGTGCAGAAAGACAAAGACCTCCATCTCAAGCTATTTTTTACTTGAAAATTCTCTGACCAGCTTCAGATCCGGGCCAACAGTCTGAGGAACCAAAAAGCCTGCCAAAAAGGAAGCCGCCTCTTTACCTCCTCAGGGGGCTACAGCACCGAAATGGCAGTCTCCCTTACGGCTGGTATTGAGCTCAGTGGCAGCACCACGCCTCAGTACATATGATGCTCTGGGCATCTCAGGTGCCGCCAGCGCAGATAAGACATGCGCTAAACTATGCTCTGGGGTGTGAGGCTTCAAGTTGTCTGCTTCATCTGGTGCTGCAGCACCTGGCACTGATACAATCTCGCCAGCGCAACATAAGAGTGCAGTGCCGACCATATCAACAGGCACCTCTGTCTCCACCACAGAGACGCCTAACACCGTGCTATTCTCCTTGGCACCGAGGCATGATTCAGTGCCTCAAATAGTGTCCGTGCCTCCCACTATGACACTGACAATGCCAGCTGTGCATGCATTCAACACAGAGACTTGTTAGTCTCATCTACTTTTTACACACCATTTTTAGACCCTGATCTCTCTCCTGCTATGTCAACATCACAGAGATCACTTTCTCATGAAAAATTTTCATCTGAATCTGAAGATGAATTCTCGAGGGGTTTTTTCCTAGAAAGTTCTCCTTACACAGATTAGACTATTTACTCTCCCAGATCCTACCAAGAATTTGAGAATATGCCCTCATATTATGTCAATCCCTGGGTACCCCCCACACGTGCCATACCTCCACTGGCAATACTGGGACAAATGGCAGTGTTATCAAAAGCACCAGCATGCTGGAAATGACAGAGTGCAATATTCCCCTTCTAAACAAATACATGAAGAGGACCCACCCATACAAGAGGGAGAGCCTCCCTGGATATAAATGACGCCCCCTCCCCCCTCAGTGGAGGGAGGGAGGCTTTGTGCCCCCAGCTCCAACTACCTCAGATGACATTGCACATTTCCAAGGCCTTTTTAAATGTGTAGCTGCAGAATTAAACATTCCTCTTCAGGAGATTGTGGAGAATCAGCATGAGTTAGCCGGCATATTGCACTTGGTAACACCGTCTAAAATAGTACTGCCAATTAATCCAGCAATAATGGAACCGGCAAAGATAGTGTGACAAACTCCGACGTCAATCTCTTCTACTGCTTAGAGAACAGATAAGTATTATGTTCCTCCCAAGGGATCTGAATTTCTTTTTACTCACCCAGTAAATTCCCTCGTGGTAGAGGCTGCACAACAAAAATCTAAGCAGCAACAATTTCGGTCCATTCCATTGGACCGTGATAGCAAAAGTCTTGACTCATTTGGACACACAATATACACGTCTTCCACTTTACAATTTTGCATTTCTAACTACGCGGCTTTATTAAGCAAATACGACTACATCACAGATATTCCTGAGACAACAGTACAAAGCACTCATATTGGAGGGTCACATGATTGCTAGAACAACATTGCAAGCTGCATTAGAAGCTGTTGACACGACTGCATGATCCACAGCAACAGCAGTAGTCGCAAGAAGGGTGTCATGGTTTAACTCCACTCCGTTCCCCAGAGATATTCAAGCTACAGTTGAAGATCTTCCTTGTGACTATCAGAAGTTGCAGCTACCACCAACGAAATTCTCCACTCCATGAAAGACTCCAGAGTAACACTTCAGTCTTTAGGAATCCACAACCAGGAACCTAGAAGAAGACAATATAGGTAGCAGCCGTGTCAGACCTCGATACCCTCCATATGCCCAACATCAACAGGGCAGAGGCAGAATCCAATGACGATGCCCTTCCTCTACCAACTCCCAACAGTTGCAGCAGTCCAATAAGCAAATGTGAATATCAGATTGAGGGTCTTGAAAGCCTCTCACCTATTTCAACGCCATCATTGCAAGCAAACTTGTTCCATCAGTGACTGCTACCCTTCTTTAACAACTGGCAGTGAATAACCTCTAACAGATGGGTCCTTCAGATAATTGAGAGAGGCTATCTTATCCCCTTCGTATCTGTACCCTCTTCCCGGTTCCTCGTCAGGGACCACTGTCATGAGTTTCTACTTGAACAAGAGGTAGAGCACCTTTTGCTCATGGGTGCAATTGAACCAATCCCCATACAATTTAGGGGCAAGGGGTTCTACTCCCATTACTTCTTACTGGAAAAAAGATCAGGAGGTTGGAGACCCATCTTAGACTTTCGGGCCCTCACTAAATTTGTTCAGAAACAAAAATTCAAAATGGTAACTCTTGCCACTATATGACTGGCATTGGAACAGGACAATTGTTTCTTGTCCCTCGACTTGTAAGATCAATACTTTCACATCTGTGAGCAGGATGGATTGCATTTTCTTCGTTTGGTTGTAGATTCTCAACATTACCAATACAGGATGCTTCCATTCGGACTCTCTACGGCCCTGAGGGTCTTTTCAAAGGTTCTGGCGGGTGTCACAGCATATTGGAGAGAACAAAGCATTATCATATTTCCTTACCTGGATGACTGCCTCCTCAAGGCACACAGTGATTCATGCCATTCTCTGTCAGTCACAAGACACCTGTTCTGACAACTCGGCCTGCACGTGAATGAAGCCAAATTGACACTTGTCTCCTACACAAAAGATACAATTTATAGGAGCATACCTTGACTTAACAAGGACCACTGTATCCCTCCCTATGGACCATTGCAAAAAAATTGTGGCCTTGGTAAACATCTTATGGTAAACATCAGCCTCCACACAACAGTACTCGAATGCCTTTGGCTGTTGGGGCAGAAGGCAGTGTACAGTTTCGTTGTCAACAATGCTTGCCTTCACGTGAGATGCTTATAAGGCTGGCTGGGACAGGTTTACAGACCCAATGTCCGCCCATTATCCCAATCCCTAGTCCTCCCAAAGATAGTAAAGGAGTCCTTATACTGGTGGGTAAGCCCACAGAACCTTTGTTCCGGATTCCCCTTCACTCACGATAACCGTCCGTCTCCATAACAGATACATCTCGTACAGGATAGGGTGCCACTTGCAATATCTCACATGCCACGGTCTGTGGTCCAGCAGCGATAAGAACCTACACATAAGCATCCTGGAACTCCATGCAGTCAGGAATGCATGAGTCAAATTCCTCCCATTCATCACCAACAGTCATATCAGACTGTACATAGACCACGTCACAGCAATGTTTTATATAAATTGTCTGGGCGGAACCCAATCTTGAGCACTTTGCACAGAGGCCAGAGCACTTTGGAACTGGTGCCTGAAATACAACATAAATATTACCACTGTGCATCTTCGGGTCACCCTGAACACAATGACAGATGCACTCAGGGGAGCCCTCCTGATCAAACACAAGTGGCAAATGAATCCGCACATCTTGGCAGACATCTTCCGACAGTGGGGTCACCCCACCATATATCTGTTTGCCACATAATCCAACAAGAAATGTCCCCTATTTTGTTCCAGGGCAGGTATCGGCAGGGGCTCAATGGGAGATGGCTTCCTTATCAGTTGAACATCCCACCTAATGTACGCATTTCTTCCCATACCCCTGTTGAACAGGGTAGTCCACAAGACAAGGAGAGACAAAGTCCGTCTAATACTTATAGCTTAAGCATTGCGACTCCAACCATGGTTCCCCTCTATAATGGCCATGTCCCTTGCGTCACTGATCCACCTACCTTACAGCAAGGATCTCCTTCATCACGGCCCCTACGTCACCCAACTGAACCTCTGCTCACTACACCTGAAGACATGGCTCCTGGATGGTTCTGAGCTAGAATTGACTTGTTCACAACAAGTACAAATGGTCCTTCTACA
Source organism: Apalone spinifera (assembly GCA_030068395.1). Taxonomy (NCBI): domain Eukaryota; kingdom Metazoa; phylum Chordata; order Testudines; family Trionychidae; genus Apalone; species Apalone spinifera. Next base: position 18,003,935 of record CM057847.1, read on the forward strand.
TCAGGGCTACTCAATTTCAGAATCCCCGGGGACCACAATGATATTCACAGCAAATGCCAAGGGTCACAACTTAAGTGTGATTGCATATATATACAAATAACTTCTTTCAAACTGATGGGCATGAATACAAAGATTAAGGCAAGACTACACAACACGCAGGTCCCATTTAAGTCAGTTCTGCTGATATTAATAAAATGCAATGTTTACCCGATTTCTACCCATATGACAGCACTTTTAATTAGCAATGACAGTCTAGGAATTTAATTACTAAAATGCATCTCAACAGAAGACCATTATATTGACTACTCTTTTGTTTTTGCTCCTACCCGTGGGCCATGTGTTGAGCCCTGCGTAAGCCCAAACCACACTGTGGGCCGCAAACAAATGGACTGTGGGCTGTTTAGTGGCCCTGTTCTACACAGTAGGGCGCAGAGCATCTGTATGACTTACCTTCAGAAATTGAAAAGATTCTCGATGCGGTGTGTGTGCCACCGGGTAGATCCTTCAACATCCTCCTTTACCTACCATCCTCGACTACCTTCTGCACATTAAACAAACTGGCCTTGCAATAAGTTCCACTTCAGGGGAGTCTCGCAGGCTAGATCAAAACAAGCCACGGGCCATACATTCACCACCCTGTCCTAGAGAATAGGTCAGGCTTAAGTAGTCTTCCACCAGAATTATTTGATGCAGTTTGTTGCTTCTGTCACGTTATAGGTTTCCCACCCTGATGTATGGGAGCTACAGAAATAATTATTTGGAAACTGTACATTCATATTTATTTTTACTCTGCATGACAAATTGATTAACAAGATTGCCTGTGGTCAATAGTGTCAAATTGTAGGCAGTGACCTATCTTTTGATAGTGTCAGAATTGAGTTTTGGCTTTTTTGTTTGTTGTTTTTTGTTTTGGGGGGGGGGGCATTAATATCTGTCTTAGTAACTTGTTTTTTGTAAATAGGCACAAGTGTCAAAAGTTAAATCTATTGGAGACCATAATGTCTTTTTTATTTTCAAGTGCTTTGACATATTTGACAGGTCATTTTAGCATTTACTTTTGAACTGAACCCAAATTTGTCTTTTAATCTAAAATTGTTGAATTGTTTTTGTTTTTGTTTTGTTTTGTGGTGTGTGGTGTTTGTTTGGTTTGTTTTGTTTTGTTAAACATAGGTTCGATTATTAATGGTTAGCCGTATGGCTAAGCCAGAAGAAGTGCTGGTTGTGGAAAATGATCAGGGGGAAGTTGTAAGAGAATTCATGAAAGATACAGATTCCATAAACTTGTACAAGAATATGAGGGAGACGCTGGGTAAGCTAACTACTTATGTATGTACAGTGACAGAATATGAAATCCTTTGACTAAATACTATTTTACAATCTAATTTAGATAACTTGATTGTTGTTTGGCCATGCATTTTCTAAGTGTGGGGAGAAGGTCTGAAGAAGAGAAAATGCAAGAATGGGGAATGGAAGACAACTATGGGAAGATTTTCCTGAAAAGTAGTTGACTTAATTTTTTGATATTATCTATTAAATTATAATGATCAGACACAATTTTAAATAGATATTACAAAATAAAATTAGTGAGTTCAATGGGGGAGGGAAAAAAAGAAATGTATAGATAGGGGGCAGTAGCTTAGGGAGTGTTAAAGTTTTTAATTATTAGGACCTAGGGTACCTAAAAAGCCTCAGACTTTGCATTGTTAAACCTCACTTTAAAGCCTTGTCTGCACTATGCAATTCTGTCGGCAAAAGGCAGTTTTTGTAAACAAAACCATGGTGGTGCAGCTTACAGGGAACTTGGCTGTAGGCACTGTCATTCATTATGTCCACTTAAATACCTCCCTCAGTATCTCACGGTGCCCACTGAGACTGCTCTGCTACTGTTTTGAACTCTGCTGCCCTGTAGGCATGCTTCCTTCAGCTTCCCAGAGCTTTCAAAGTATTGACGTTCCTCATCAAAAGTTCATGGCGCTGCTGAGAGTGCTGCTCCTGGTAGCTGAGGATCTGTAAGAAAACTTGGAGAGAATCAGAGAACTATTAAAGTGGAATCCTCAAGCAGGCAGAGGAGGTTGCTGCTTGGGAAAGCAGGGGGAGAGATTACAGTACAGAGCGGGGGGTCTAATGTGGGATGATGTCTCCCTCCCCCAGGATTGGTTGCCTAGGCTGCTGTCTGTATAGACTGCATTCCCCCACAGTGGTTTCCCAACACACGCTTCACAAACGAACACTGTATTTACCCCCCCTCAGTCTCCAAGCTCCCTGTCACACTCCCTTTCCCCCATGTATGCTTCAGTTGAGAAGCAGCTGGCAATCTACTAGGATGCCTGTGGAATGATTAGATTGAGAAACATGCATCATGTGATATTGTACCTGCCCCATGAAGCATTGCAAACCCTTTCCAAAGCATCCTGCAGCCAGATGCACAGTGGGATAGCTACCCACAGTGCATGTGTCTGTTGCAAGATGTGCTATGCTGACATGAGCATAGTGTGGACGTGCAACGGCAGTTTAGCTAAAGCGCTTTTATTAAAGCAATATAACTTGTTGACAAAATTCTGTAGTGTAAAGAAGACCTAAGCTATTCTTGAGGGGGCTAGACCAACACTGAAATTTCTAGAGAACCTAAGAACTACCTCCTTTATCACCACTGCTCTTTAGCAGTACAGGCCACATTTTGTCTTCGATATCCCGCATAAATGCAGAGAGCACATAATAATTCTAGAACTCATTTGTTTTTGTTTTTTCCTCTGAGAGGGAACTGCTTGTGACACATGAATCCTGTCTAATGCATTGCTGGAAGGGGTTCAGGTAGTGTGATTGGTGCCATAGAGGAATTTGAATGGAAGGGACTAACATGAATACTCATCAGTTCTAATTTTGTGCATTATTTGGTGCCCATATTTGTAGCTTTATGCCAGTGGTTCCCAACTGCTGGTCGGTGGTGTGCTGTGCTATGAACTGCTGGCTGACAGGTCACGACACACTGCCAGGCCACGCCCATGCCAACTGCTCTGGGACTGGGGTATACCCCAGGCACCTGGCTGGCGGCTGCCGGAGCTGAAGCCTGCTGTTCGTGGTAGCTCGGGGGCTGGGGTACACCCCTGAGCCACCTCACAGCAGCCGGCTTTAGCTCTGGCAGCTGACACGTGGCGGGCGGCTGCCATGGCTGAAGCCAGCTGTTCGCAGAGGCTCTAGGAGTGGATGGGAGGGGGGAATAGCAACACTCTACCATCTTAATATCATGTATAGTAGAAATAAACTTTATTTCTATCACGTCACAACTTTGAATGTGTTTCCATTATAAAACTTTAGAAATCATTCATAGTAAGCATGAAAAAGTCTCTGCTGCTAGGAAGTATTAAATGTCTCTACTGTTTGAACCAATATACAAAGTACTTTACAAAAATATGTTTACTAAAGGAAATGCAGAACAATTAAAATCCCTACTTTGGGTTATTAGAATCTAAAATGTGCATCTGTTAGTCATGAATAATTCTGTCAAGCACTGTCAACCATAATATTAAGGGCTTCTGAAAAAAATATCTGTAGAAGTTGTGAAAATTATCATATCCTTTGACTCTGAACACACACTATGGAATACCTGATCAGTGTGTTTTACCTATCTAAGGAATGGTAGTCTTCTAGCATTTTGTTCTATAATATATTTGCTCTTCCACTTGGTATCTTAGTTGAGCTCTTCAGTGTTAGTTTCATTGTTTTCCAATTTGATCACTGAATGCTAGCCAGGCACTGTGTTCATCTTGAGTATTTCTAGACCAAAAGGAAAAAAATGTTGAAAGTGTGCATTGGTAATTTCAGGTTAAAAAATTTGCATTCATGGTGCAATTCTCTTACAACATGGTTTCATCCCCTGGAAATTCAGGTATAAAATATACTGAATAGAAATCTAAACATAGGGCACCCAACTCTGTGTTGTGAAATTAATATAGGATTATGAGTAAAGCATTTTAATTTGAGGTCCCAGATTAATTTCTTCTATTTAATCTACACTCTCCCACCCCCCTTTGCTTTCTTCCTGATGTTACAGACAGAGTTAAGGCTGCTTGGGTGCTTTTATGCTTAATTTTGAAACCATCATATCCCTATAATTTTCCTTTACACTTGTTACCAATACATAGGCTCAACCACAAATCAACCTTGAAGTAGTTTTGCTGTTAATTCACTGGTGCACCAAAGCATCCAGAGTGCACCACCTAGGTAAATAGAGTTTAGAGTTGCCAGAGCAGGGCAAAGTAGCCAAAGCATATTGGTGAATCTAGCCTTTAATTTGCAGCTGACTCTGATTTAGAGGACAATTGAGACCCCCTCATTACTGTGTAAAATGGAGAGTTTGCAGTGCTCTGACAGAGTCCCAAATTATCTGTGTGCAAATGGAGCTCAAGCAGCACTATTTTGAGGACTTTTTTCACCAGGAGTCGCAAAGTAGCATGTATCCTAGAATCTGTAAAGAGTAGTCACAGTTGCATCAAGTAGTTTACCAATGAAAATGCCATCACCATTCTAGAACTGAGTCAATATGACCAATAGAATTGTTGCAAGCAAATTAACTAGTAGGGAAAGGTGATGAGTTGACACAACACTTTTACTCATACTGGCCTTATGGTTACCTGAGCCTGTATAATCTTAACAATTAGATACAACCACTGTTAGTAATTTAGCTTTATAGTAGTCTAAATTCTCCAAATACAGTCGATGAACAAGATTTCAGTTAGTTCACATTTTCCATATAATTAAAGTTATCTGCATAACCATGTTATTTAGGACAAAGAAAAACTTGACAAATGTTATATTTTTATAGAATCATGTTTTTGATTAACTTTGATAAACTAACATTTACTTATCCTTTAAAAATCACAGTGAACTGTAACTTTAAGAGAGCTGCTGTAGTTTTTAGACAAAACATATATTGATATTCTATAGTAAGTACAAAAACTTTTCTATGGAGTTGTGACCAGCACCTCCATACTATACTATAGCTATGTTAAAAAGTGTGTCTTGTAATATGTTAAAATGTAATTTTTTCTTTTAGTTTATCTTACGCATCTGGATTATGCAGATACTGAACGAATAATGACAGAAAAACTTCACAATCAAGTGAATGGAACAGAATGGTCATGGAAGAATTTGAATACTTTGTGTTGGGCTATTGGGTCAATCAGTGGAGCAATGCATGAAGAGGATGAAAAACGATTTCTTGTTACAGTAATTAAGGTATATCAACAAATTAACGGATTCCTCACATACAGCTGTTAATTGCACTGAACTTTTGAACCTAAGAAGAAAACATTTAAGATACTAATATTTGCTGCATGTTTTTATTAAACTACATCAGTTAAGTTTATCATACATTTTCCTGTCCATTATGGGACATACAAGTTTTGAATTCTTGCAGGGCTATAAAAGTATCCTCATCTGTATCCACAAAAATGAGCATTGGAGATCTGCATCCATATCCATGGATGTGGATACCCGCAGATATAAAGCAGATAAAACACTTATATTTGTATCCATATCCACAAAAATGAACCATGGATATCCATGTTCACATCTGTGACTATCCATGGATAAAATCAGATATCCAGGGATTTGAATTTTAGATTTGTCCTAATACTAGTTTTATTAATAGGTGTGTGGCAGAGTAAAATATCTGTAAAAACCAATGAGGCTGTACCTGGTAAAAATTCAAGATTCTGTAGAAAAGAGGCATTTCTTACCATTTTTTAAAAGATTTACACATTAATTCAGTTTGATAACGGAAAGAAATCATTAGACACTGAGAGCTGAGGTCGAATTTATTAAGGTCGATTTTCTAGCACCCGATTTTGTAAAGAATTCAGGGTAGTTCAAAATAGTGCATCCCCAGTAGAGGCTTCTGTTGACTTTGAAAGAGATGCACTGTGGGTAGCTATCCCACAATTCCTGTCACCTCTTTGCATTCTAGGTTATGCTACCAGTGCATGCTGGGACTAAAAGCATGCAGTGGGTGTTTCTGGGTATGTCAGCATCCCATCTCTTCTCCTCCCCTGCACTCTGCCTGCGTAAAGCAATGGCAAACACGCTTTTCGCATCTCTCCCCCTTCCCTGCTTATCCATGCAGATGCCATAGCACGGCAAGCATGGAACCTGTTCAACAGCAAAGTATTACGGCAGTCATATTAACCATGGTGCTCCTTACACTGGAGTGTAACCAGGGCCACTAGAATAAGGAAGACTCTTAGGAGGCCATGAACATCCTTTTCTGTGAAGCACTTGTTGAGCGACTGGTAAATGCCGCTGGCATTTGATCCTCTTGACATAGTGGCACGTTGGTTCTGGTGTCGTGAGACAAGCACAGACAGTGGGACCACTTTGTAATGCATCTATGGGATGATCAGCCCCAGCCTATCCCTTACTATGCCTTCCACCAAACAGAGTCCAGCTGTCCCTCTCAGATCTCTGTCATATACCTGCTGCATACTGGGTGCTTAAAAGGATAACTGTGGCCTTGTATATAACACATCCCTATTGTTTTGGACAGACCTTTTATGCCAAGAGATTAGGTTTTACACTCAACAATTTAACTCCTGTAAAGTCTACCCTTCACTTTTCCTTACAGCAGCTGTAGTAGTGGGCATGCTGTGTACTCCCCTGGCTCAGCCAGCTGACTGGCTAGCATAGATAAGAAGGTAGAAAACATACTAGGAATGACATTTTCAAGGAGCAAATGCAGTCCACCCACTTGGACAGGGAGCGATTAAGTGACTGGAGGAATATGCTACTGCAGGAGATGTGAGGACAGGAGCACATGTGGGGTGTCTGCACAACTGTAAAGTTGACCATGCAAGGTTGAATTTACCTTACTCGTCATGAAAAGTAGGAGTTCAAAAATCAACTTTAACAGCCCTTACAGTCAACGGAATGGGCTTGGTGGTATAGACTCATTGTTTAAAAAAACTGACCTAATACGGCTGAGCTTAACCTAAACTTCCTGAGTAAACTAGACATTTTATATCTAACAGCATAAAGTAATAGGTAGTCGGCCCCTTTGCCACAGGAAGAAGTTAAGACTGTTTGGTTTTTATTAAATAAATTTCACAAACACCTGGCCTTCATTGATATCAAATACTGAGGAATGTTTATACTTCTATATCCATGCCTGAAGTGAATTTAAGATCATGAGAGAACCTGGTATGAGTTTACATTGGTACCAGAGAGAAATGTTACATGTTTTGATTTAAGGTTTTTTGTTTTTGAAACCTCAATGGGAATTACAGGATACTGACTGGCATTATTCAAAGTATACTATAAGCTACTTTTCTTTTAAAACAGTTTGAGAACTTTTAATAAGGTGTATTTATTTAAAATTATTTCTGGGTAGAAAACTGCTTTCTTGTCCTTTTGAAAAGTTTTAGTAAATCTGTTATTTCAGTATTCTAATTGTAATCTACGTTGTTCAAATGCATTGAAATAACTATAAAGCCAGATTTGGGAATTGGGATATTGTTCAAAACTGCCAAACTACAGATTTAGCATTGGTGGTTATAGTACTTCAAATTTTGCTCTATCACAGTTCTAAGAAAATACAAACTTAACATGAAAGACAAGTACAGATTTTTTTTTTTCTTGCAGGATCTTCTGGGACTGTGTGAACAAAAGCGAGGGAAAGATAACAAAGCTATTATTGCATCAAATATCATGTATATAGTAGGTCAATATCCACGATTCTTGAGAGCTCATTGGAAATTTTTGAAGACGGTAGTCAACAAACTATTTGAATTCATGCATGGTAAATGTTTGACACTTTCATCACATCTGCTCACTGAGAAATTTTTAGGGCCCTAAATGTTCAAATGTTGCTTTCATATTGGAACTGCTGAGTGCATATATACAATTGTTGTAAAGAGGAAGGTCACATGTAATTATATGTTATTTTAGAAACTCATGATGGTGTTCAGGACATGGCTTGTGATACCTTCATAAAAATAGCACAGAAATGCCGACGGCACTTTGTTCAGGTTCAAGTGGGAGAAGTCATGCCATTCATTGACGAGATCCTGAACAATATTAATACAATCATTTGTGATCTTCAGCCACAGCAGGTATGTGAAATTCAGCAGTTTAGGTAATGATACATAGTGACTCTTTATTAATATTTAAAAGCATAGTGAAGTGTGATAGTACTTTTAGGGAGACCTGCGTTTTGTTTCCTAGTCTCGCTGGTGAGGCAGAAGCCTGTAGCGTTAGAACAATGCTTATATCCTTGTTGGGGGGAGGGATAGTTAACATAGTTCAGCAGACTTTGTTCCTCCTTTTCTTTTGCATTGGATGGGTTTCCGTTTTTCTTTAACAAAAATTAAGATCTGGTTGAATAATGTTGGGGCTAAACATTTTAAGATTTCCCACCTAATAATTTTGTGGGTTTAACGTAGCATAGACTAGTATCTCACAGCTTGCAATTGCTGAAAAGTTCAAAAATACACATAAAACACACAGTACGTATGCCTGTTGGCATCACAGAAAATTGATGGGATAATACACACAATTGGAATGTTTGTATGGAAGAGTACAGCTTGCTCAGGAAGGATAGATAGGGAAAAAACGGAGGAGGTGTTGCCTTGTATATTAAAAATGAACACACTTGGAGTGAGGTGGAGATGGACATGGACATAGGAGACGGAAGTGTTGAGCGTCTCTGGGTTAGGTTAAAAGAGGTTAAAAACAAGAGTGATATCATGCTAGAAGAAACAAAATACAGGAGTATGTAGCACTTTAAAGACTAACAAGATGGTTTATTAGGTGATGAGCTTTCGTGGGCCAGACCCACTTCCTCAGATCAAGTAGTGGAAGAAAATAGTCACAACCATATATACCAAAGGATACAATTAAAAAAAATGAACACATATGAAAAGGACAAATCAAATTTCAGAACAGAAGCGGGATGTGGGGGGGGGGGAGGTGAATGTCTGTGAGCTAATGATATTAGAGGTGATAATTGGGGAAGCTATCCTTGTAATGGGTAAGATAATTAGATCCCTTATTAAAAGTCTGGTGTAAGGTATAAGAGAAGCTAGATAAGTTCATGGAGGTTAGGTCCATAAAAGGCTATTAGCCAG
>CM057847.1:18018166-18048739 GCA_030068395.1 Apalone spinifera
TCGGGAGTGCCGGACCACTGGATGCCGGACAATTGGAGTTTTACTGTACTTTGTGTTTATCCTTATTAAACTTCATCCTGTTTGCCTCAGACCATTTCTCTAGTTTCTCCAGATCATTTTGAATTATGACCCTATCCTCCAAAGCACTTGAAACTCCTTTCAGCTTGGTATTGTCACCAAACTTAATAATTGTACTCTCTATACCATCATTGATAAAGATATTGAACAGAACTGGTCCCAGAACAGACCCCTGTGGAACCCCACTTATTATGCCCTTCCAGCATGACTCTGAACTGTCAACCATTCTCAGAGCATAGTTATCCAGCCAGTTATGCACCCACTTTATAGTAGCCCCATGTAGGTTGTATTTCCCTAGTATATTGATAAGAAGTTCATGCAAGACCGTATCAAGTGCTTTAATAAAGTCTAGGTTTACCAAATCCACCACTTTTACCTTTCCACAAGGCTTGATATTGTATCATAGTACAAGTAGAATTTGCACAAATAGAGTGAGTGAATTTGCAGTACTTGATGTTTATAGAGTGCTTGTACAACTGACCTATATGAAGCCTTCAGTACCAGAGAATAGCTCTTTGATTCTGTGTTGTTTCAAAGGCCTGCAGTTGTCCGTGCCAAAAAAAAAAAGGGTTGTTATATCAATAATCAGAAATTATTACCCTTGAAGTTGTATAATTAGTTTATGGGTGCAGTGCTGGATTGACAACTGTGTGATTCCAAACTGGGATTACCCTTGTCTCCGGCCTTAACGGGGAATGTGTCTTGGACTGTTAAGCAAACCCATTACAGTCAGTTGAAGTAGTGCAGATGTCCAGTAATCTCTAGACAGATGCCCAATGATAGGAGGAGAGGGCAACAAACTGTTTATGAGCAGATGTACATGAGCACGTCTCTCATAGTATGTATAGGTTGGAAAGAATAATGTGAGAAAATCATATTTGGAAACTGATCATGTCTGCCTGCCACTGGTAGTATACTATAACAGATAAGTGGACAACATAAATGCTAGTAATGCCTTTGGCTTGCTCTTGTGACAACCTGTACCGTGAGGACAGAGCAAAAAGGAGACTAAAATAAATGGGGAATTGAATGAATAGGAAGGGAGATTTGAGATGATGGAATATTTTCACAATTGAGAATTTACTTGGTGCCTAGGATAGACATGTATGAAGAACATGAGTTGCTAAATGTTATATAAGAAGTATAGGATTGACACAAGCACGGAATAAATCTGGGTAAAGTCAGTTTTCTTATATTAAATTCAAATATCAAACCTTTTAAACTGATTTTAACAATTTAAAACTTTTCAGGTGAAATGGTTACTAAACAACCTTTGATTAGAAGTATGAGGACAGTAAAAAGGGAAACGCTAAAACTAATTTCTGGTTGGGTGAGCAGGTCCAATGATCCTCAGATGGTAAGTGGATTTTTAAAGTAACTTGCAATATTTATAAGTAAGAAACTGAGAAATTTACAATTTTTACAGTAGAATAAAAGTATAATTAAAACTGTCTGCTTTTGCCATAGCCATTCATTTTCAGGAGGTCCACAAAACACATGCCATGTACACTTTAGGACGCTATAAGACAAAATTGGTTAGGAAAAAATTACTATGGTAGAAATAATTGTAAACGAGTCACTGCAATTATTGTAAACAATCTTTTAGATATCTAACAATGTTCTGCTTTCTTCACCAGGTAGCTGAAAACTTTGTTCCTCCTTTGTTGGATGCAGTTCTCATTGATTATCAGAGAAATGTTCCAGCTGCTAGAGAACCTGAAGTACTTAGTACCATGGCTATCATTGTAAATAAATTGGGGGGACACATTACTGCTGAAATACCTCAGATATTTGATGCTGTTTTTGAATGCACATTGAATATGATCAATAAGGTAAGTGTATTAATCTTTTGCATTGGATACATACAGTCTCTGTAACATATCATATAAAGCCAACCAACGAAATAAGAGATCCCAAGCAGAGTTCTCCTATGAAATGGGAGAAGAGCCAGACATTCCACAATGTCCACTAGGGAGTTGCCTGTTGCTACTGCTTATTATACAGATATGACTATGATGGGTGATAGTATAACATTCATAAAGGATATTACAGCACTTTCCCAAGTATAGGAGCCAAGGGCTAGATTCGTTGAGAAACTTATGATATGTCTATACAGCAATATAAACCTAGGGATAGTGGGGACTTACATTAACTGACCTGTGTCAGAGAACGCTGGGTTTGAGCATCTACATGTCTTGTGGGCCAGACATAGAACCCCAATGGGCTGCATATGGCTTATGGGTCTCGGGTTGCCCTCCATTAACCTACCACATCCACCACCCGGTGTCAGCTCTATTCCCTGAGTGTGGTACAGATTCAGGTGCCCATAAGGTGTGCACAAACACACAAACAGAATAATAAGTTTCTTTGGCTGTCTGAGTAAAATCACTATAGTTTGAGAAATCTTTGAAAATTGGCTTCTCCAACTATAGTGGCAGGAAAATGCCGATGTGCTCATGTTCTAGTGACAATTAGTATGTCCTTGTCTAGGGCTATCAAACTATTGTGAAACTTGGCATTTCTTAATTTTTCAAAAGGGGTGTTCTGTTAGAGTTTTTGTATGTTTTATTTTGAAATTACTTAATGTAGGTTTCAGAAGAAAATCACACACACACATTGGACCTCCCTGGTCTGGCATCGTTGGGACCAGACCGGTCCCGAATGAGAGAATTTGCTGGACATGGGGAGGTCTCCTGCCACCAGCCCCCAAGTTCATCGCCTACTGCTGTCAAGCTGCCCCAGCAGGCACATGGCCTAACCCTCTCCCACCCCCAGTCTAGCTGATGATGGGTCTCTGGGTAGCACAGGCTCTGGCTCCTGCCATGGGGTTGCTGCAGGGCCTCAGCCCCGGTCTAGCACTGCCTTCAGCCAGGCTGTTGATCCTACAGCCCAGGGCCCTCCTGCCCTTAGTTGGGCTGAGCTGCTGACCCTCCTGCCATTAGGCTCCTGGGCTCTCTGTTCCAGGAGCATCCATGGTCCGGTTGCTAAACCAGAGAATGCCAGATTTCAGAAGTGCAACCTGTATGTGAATGTCTTGCATAATTCTTACATGCTATCAGATAAATCAAAAAGCATTGTATTATCTGCTGTCCTGAAATTGGTAGTATTTCTTTTTATACATTTATTTAAAAGGAAAAAGGCTGTCCTGGTGTTACTGGATCAGATTTTTGTTGTAGTGATAGCTGATAGCGAGCTGCTTGAGTAACTTGGGATTTCATTGTGTATTTCTCTTTTTAGGACTTTGAAGAGTATCCTGAACATAGAACAAACTTTTTCTTACTACTCCAGGCAGTAAATTCTCATTGCTTTCCAGCATTCCTGGCCATTCCACCTGCACAGTTCAAACTTGTTTTAGATTCTATTATTTGGGCTTTCAAACATACAATGAGAAATGTTGCAGATACAGGTAAATAGAGTTTAGCTGTATTTTTAAATGTACACTCTCAGTGGGGTTTTTTGTAAATGTGAACTGCTGAATTTTTCAGTGTGGTTACACAATTAGTGTGGGGATGGAAGGACTCTGCAGGAGCCTGTGTGCAGGGAGCCTGTTCAAAAACTCTATCGGGGCAGCTATGCAGGGGTGCAGGCAGGAGCTGGCTTATAAGCCCACTTGCATGTAACTGTGTAGGTTAACCAGTTACACATGGTTAAAAATCCATGAATCCCTACACATCTCTTACACTCTACTGTGTGTGATAAGCTGGTCAATTGAACACCTTGAATAATGAGGAAAATATGTGGAGGGGTGGTATTGCTATATTGTATCAGTATTTTTCCATTAGTCATTACTTTTGCAGGCTTCTGCTGTATGTCTAGGGGTATAAATATTTGAATGCAGGTTGTCTCCTATAGCCAAGAGAGGGTACTTGTTCTCCTTGGTGGCTTCCTTTCCTGTGGCTCACCACCTTCCCAGCTTTCAACAAGAAGAAAACCTTATTAGGAGACACCCATATTGGGACTAGATAAGGGGCCCTCAGGAAGGGGGAGATGCCCATAGAAGCTGGGGTCATCCAAGTGCTTTCAAATACACTGGAAAGGTAGCAGACCTTCGACTTCTCTGTGTTTTTAGGCAATGCAGCCTGCTGTGTAGACATAGAGGCAAGCAGTGTTCCCTGTATGCTGAGCGTTTGGGTGGACACTTAGGAGAGATTCAAATGATGCTCAGTTGATTAGAAGAGTGCCCAAAACTAATTTTTTTTTTCTACTGGTGATGCACATTTACACATGCCTCAGTGCACATAGAAAAAAACTATTCCATACATGGATAGAAAAAATCTGCACATAAATGGAAAAGATTAGAGGGAACATTAGAGGCAAAGTCTGATGTCTTATTTAAATAAGTATCTAACTTGAGGATTGTTCTCAAAGTTGTAGTCAAGCAGTGATTGTGGAGGGGGTTTCATATTTGCCACTTTTGCAATGTTAGTGATGCTGTTTAGCAGTAGAGCTGAGTGGGAACCAAATTTCAGTTGTGCAAAAATTATTGGTTTTAGAAATTTTTTTCATCATCGCAAATCAGAATGGAAAGTCCAAAAACTTGAGATTTTTTGCAGAATTGAAATGTATTTTTTGAACAGCAAAATGTGATGTTTCTAAAACAACATATGAATCTGGAACCATGAGTGCTATGGATCTAAAATGACAGAAGTCCAGTCAGTTTTCAGGGCAGCAGTGAACTTGACAAGAATTGTCTTTCAGTCTGTAGCTACTACCATGGCTTCCAAGGTTCCTGGCTCTGCTGCAACTTGCCATGTGGGGAGCCTGGAAGCATCTATGTCCTTGGTAGCTCAGTTGATAGGGAGCCAGGGAATGGAGACTTAAAGATTCCTGGTGCTGAAGTTTCTACGCCTCCATCAAGCCCATATGGTGAGCTAAAGGGAATCCTGAGAGTACCAGGTGTACCTCAGACCAACAGGTGGGCTATGGAGCTTAGGAGCCAGGCCTCCTAAGGTTATTCAACTCCCAGGGTCGGGAATACAGCTGGCCCTATAAGCCATGGGATTCCTGACTCCAGGCAAGTCTACATGGCAGGTTGCCCCCAGAACTGCAGCCCTTAGAAGCCTGGTGTGTGGAGAAGCTGGGTGGGTAAACTACAGGAAATCTGGATTCCATTGGAATTTGGACTAAATCTAACTGTTTTTGTAAAACATTTAGATGCCAGCAAATTCCAATCAGCTTTATTTGATCTACTTTTATATGATTACTAGCAGACTTACTTGGCATTGCCTGGGTCCTTCAGGGCAGGGCCGGGGGGTGGGGTGGAGGTGTAGGACACTGGAGGCAGGGACTTGATCTCTCCTCCTCTTCTTTCCCCCACCCCCACCCCCCAGGTTCCCCTACTCATCAGGGAGCTGTTCTTCCACCCCAAGTCCTCCCCCCACCTGCTCCCAGGCCTCCCTGCCCACCTGCCAGGGGCCTTTCCCCCTCTCCCCAGCACTGCAGCCAAGGAGGGGAAGGATTTGTGGCAGAGGGGCTGCTTACTAAGTGAAGTTAGGAGAAGAGGAAACTGTAAACCAAATTTGGTGGCTCTAGCTCTTACTGTTTAGAAGTTCATGAACAAATGGACTCGCAGACAGATGCACTCTAGAATATATAGAGAAATTGCAATTTAAACATATGCTGTCACAGCCAAGGTAGGACTTAGATGGATGGTTTGTGTTTGGTAAGGGTGTGAGATTTTGATAGTTAGTAATCATAACCAAGCACAAAATACACAAGAATATGGCAACCCAGGTTCCCTTTAAGCTGCGTGGAGCTTCCTGACTGGGTGGGCCTGATTAAGCAGTTGTGGGGCTGTGTTGCTTCACAGCTTATCAAGAACCTTGATGCCATTTCCAGGCATTTTTTTTCAAGTAGTTAAGGATGGGATCTCATGACTTTGCCTAGGTCAGATTTCTCTATGCACAAATCTGAACATCTTAAATACATGCAGTTTTTCTAGAAAGGCAAGCTGATGTAAAAGGTTTTTTTTAATTACCTTCACCATTTTGCTTTCTTTCAGGTCTTCAGATACTTTATACTCTATTACAAAATGTTGCGCAAGAAGAGGCTGCTGCTCAGAGTTTTTATCAGACTTACTTCTGTGACATTCTTCAGCATATTTTTTCTGTTGTAACAGACACTTCGCATACTGCTGGTAAGAGTGTGCTAAAGGTTGAGGGAAATAGTACAACAATCGTTAAACAATAAAGGAATCTAACGTAATTTCATTTCTTTTTCACATTTGCAGGTTTAACAATGCATGCATCAATTCTTGCATACATGTTCAATTTAGTAGAAGAAGGAAAAATAAGTACACCTTTAAACCCTGGAAATCCAGTGAACAACCAAATGTTTATTCAGGAATACGTTGCTAATCTTCTTAAATCTGCATTTCCTCATCTGCAAGAGTAAGTGTGCTGTGACTGTTTAAAAATAAATTCATCATAGTTCTTATTTCCTATGTACTAACTGGTATTTTTAATATTAGTGCACAGGTTAAGCTATTTGTAACAGGACTCTTCAGTTTAAATCAGGATATTCCTGCCTTCAAGGAACACCTTAGGGATTTCCTGGTCCAAATTAAGGTATGTATGGAATATTGGTGTAAATGTTCAATAACTGTTGAATGTGATGTTCAGAATGGTAGAACCTGGTTCGTGACTTGTGAAAAGTCATGCAACAGAACAGCGTGCTTTCATAATTCACCATCTTAAAGTTGCAGGGCCACAGTCTTGACTGTTTGCCACTTAATTAAGGGTGCAGAGGAATGAATGCCTGTGGACTTAGACTACTTACACCAAGAGAACAGATTGATATACACTATGGTTTTCTGTGCAGCTATGAATAATTCCAAACTGGGAAATATGTAGTAAGCCCACTTCTAAACAGAGCCCATGCTTCCACTCTGGTTTTGGAATAGTTTAAGGCCAGAAAGGACCACTAGATCTTCTAGTCTGCCCTTCATGTGCATCACAAGCTGCTATTTACACCTAGCTATTTTTTAAAAGTTGGCATTCAAGAGATAAGGAAAGCGTATTCCTCAGTAAAATATCCTAAATAGAATTACAACATGGATTCAGGTTCTAATATTTTGATGTTGCAATCCTACATTTGAATGGGACCCAAAAAACTGACCATACAAAACATGAGCCTCAAAACATGAAGCTGGTATTAGTGAAAATAAAAAAATGTAGGGTGCTATATTCCTTACATTGATTTAGGTTTTAGTTGCCACAACTGTTGCATAAGAGAAATATTTTTTCAATTCTGGTTCTTACAGTGTAGTGCAAAATTATTTTCGTGTTTTTTATATATAAATGTCTGGATTTTGGAAGCTGCTTCTTTTTTTTTTTTTTAATAGTTTAAAATATTTACATTGAACTAACTAATCTATTTCATTTGTGTAGGAATTTGCAGGTGAAGACACATCAGATTTATTCCTGGAAGAAAGAGAAACAGCCCTTAGACAGGCTCAGGAGGAAAAACATAAGCTTCAGATGTCTGTCCCTGGCATCCTTAATCCACATGAAATTCCTGAGGAAATGTGTGATTAAAATGTTTAAAACCAGTTATGCAGTTTTCTTTCTGTACAGCTGCTTTGTTGTGGTAGAAGAAAACAGCACTTGGATATTGACCAAAATGATGCCAATTTGTAAATTAAAATGTCACCTAGTGGCCCTTTTTCTTATGTGTTTTTTGTATAAGAAATTTTCTGTGAAATATCCTTCCATTGTTTAAGCTTTTGTTTTGGTCATCTTTATTTAGATTTGCATGAAGTTGAGAATTAAGGCATTTTAAAAAATTACTTCATGCCCATTTTGTGGCTAAGAGGAAAAGAGAGGCAAAACATAACTTGTTAAGTCTATTGCAAAATTACATACTTTTCCTGTAAGAGTACTAATTTTTAATGAGGGGATCATTTTCTTTCTAGCCTGCCTGCAGTCTAGAAGAGAAGGTAATGAGTAAAACAAATTGAGTTGATTGTTAAGCAGAGAAGTATAGTGCTGCATTACCTGAACAGTTAACAGCTTTTGGACTGAACGGTAAGGCTAGACTACATGTATTTCAAGTAATATGACAAGTTTGCAGCAAGATCATGTGCATATCATCCCATTGTAAAGCAACTTCAAAAGAGTATGGGAACACAGTACAGTTAGTTATTTTTACACAGTTCTTTTGTTTTTGTGTGTGTGCTGTCGCTTTGTCGACAACAGCTTTTTGTTTTCCTCAATGAGGAGTGTTGCTCATTTGTGAGCCTTCATTAACTCGAAGTGAAATGGTTAAAATATTTATCCTGTTAGAATAGGCTGCATCTTTTTAACAACTCATAAAAAGAGAACTCTGGCTTTTGAGATGACTTATACTAATTTACATTGTTTACCATGCTGTAGTGCTTTAAGAACACTACTTAAAAGCAAAATAAAATTGGTTTACATTTATTTTCCTTCTTTTGGCTTATCTTTTATTGGATAAAAATGCAGTGATGACATCAATGATTGTGTAGAAAACATAATCCCATAGAAGATGATTATCAGGCTAGATAAATGCTCCTGTAATTGCAGTGGCAAACTTTAATATACAAAAGCTATTCAAGAAGAACTTACACTTGTGTTTTCAGGTAGAAGTTCAAAATGAGATTTCTGATTTTGTGACTAGGCTAGGATCAGCAGGTCTGAACAATATTAAACTATTTTTCACCTACATTTTTGTAATTTAATTCAAAATATACAAAGTAGTGAGACCAAAGGCAAGAAAATGAAACACCTTGATTTGACATTCTAGCTTTCCCTCTCTAATATTTCTCCTTTTCTTTCTAACAAAGGAATAACTTTCTGTATATCAGTCCAAACTGTTTATCTTGATTCTTAGGATAAATTGCATTCATCTGGTTTGCAGTACTAGGACTGTCACAATCATACAGAAATACAACATTCATGTGTAGTTGTAAAGGAAATGAGGTTAGTTGATTTAGTGTGATCCTTTTTTATATAAAATTTGAATACTGTAGTTACTTTTTTTGTATTGTGCATTTATTTTCAAATCAAATTAAAGTTCATTAGTCAGCTGGTGTCTACATGGAACATAACCAAAATGTTTCTGTGGGTCTGGGCGTTTTCCCGACAGTTATGCTTAAGAAGATTTTGATTGCTTGATTCCTTTGCCTAGCACTAATAAAGGCAGATATATACCTGTGTGCAGAACATTTGGCAACACAAATACTGCCAACCTGAGCTATTAATGCTGGATGGGGACAATATCAAAACCAGTATTCAGTGGCTCTTCTTGGAGTGCTTGTTCATGTCAATTCCAATCAGGTGTGCGTGCGCCATGTACACACGCATCAGAAACTTTCCTCTAGCAGCTCCTGTTGGGTCACTCTAGGGTCCTCGAGTGGTGCCCTATATCCAGCCCTTATATACCACTGCCGACCCTGCTTCTCCCTCAGTTCCTTCTTACCCTCCTGACAGTGTTTGAACTCTTAGCGATCTTGCTTAGGCAAGCTTCTAGTTCCTAGCATACTTTCTAGTTTAGTTCATAATGCTATAGTTGGTTAGTTACAGTAGTTAGGAGCAGGCGGTTGTGATCACACATTTTATCCTTCCAGGGCACTAAGGCATGCCGACTGTCTTAGGTTTAAATTTTGCACTGTTTGCAAATGACCTATGCCAAACAGTGATCTGCATGATTTGTGTGTCAGGTGTCTGGGAGAACACTGGACAGAAAAGTGCAAGATTTGCAAGGGGTTCGAGCCCCATATGAAAGAGGACTGAGTTTTGGCTCCAGCAACTCCTAATAGAGGTGGCACTGAAACCAACATCAGACAAGTCAACACCAGGAGCGAGTTTGGTTTGCAATGCACTGGCCTCAGTACACAAAAACCGTGCTGAAAAAGGGCACTGCTAAAGATTCTTGGTGTTGAAGTTCACCAGAGCTGAAACCATCAGCACCCAGGCACCATTTGACATATCCAGTGCTGCACAGCCATAAGTAGGGTAGAGGACACTCTCCACATAAGACTCATCCCTACCAAGACCTGGTGCAGGACAAGAAAAATTCTGTACCCAAGGCTTACCAGGAGACACCGTCGACTCTGGTGCTGGTGCAGACACCGTTTAATCCAGTGCGCAGCTTATCACCAGGGGACCAAAGTCCCCACTGGACATATACAAGGCCACAAGGGACTTCATAGAAATTTCAGAGACAGGAGCATCTTTGTTGCGGGACAAGTCACCAGCACTGCCAAGAGCACCACAGTCTATAGAGGTAAGCTAGCTATGCTAAGGCATCCTTAGTCTGCAGATCAGCACCGTGGTAGGTTGGCCTGTTCATCTCCAGAGACCTTGCCTCTGCTGGCACTAAGGAGGCCAGGTGATCCTGGGCACCGGAGCTTCAACACTGGAGGTCAGAGACTAGAGTTGCCACACCCAGAGCCCTGGTCCCAGTCCCATAATGACTGGCACAGTTTGTCACAATTTTCACAGCACCATTTCCCATCACAGCACCAGCACTTGTCTCTTCAGCACTGCCATGGTCTTCAGCAGCAACATCCATGTCAGATGTGATTTCTCTGTACTTCCATAGGAGTCAGAACAGCAGATATAGAAGAGACCCTCTGGAGCAGTGGCAGTCTCAATGTCCCTCTCCAATGCAGTGATCATTTTGAACTCCTTGTGCCTACCATAAAGCCCAAGGTGCATCCAGAATATTGCAGTTGGTGACATCTACTCATCACTGCTCCAGATCCCCAAAGGGACAGGCATCCCTCAAGAACCCCTTCAGTGACCATCTCCTGACCTTCGCAAGAGAGCATCGCACCCACAGAGGCTCCAGGTCCCGCTTCTATGCAGGCGACCTCATCCAGGGGAGTGGGAGATGGGCAGGATGAAGAGCATCCCCCACCATTTTCCAGACCCATTACCACTTTCAGACTCTTTATTCTCCTCCCTAGATAAGGCAATAGCAGGACCTCCACCAGTCAATCATTGAGTATACCAGGAGCTCTTGAGATGGGTGGCACACAATCGTTCTTCCAGTGGAGGAAATCCAAGAGTTGAAGGATAATAAGGTGGACATTTTAACTCAAGAAGATCCTTTGTGTGGCATTTGCCACACAGAATTATAATGAGCCTGGATGGTCTTTATAATAGGCAGCGCCAATCTCCATACAACCCACAGCAAAAGGTGTGGAAAGGAGGTAATTTGTGCCCTCTGAGAGTTATGAATTCCTTTCCTTGCACCACCATCCCTCCTCCCTGGTGGAGAGACGTGGTCAACTAGTGCATAAGGTCAAGGAGGCCAAGAAATTTAACCTCTTTGGCAAAATTTAACCTCTTTGGCAAAAAACTCAGCCGGAGCCTCCATTTGAGGATAGTAAATCAGCAAGTATTCCTACAAGTCATGGAAGGTGATGGCCAAGCTCAGTGAACTCCTTCCTCCAGATTCCGGGCAGAAGTTATTGGTGCTTATTAGGGATAAAAACTACTAGTAGACTATCTGATAAGAAAATGCTTATCGGATAGTTGACAGGATAGTCAACTAGTCGTTTCACTCCCCTTGCTGTCTCTATCAGATGGAGATACAAAGGGGGAGTACTTTTAGGCTCCATGCAGCGCTTCCGCTTTTGAGTCAGCTGCTCTGTGCAGTGCTGCCACTTCGAATGTCGTGGGAAACCTGGTGTCAGGCTCCTCACAGCATTTCAAAGTGGCAGTGCCACTTGGGGCCCAGGATCAGTTGGGGAGTCCCTGCTGTCCCTGGGTTCCATGCGGCGTGCCAGCTTTGAAATGTACAAAGTCCCCAGCAGAGACTCTTGTACATTTCAAAGGTGGACTGTGGAACTGTTTGACTAGTCGAGTAGTCGATGGAAATTCCATCGACTACTCAACTAGCAAATTAACTTCCCTAGTACTTACATAGGAGAGCAGAACAATAGCCAGACCCTCTCTGCAGGCCTCTCCATTTGGCTGATTCAGTAGCGAGAACCGCGTTCACAGGGATAGTTATGGTCTGGTCTTCGTGGCTTCAGTAATTGGGGTTGCCACCAGAGGTCCAACAACCCTGCAGGACCTTCCCTTCTACCAGGGAAGGAGCCTATTTTTGAAGGAAACTGACTCAAAGCTCCATTCTTTGAAAGTCTAGGGCTACTGTGAAGTCACTGGAGATGCACGCTCTGGCAACCCAGAGGCAGCCATTCGGACCTCAACCTCCATAGCAGAGAGGTACATGCCAAGACATTTGACAGGATCAACTGTGGAACAGGAAGACTAGGCAAACTTTGACATGCCACCACCCCCGGTGCCAACAGAGATATCGGCACCGAGCCAACATTCCAGCTCCCGCCAGTTGGAACGGAAGTGCACTCTGGCACGAGAGCCAAAGAAGGCTTCTCATAAAACTGCTGATACCTGGCACCGAGCACTGCAGCCGTGTGCACTATTTCTACCAGGCCCAGCACGCCTTCACCTCCTTGTTCTAGAATCCGCCAACCTAGTCTGCACTGACAGCTTTCATATTCAACATATTTCTTATTCATCTACAGTATCGACACAAGGCATGGAGAGCAGGTTTTTTTCGCAACACTCCTCGCTAACAGGCTTAGTGACTTTGTGGCATTTCACTCTGCACCAGCCATCACACCACCCTCCACAATACCTGTGGTTTAATCACCCATAGCTTTATCCACCACAGCAGTTCCAACCCCAATGGCCCCCTTAGGATCCATGGAACTAATATCACACCAGTTCATTGCATTATCATTGCTCACGCAAGATAGTGGTATTGACCCTAGCACCCACAACAATGTACTTTCCTGCCACCACTGCACATTCCTCAGTCTCGTCCTCCATGTTCAGCTTCTATAACTCAAATTGAGCCAGTGAACGAAGATGATGATCTCCCTCACTCAGACAGCTCTTCGGTTCCCGTGTTATCTCTTCCAGATGAGGCTCTTTCCCTTGTTGTCCTCTCCACCTACAGACAACCTGAAGCAGTTTCAGGATCTGTTTAAATGGGTAGCTCAGTCCCAGGATATTGCACCGCAGAAAGTACAAGAAAAGTAACCCGAGTTACTCAAGATACTCCAACCAGCAACAACCTCTAAAATAGTGTTACCAATCAGTGAAGCTATTATGGAACCTTCGGATGCACTCTGGCAAACGCCAGCCACTATTCCCCCCGCCAACTGTACAGCAGACAGAAAATACTTTGTCCCCGCCAGAGGGTATGGATTTTCTTTTTTTCACATCCCCAACCAAATTAATTGGTCATGGACTCGATCCATCATAGATCTAGATAACCGCGGTATAAGTCCACGCCACAGGACAAGGAGCATAAGCAGTTAGACTTACTCCTCTGCCACCCTCCAATTCTGAATGTCAAATTACAGAGCTCTCCTGGATGACTATGACCATACAAATTATACTAGGCTACAGGAGCTCCTGCAAGACCACCTGGAGCAAAAGTGGCCCCAACTCCAATCCATAATGGAGGGTCAATCAATAATACAAACAGCCCTTTAGACATCGATGGATGTGGAAGCCAGGGCTATAGCAAGAGTGATGGTCACGGACAGAGCTTCATGGTTACAATCTTACAAAGTCCAAAGGGAGCTGCAGACCAAGGCAGAAGACCTCCCGTTCAACAGGAATCAACTCTTTGCGGCCAAGACAGATGACGTCCTCCATTCAGTGAAGGACTCCAGGACCATACTGCAAACCTTAGGCATGTATGCACCGCTTATAGGAGGTGCAGGTACAAACCATATCAGAGACCAAGAGATATCAACTACCAGAGACAGCAGCAGAGACCATATGATCTGACCCAAACAGTCCAACAGAAGGAGGGCACAACACAAATAGTCTTCCATCAACCAATCCACTGTGTCCAAGCAGCACATTTGAAGATGTAGTTGAGGGTCTGAGCAATCACCCCAGTGATCCAGTACTTTCCACCCCTATTTTCCACTACTGTCTGAGGCCCTTTTGTCATCAATGGGCCCTCGTGACTGTGGACAAATGGATCCTTGAGATGATCAATATCGGCTACACCATCCCCTTCATTTCTATGCTCCCCTACCCTCTTCAGGGATCACTCTCTCGAGCCCTTTCTATCAGCGGAGGTGCAAAAACTACTCAGCTTAGGAGCAGTGGAGCTGGTCCATGCAGAATTTCAAGGAAGGGGTTTTATTCCAACTACTTAACTGTCAAAAAAATGGGTTTGAAGGCCCATTTTGGATCGCAGAAAGCTCAACAAGTTCAGAATGGTGACTGGGAACAGTTATACCTGCACTGGACAAGGGGGACTGGTTCACAGCCCTCAACCTTCAGAATACATTTTCATATAACAATACATCCTTCACACAGGAGGTTTCTCAGATACATGATAGGCAAAGACCACTACCAGTATTGAGTTTTCCCCTTCAGACTTTCCACGGCTCCACTGGTATTTTCCAAAACTCTGGCTGTAGTCATGATGTTTTTCAGGAGGCAGGGCATCATCATATTTCCCTGCCTCAATGATTGCTTAATCAAAGATTCTTCACGCCAGCAAACACTAAACGTGACACACATCACCAAGGGCTGTTTCTCATAAACACTCAGAAATCCCCCCTCGAGTCAACCCAGAAGATAGTTTATTGGGGCGTTCATAGGCGCTGAGACAGCCAAAGCCTACCTTCCATAGTGTCTGTTTACAGACATTATGCAGTCTTATCAACAGTCAGGTATATCCCCATGACAACTGCCTGTCCATGCCTTCAGATCCTGGGAGATATGGCAACTCCCACCCAAGGCAGAACTATACGCGGACAACACACCCTGTATGTTTTACATCAACTGACGGGTGCCAATCACACTTACTATACAAAGGCAATCAAGTTCTGGAACTGGTGCCTGAAGAATGACACACTCAAACAGCAATGTACATACCAAGCTGACAGAACATCACTGCAGACAAACTAAACAGACACTTCTCGGAGCAACACGAGTGGGAGCTCAGCATCAGCATCATTCTCTGTGTTCTGACAATGGGGGTTCCCGGTCATAGACTTATTTGCAACAGCAGCCAACCACAAATGCCACTGCTTCTGCTCCTAAGTGGCTCAAGGCAAGAGATCAGAGAGGGATGCTTTTATCACACCCTGGGCTGCTCCCCTTCTGTAACAGACGCCATTAAAGGATTTCTGGTAGAAAAAGAACTGGAGGGGGGACCTACGCCACGCATGCCTCCAAGGAATGAAAACAATGAGAGACAGCAACTGCATGTGTGACGTGGGAAGGTACTGCTAGGCAAAAATCTCTGATTGCTGGCACAAGGATGCACCGAGAAATGAGTGGAGCACCCACAGGGAGACTCATCTCGAAAAATTATCATCCCTGAACAAGGTGAGTAACTTTTTCTGCCTGGTCTCCCTAGCCACCATTATCCCCTCTCTGGATCTGGGCAACTGGTACACTGCCCTTGACATGAAAGGAGCATATTTTCAAACGGTAATTCTTCTGGTGCAAAGCACTACCTCAGATTTGTGGTATCCAGTGGTCACTACCAGTTCTTTCAGTCTATCACACCACAGGTGTTCACCAAGTGCAAGTCAGTGGGTACCGCCTGCCTTTGCAAGAAAGGGGTTTGGATCTCTCCCTATCTGGACATTTGGTTACTGAAAGGATGCTCCAGAGAGCAGCTGTAATCACATGTACATCTGACTATTGATTTATCCCATTATCTGGGTCTCCTCAGTGAGGAACAATCCGTACTGACTTCTGTACAAAGAATGGAGTTCATTGGAGCGACTCTAGATTAGAGTCAGGCGCGAGTCAGCTTACATCTTATCTGATTCTCAGTTTCAGATTATGTGCATTACATCTCCACTCCCCCACTGATGGTGAGGACCTGCCACCGACTATTGGGGCATATGACATCGTGCTGCCACAGGCTCTGCCCTAGGCCTCTCCAAGGCTGGTTAGCTTCGATGTACCAACCAATGTGGGACACTCTAGCCATGGGGGTCTCAATTCCCTGAACAGTAACAGCCACCCTTTTATGGTGGTTAGACCCCAGGCAATGCCTGCGAAGGGGTCACTTATGCTCTCTCCCCCCCTTCTACCTTGTCACTCGTAACACACTCTTTAGATGTTGGATGGGGATCTGATCTGGGGTCCATAAGGACCCAGGGTGCACAGAGCTCCACAGACTCTGCTCTCTACATTTAATGTGAAAGAGCTCAGTGTAGTGAGGCTCACCTACCTGATATTCCACTTGAAAATGCGGGGCCACTGTAGCAGTGTGCACAAACAACTGGACCACAATGTTCTCCGTAAACAGGCAGGGAGGAGTAAGGTCTTTGCCTCTATGCCATGAAGCTCAGCAACTCTGGGCATTGTGTATAGAGCACTTGATCTGTCTAGAAGCCCAATATCTCTTTGGCCTACAGAACACTCTAGCAGATGCTCTCATTACGCCATCATGATACATGAGTGGTCTATCAGAATGGATGTAATCTGCTGACTTTTCACTCAGTCTTGACCTTTCCCCAACTTGATCTGTATGCCACCAGGGACAACAAGAAGTGCAAGGAATTCTGCTTGCTTCAGAACTGCAGTCACATGGTTCTATAGCGCAGCATTTTTCAACCAGTTGTACAAATACCCGTAGGGGTACTCGAGAGAAGTCTGGGGGCGTATGTCAACATAACTGAAATTTGGAGAAAACTGAATTTTTGTGTTTTACAGCGCTTTTATTATTTTTGTACTTTTTACACCTAAAAATTTAATTGCCCGCCTGGCTACGATTAAGTTGCTTAATCAACTGTGTTGCCATAGTAGCAAAAAAATTTTTGTCGGAAACCTGTAGGTACTGGGGTACTTATAATAATTTTTTTTTAAAGGGGTACTTTATAAAAAAAATTTCAAACACTGCTGTAGCGGACACATTTGTGATTAGTGGTGGGAGGATAGTTGATGCATGCTTCCCCCCCAATAACTGATCTACAGGGTGCCTCTAAAGGTCCCACAGGATAGGTCATTCCTGATTCTGGTGGTGCCAGCTTGGCTGTGCCACTACTGGTTCTTATCCCTCCTCGACCTATCAGTGGAAGACCTGACAGCTCTTCCCCGTACCTTGGCCTTCTAATGAAGAACCAGAGGTGCCTCGCTCAGACCTTCAATGTCTCCACCTCATGGCATAGAGACAATAGCTTAATTCTTTAAAGCAGGTGGGGGAACCTTCTTTGAGTCGGGGCTGCTGCCCCACAGAAGTCAGTTGGGGGCTTCCACGCAAGTGAGAAGCAAAAAGAAAAAACAAAACCCTTACTGATGTGGCCCCCAGCTGAAGAGAAAAACACTCCCCACGCTTCCCTAACACACCAGAGTCTACGGTGGTTCAGGCTAGTAGATTGTATGCTCATGTCCCATGGTGAGTTGGTGAGGGAGGCTGGCGCACTAGCACAGACTCCCCAGTGAGTAGTTGTCAAGCAGCAACCACGGGAGGGGTGGGCAGGGTTGGCATTGGTATAGAACAGCTGATATAGTGAATGGCACCAATCAAGGGTTCGCCACAGCCAACCCTATGGGAACTGCTAGAGGAAAAAGTTTCCAGTGCTCTTGCACGCAAGAAGCTCACACCAGATTGGCATGGATATGAACAATACATCTTGAACACCAGTTACGGGGGGGGGATGACAGGAAAAAAAAACAACCCTGTCTCTTCAAACCTCACGTGTCCTGGGATTGCTGTAACTTTTGGATGGTTGAGCTGTGATACATTCTACTCCATAATGACTGTAGCACAACTATTATTCTCCTTTATGCAGATGTTTTTTAGAGATGTTAATATCTAAAGAGTGTAATTGTATTCTTCTCCACTAATTGAGCATATACTGCACCAAGCAGATAAAATATTTGTTTGTAAATGGAAGTAATGATGTAGAGGAATTTAAGGTAAAGTTTATTTGAAATGGATAAGTTAAGGTACTTGTACACACTAGGGCTATGTCTATACAGCAGCCGTTTTGCACAAGAGCGATTCAAATGAGGCTAAACGTGGACTATCACCAAGCCTCATTTGCATAATTAATGTGCCTGCTTTTTTGTGCGAGCAGTTTTTCCAGAAAAAAATGCAGGACAGCTCTTGCGCAAAAGCCTCTTACACAAAAAGTGGGTGCTCATTAATTATGCAAATGAGGCTCAGTAATATTCCATGTGTAGCCTCATTTGCATATTTCTTGTGCAAAACGGGTGCAGTATAGACATAGCCTAGATTCTGAGTTATTTGTAATATGAGTTAATTAGTGAAAGAACTCATTGATGACACTTACATGCACAACAGAAATCCAAAATATTAAAATGGAGAAGATTCAGGAAGCATCGTTATGAAAAGTAAAGCTGTCTCATGAATGATCCAGTCTTCCAGTTAGCAAAGAGCAGAAAGTACAAGGATCATAAAACTAGATGGAGGCAAGAGGTGCCTTCCAGAAGAATTTTAAAAGAAACCAGACTAATGGAAAGAAAAATATAATACTTCTAGAAAGCTTATGGAAAGAGGTCATCTTTACATAATCTCTCTCGGGTTGAAATAAGTGTTCAGTTATAAAGCTGTTTGCTCTTATACATCTTGATTTATTTTTCTCAAGTGAAACTGACATTTCTCATAATTCATGAGAATGTTTTTCAAATTGGGACTCAGCAAATAGCTATTTTGTTAACATTTTGGAGAAGCTGAGACCAAAATGAAATGTTTTTTGATTCATTGTAATTTGGAGGTTCTTTTTAACCAAGAAAACCCCCCCAATGGTTGTCGTTACTTAGGCACATGTCTGCATGAAAACTGGTGCCTTTCACTGTCCTCTGCAAACTTAATGGATCTATGGAGATTGATGGCTGTTATCGAGCATGTGGAACTCTGCATGTTGTGTGCATACACAATTTATCATATATGAATTTTAGTAAAAAAAAATTGTACTTTTTCTTTAAGAAAACAAATTCATGAAGGAAAGGTCCATCAATGGCTGTTAGCTGAAGATGGACAGGGATGGAAACCTGTGTTTAGGTGACCTCTGACTGTCAGAACCTGTGACTAGATGGCCCGTTGGATCACTTGAAATTGCCCTGTTCTTGTTTTTCCTCTGAAGCATCTGGCACTGGTCACTTTCAGAAGACAGGATAATGGGCTAGACCTTTTGGGGCTGCCGGATGCCCGGGGGTGAGGCCGTGCACCCGGAGTGCAAGAATGGCTTGGGCTGACCCAGGTCACTTGGCAGGCGCACATAAATGCCCCAGCGGGCACCATGGCACCTGCGGGCACCACATTGGGGACCACTGGGCTAGATGGACTACTCTGTTCTTGTCCTGTATATTTAGAAAACATGATCAATTTAATTGCATTTGTATAAATAAAATATGGAATGCAGAGGTATAAACTATTATAGGCATGGGTAGCGCATATGGACAGCCTAACACAGTCCAGGGTCGCTGGTCCGTGTAGGAGATGCTGTTACATATCAACATATTCAAAGTAAGAGCAATACGACACACATGCCAACACTTCCAGTCCCATATAAGAAACATGTAAACCAGACAATATTGCTACCACATAGTACATGAACAGACAGGGAGGTGCTCAATCCCGATCTCTCTATGGAAACAATGTGTATGTAGAACTGTGTATCCGCAACAATACTGTGTTGACATCTTATTTACCGGGCATTGATGACTCTATTGCGGACTCACTCAGCAGGCATTTTCCCCACGGTCACAAATGGGAAATTCACATAGACATTCTGCATCATATATTTACCCGATGGAGATTTCCTATGATAGACCCGTTCGCGACTTCAGTCAATGCCACGTGCCACAACTATTGTTCCAGGGCAGGAATGGGATGCCATTCTCTGGGAGACACCTTTCTTCGTCACTGGGGAACGTCATTGCTCTATGCTTCCCCCCCCGGTCGTCCTAGTACCCAAGATTTTGGAAAAGATCAGCATAGAAAAGGTGCGAGTAATCCTCATAGCTCCAGCGTGGACACGTCAACCCTGGTATTCAGTACTCCACCAGATGTCCGTGAGAGCACCATATACCCTTCCTTTTCTCCCAGACCTCTTGACTCAAGACAACGGCTCCCTGTGTCATCCGAAACCCAAAACTGCACCTCACGGCATGGATGTTAGTTGGTTAGTTGCTGAGCACTCATGTTCACAGAGAGTCAAACAAGTATTAACGCACAGCAGAAAAGATTCCACACGAGCAACATAGCTATCCAAATGGACCAGATTTAAAGCTTGGTGTGACCATAATAACCTGGATCCTCACATGACAAATGTATCCCAGATAATTGATTATATTCTACATCTCCATGACACAGACCTTGCAATAGCCTCTGATTAGTGCGTTTCACCGTGTGGAGGAGGGGTTCTGCTTGTTTGCTCACCCCACCACAAAAAGATTCCTGAAAGGACTCTCAAACCTCAACCCACCACGACAGCCGCCACCGCCTTCGTGGGACCTGGACCTTGTTCTGGGCTCACTGACTCGTCCACCCTTTGGACCCTTAGCCACGATATCATTACAATTCCTGATCATTAAACTTCTGTTTCTACTTGTCCTTACATCAACTCGCAGAGTGAGTGAGATAGCAGCGTTCATGTCTTCACTACCCTACACTAAAGAATCGGTGATGCTGAGGTCTCATCTGACGTTTATCCCGAAAGTCTGTTTGGAATTTCACATTAATTAACTGGTTGTTCTTCCATGCTTCTACCCCAAGCCTCATATTTCATGGCAAGAACGCTAGATGTAAGGAAGGCACTAGCGTTTTACATCAAAAGAACATGACAGTTCAGAAAATCGGACCGTATCATAGTGTCATTAGTGGATTGCTCCAAGAGACGACCCTTAACTTCCCAGTGTATTGCAAGACTAATAGTTTCATGCATTACCATCTGCTACTCCATACTTAAAAAACCTCTTTTGTGCCCACCTAGGGCTCATTATACTAGAGCAGTAGCCACTACTACAGCCTTTGTTAGAGGCGTCCCATTTTGTGACATTTGCTGAGCAGCAACATTGTCCTCCCATACTACCTTTATGAAGCACTACGCTGTAGTAAATCAATTTGCTGCTGATTCCTCGGTGGCTACGGCAGTACTCTCTCTCGTACCCAAAAACCTTAATTCCGAACCCCTCAAATATTTGGGTACTGGTCCAAAGTCACCAGGAGTGGAGAACCCATGGGGCCACTCGAAGAAGTAGTAGTTAGTTATTCACCCTGTGAAGTAATGATTGTTCTTCAAGATGTGCCCCGTAGGTGCTCCACAACCCATCCTCCTCCCCACTCCAGAATTATTTTCTCATTTCAGATAGCGGGTGAGAGGAACTGAGCGGGACTGGACCATGTGCAACAAGTCAAAGGCGCAAATGCCGCCAGAGGCAACTGCACATGCGTGGTCCAGTGGACCACAGCTCTGACAGCTCTCTGATTCTCGGCACCAGATCAGGGCCCAACATCAGGAGTGGAGCACCCACGGGGCACATCTTGAAGAACAATCGTTACTTCACAGGGTGAGTAACTTCTTCTTCTATTCCACTATGTCCCCAAGTGCTGGAGTCCCACCAAGCTTGACCACTGGTGCACAAGGATTAGCATTCATGCAATGGCTCTTCTGAAACTCACAGGGGTTCCCTCCAGGGGACTCAAGATGCTTCTACTCGGTGAACTGAGAGCTGAGCACTATGGTACCTCACTGTGAGACTCCCAATCTGGACTCTAGTACCAAGCTCAGCACTAAACCACTGGTCAAGACAGAGGCCCCTTAACTATCTCCTCTTCTTCCTCCATGGATGAGGCTGTGATTACAGTAAGCATGTCCTCTCCCAAGGTGACCCCAAAGTTCACCAAGACTTGCTAAAGTTAGTGGCCTTAAATCTATGCATTCAGGTAGAGATGGTCATGGTGGCCTTCCATAGTCTTCTGGACATTCTGATGACAGCAGGTTCTTTGAAGTTAGCCTTGTTGTGTGATAGTGCCATCATGGACCCAGTGAAGGTGCTGTGACAGACCCCCACTTTTCATGCTTCCATGGCAAAGCATATAGAGTGGAAATATTTTGTACCAGTTAAGAGTTATGAGTCCTTATACTTTCCTCCTCTTCCTCCTCCTCCATGATTCCTGGTGGCCATGATGGCTGCCAATGAGAGAAATTGCCAAGGACAGTCAAGAACCATAAGTAAAGCAAAGAATCCAATAAGTGATCTATTCAACCGGAGAACTTCCACTATGAGAAGGTCTCAACTTCACACAGCATACCATCAGGAAATACTAGTTCACTATGATTTTAGTAAGTGGAAAGCTATGCAAAAATGTAAAGACCTGCTCTTAAGTTGTCGAACATAAGTTCTCACCAATCAAGGAGGAGAAAATCATAGAGGCAGCCCTGGATGCAGCTGATATGTCTATGGCCACAGCTGTAACCCTACAACTTTTTGGTTACAGTTGTCTGGTTTTTCTTAGAAGGT
Organism: Apalone spinifera; assembly: GCA_030068395.1. Taxonomy (NCBI): domain Eukaryota; kingdom Metazoa; phylum Chordata; order Testudines; family Trionychidae; genus Apalone; species Apalone spinifera. The sequence goes on from CM057847.1 coordinate 18,040,726, forward strand.
GCAACATGCTCTCTAGGATCTTGCCTTTGACGGGTCCTTGCTGTTTCTGGGGCAAACTGATGCTAGATTCTTAAGACAGCTGACTCTAAGGCAATTGAAATCCCTGGGGTGTTATACCCCAGTGACTTCTAGAAAGCATTAGAGGCCTCAACAGACTGGAGAAGACTTTGTACCCACAACCCTCAGAGAAAAATGGGAGGCATAGACCAGCTTCCACTGCAGGGTCAATGCAGGCCACCCCTAGTGATTCTTAGCTCAGAACTCTCATTTTGATACTATACTTAAAGGACACATACTTCCACATAACTATTTTTTGAGGCTACAAAGTTCCTAAGATTCATTGTGAACCAAGTACGTTACCAATTTGCAATGCATCCATTCAGCCTGTTGGCTCCTCCATGATATTTCACCAAATGCATGGTAGAAATGTGGTGGCTTTCTCAGGAAACTGGGACTGCATGTCCTTCCTCAATAACTGACTAGTCAAAGTCTGGTCCAGAGCTCAGGTGGATTATAACATCAATCTCATTTAATTGACTTGTGAGGCCTTAAGCTTGCTAATGAACACACATACAATTCCACTCTTGTTCTGGTGCAGAGGATAGAGTTCATTGCAGTTCTTGACTCCACTTGAGGAAAAAGCCTTACTCCTGGGACACCTGTTTCATGCAGCCATGCAGTCATGACCAGACAGAACGGTCAGTCTCCTGAGCCACATGGTGTCATGCACTTATGCAACACACGAGATTGTCTCAGTCCCCTTCAAGCATGGCTAGTCATGGTGTATTTGTCTAACTGGCATGATCTGGACTCAGTTCTCACCATACCTTCTCAAGTCCACAGTTCCATGGCCTGAGGAATGGAATGCCCTTTTTGTGACTCTAGCCATCAGTATATCAGTCTTAGATGCATCAGCTTTCGCTGGGGAGCCCACTATGGGCTCTTCAAGACTCAAGGCCTCTGGTCCCCAGAAGAGTTCTCTTTCCACATCAATGTGGGAGGGAGCTCATCATGGTCTGCCTTGCTTGCCAAGCATTCCTACAAACAAGACCATTTCAATTGTCATGGACAACACCAAAACCATCTTTTATATAAAGAGGCAGGGTGGAGCTCACTCTTCCCCTCTATACAAGAAGGCAATTCAGCTCTGGGAGCTCTGCATAGCACAATCAATCCATCTCAAGACTTTCTACTTTCTGGAAAAATAAAAGCAGCTGGAGGACCACTTAAACAGATCTGTCTCTTCTTACCACGAATGTTCTCTTCAAACAGACATTGCAATGGATATTTTCCAACTGCGGGAGACTCCTTAGATAGACCTGTTTGGTACCCACAGCAATAGGAAAAGTCACGAATTTTGCTCTCTGTAACACCACACACTGGGGTCTCTTATCATCTTCTTGCTATCATGGACAGATCAAGTGTATTATGTCTTTCTTCCTATCTTACTAGTGCACAAGGTTCTGACTATGTAGATCAAGTGGGACCTGACATGGGTCATTCTCCTATCCCTAGTATGGTCCAGGGAAAAAGAGATTGGTTCGCCAGCCTGTTAGATGCCTCTGGGGAGACCCCACTCTCATTTCTCCTATGCCCAGACTTTGTCTCCTAAACTCATAGTCAGCTGTTCCACCTGAACCTCAGCTCTTTTAATCTGACAGCTTGAATGCTCCATGGCTGAATCCTGAGGAGCAAGCATGCTTGGAGTAAGCCTTTAAATTCAATTAAGCAATAGGAAGCCCTCTACCAGGACCACTTAATTCCAAAAAATGGAAGTAATTGTTCAGCTGGTCTTCCTAGCGCAGAGTTCCATCCATGTAATCTGCATTGTAGTCCATATGGGTGCATCTACACTGCACCCATAGTTTGAAATAAGTTATTTCAAAATTTGGCACTGTCTATACAGCACTTGTTTTGAAATTGCTATTCCAAGATGTCCCTTACTCCTCATGGAATGAGGTTTACAGGGATGTCGGAATAGTGAGCCTGTTATATTTCAAATAACATGTATGCTCAAAAGACATGGAATAGCTATTTCAAGATACCTCCAGTATATCCTAAAATAGTGCTGCAGTGTAGACGTAGCCTATTAGAGTACCTTTTGCTTCTGCATGAGATGATTATCCATTTCCTTAAAGGCCTAGAGAGGTTATACCTTCATTCCCACCACCACCCATCTTAGCAATCCTGTTTCTTCTTGGGACTTGAATCTCCTCTTTCTGAAGCTTGTGGGTTCACCATTTGAGTCACTGGTTTTGTGCTTGCTAGTTTACCTCTCTTGAGAAATGTCCTTTTTTAGTGGTCATCATCTTAGACAGGTTTTTAGAAATTTGTGCCCTTACATTGACACTCCCTTCCTTCTTTAAGGATAAGATCCAGCTGCATTTGTACCCATCTTTTCTCCCAGAAGTGGTTTTGCAATTCCACTGCAGACAAGTAATCTTACTAATGTTGATTCTGAAACTGCATCTGAACAGGAAGGAGTAACATCTACACTCTAAATGCTAGGTGAGCGCTGGCATTCTATATACACAAGACCAAGCTCTTTTACAGATCAATTCAGCTATTATAGCAGTAGCAAAGAGGATGAAAGGCCTTCCCATCTGTGCCCAGAGAGTCTCATTTTTTATTACATTGTGCATTCACATGTATTACGAGTAGGCTGGTGTTCTACCTCCTGTTAACCTGTCTGTTCATTCTATGCGATTGCAGGCCTCTGCCTATTTTCTAGTGTATGTCTCTATTCAGGCCTCTGGTGAGTGGCAGCCCGGTCTTTGGTGCACGTGTTTTCAACACATTATGTTGACCCAACAGGCCAGAGACTATGCTGGCTTCAGCCAAGCAATTTTGTAGTCATCTTGTTCATAAATTCAGAATCCACCTTCTAGGCAACTTGAGAGTCATCCACATTGCAATGAAATGTGTAAGCACATCCAAGATGTTACTAACAGTTACTAATCTTTCTGAAATTCAAGTTGTTTGAGATGTTACACGTCCATTCCAAAACTCCTCCTCTTGCCTTTTGTTGGAGTCAGCTGTTAAAAAATAGCCGATGGGGCACAGAGTAGCAGGGTGCTTAATACGAGCACTATGAGCACACAACATATAAGGCAATAGAGCCAATTTGATGGATATCACAAAGGGGAAAAGAAATGTTACCTGCGCTGAGGATATGCACACACCTACATCAGATTGGACATGAATAACACATCTTGAGGAACAATAGTTACAGAAAAGTTAATAATTCTCATTTTTGTGTAAATAGGATATCTGTGTGTCCCTGTCTTGGAGATGCCCTGGTTTTCTGGATTGGTCTTAGCTCTATTCAAGAAAGTGGTGTTTGGTCCCAGTATTTGTAATTTCCAGGTGACTAGTTGCCTGATGGACAAACACGTGTTTCTAAAATATATAGTAAAATGATGTGTGTGGAGATCTGTCTAGGTCTTTTCCTCAGTACTTACTGCTGCTGATGAAGTGAAGCCTCACTCCTATTGCTGATGGTTTTGCATGTTTCTGATCGATTTAGAAATGTTTTGGCAAAGGAAAATTATTCAAAGCTGTGACTTCTGGGAGCAGTTTGATGCTGAGACACTAGAAATTGTTTGTGTATTCTAGGAAGTTACAGGACTGCAAATGTTATGTGTTACCTACTGAATTGTCACAAGCCTTCCCCATGAGATAGGTGAGTATCATATTACAAATATAGAGTTGGGAACTAAGAGTTCAAAAGTTATAGGCAAAAGCATCCAAATAAGAGGGCTGTTTTTCAGAGACGCTGAGCATTTGTAGCTTCACTATAGTCAATTGTAGCTTTAAATAGCTAGCAGCTATAGATGTAGGTGTCTAAATTTGAAAATGTTGGCCTATGTTACTTTTTGATCACAGCAACAACATGAACCCTTTCCTTGCTCTGGTGCCAGTGCCTACCTTGTCATCATGGGTCGTTATGATTGCCCAGCAGAGAACCTGTGTCAGCTAGAGATGGCTAGCTGGCCGGCAGATTTTGATGGCCCTAATGCTATGGGGAGTAGCCAATGCATCCTACCACTGTGAATTGGAGTCTTCCCCAACATTGAGAGCTAGGAATAGGGTTTTAAAATAGCAATAGGGGAAGCCTAGTCTACACAAGAACAAGTTTCCCAAAATATCTGTACTAGCAAACCCTCCTAACATAGATGCAACCTATGCTGGGGTTATAGCCTTGACTGAACTCCCTCCTGTGGACTGTTGCAAGTCAGCTATATTGGACCCAGTCTTTAGATTTCATATACTTGGACTCCCATGAACTTCAAAGTGGTGTCCTGAGAGTGTCTAAGGTTTGGCCTTAAGTGCACTCCTGGGATGCAGACTCTGTCTTGTATCCCTTCTTGGGATGTGACGCTCCTATGTCCCGGATCACCTAGACCTCAAGACCAGTGCTGATCCCGACAATGTAGCCATGTAGCTAAAACGTAGCTTTATGCAACGTAATGTGCCTTAGTGTACTTTGCCAGCCACCCTTTCTGAAAGCATAAAAGACTTTTACTTTACCATTGGTAATGGTGCACCAGTCAGAATATTGTGTTTAAAGTTGATTCCAAGGCTGAGAGAGAGTCATGTAATTTTGTTTTAAAATTGGTATTGTGAAATAAGTAAAAGGATATGTTTGTTTGTAAATTGTAATTTGAAAATGTTGGCCTATGTTACTTTTTGATCACAGCAACAACATGAACCCTTTCCTTGCTCTGGTGCCAGTGCCTACCTTGTCATCATGGTAGCTAGCTATTTAAAGCTACCATTGACTATAGTGAAGCTACAAATGCTCAGCATCTCTGAAAAACAGCCCTCTTATTTGGATGCTTTTGCCTATAACTTTTGAACTCTTAGTTCCCAACTCTATATTTGTAATATGATACTCACCTATCTCATGGGGAAGGCTTGTGACAATTCAGTAGGTAACACATAACATTTGCAGTCCTGTAACTTCCTAGAATACACAAACAGTTTCTAGTGTCTCAGCATCAAACTGCTCCCAGAAGTCACAGCTTTGAATAATTTTCCTTTGCCAAAACATTTCTAAATCGATCAGAAACATGCAAAACCATCAGCAATAGGAGTGAGGCTTCACTTCATCAGCAGCAGTAAGTACTGAGGAAAAGACCTAGACAGATCTCCACACACATCATTTTACTATATATTTTAGAAACACGTGTTTGTCCATCAGGCAACTAGTCACCTGGAAATTGTAGTTTGTTTGTTTGTAAAATGTGCATATTGCTTCTCTGTAACAAAGGTTGCTCTTCTGTAACAAAGAAATCAACCTTGTTATGTGTGAAAGAGTAAGGAATGTATGAGAGATAAGTGTGAAGGCCACCAGACCAAATGTTCTAGGAAGAAGCTGAGAACAGACACCAAAGATTGCTGTATATCCCCATTGAGATGTAAGCAGTGGGCAAATTGACAACTCTGAAAAAAGACAAGCATTTATTGATTGGGACAAAATATTTGTGATTGAAACCTGCTTAGCATGGCAGAACAAGGAAGATAAGGAGCAAGAGGAACAACTGGAGATAATAAACATCCGTCAGAAAAACAGCTTGATGATGTAAACCACACTGATGGAAAAGTATTTTAAAAGGAGAACCATTTTGCCTTAAGACCGGAGATGTCCTGACAAAGACTAGAGCATCGCTCCGGATTGATAGCACCCCTCTTCCCCCACTCCTCCATCTGTGATCAATCTGGCTGGCTACAGATCCTGGACTGGTAAATCTAACATCGGTTGGTGGGACAGTGTGTGTCTGTCTATGTAAGCATATGCTAACTGCTCTGCCATTGTATTTTCAATGTATTCCCCCCCTGAAAAGATCCTGTGTGCTTTTTATAACTAGCATAACAACAAGTCTCCTCAATACCTCTGGACAGTGTACAAAAGCTCCACCTTCATGGACATTTCAATTTACATTTTAACTCTTCAGGGACCACGTCTGCTACCAGAGTACATGTTTTGCAAAAGAATGTAACCACACACTACTGAACTAAGGGAAAAACCACCTCTGTGTAGGGTATGGCTACTCTGCCATAAAAACCCAGGGAATCATGCCCTAGCATGTTTGCCAGAAGCTGGGAATGGGCAACAGGGGATAGATCACTTGACAATTATCTGCTCTGCTCATTTTCTCTGAGACACATAGCATTTGCTGCTGAACGCAGACAGGATATGGGGTCAGATGGATCTTTGGTCTGACCCAGTATGGATGTTTTTAGGCACCGCCTCTCAGCTGACTTGGGCTTACTGGGTAAGTAACGTAACGTAGAGGTTTGGGCTCAGACTAGAGCCTCTCCTCTGGGACCTACTTCCTCTTGTGGTATCAGAGCCACATCTCCAGCCTGAGCCCAAATGTGTATATTACCATTTGAAAGCCCCACAGCCTGAGCATTATGAGCCTAAGTCAGCTAGCCTAACTTATCCATAGCTCAGCAGTGAAAAGAAAGATACTCTTAGAGTCCTCCTCATTCCTGAGTGCCTTTTTCAACATGCTCGCCATACTTCAAGCTGTCAATCCCTTCCTGCCCCATCTTCTATTCAATTTTCTCTATCTGCTAATAGTGTCTGCCCCTTGCTTAGAAAAACATCTCTTTGAAAAAGTCAGTCTGAAATCTTCTCTTGTGTTAAGATTTACCATAGTTCAACCCTTGAGTGGAAAAGATCATTAAAAGTAAATGGATTTAACCAGGGCCGGATTAAGACCTTTAGAGGCCCTAAGCATTGAAAAGATTATAGTGCGCCCCCCCCCCCATGTAATTCAAAATAAAAACAATACTATACCGTAAAAAAAAAAAAAATTTTTTTTTGTGCCCCTGAGTTGCTGGTGCCCTAAGCACATGCTTAGTCTGCCTGTTGGGTAATCCAGCCCTGGATTTTACAATAATCTCCATTGTCCTACCAGGGTGAGACTATTCAAGTACTGATGGCACTTAATGATCCTCTTTCAGGGTCAGACATCGTAGTACCAGTCCCAACGCCACCCAACACGAGAGGGATGAAGCGCACTGGGGTTTTTGCTAGTCTGGAAACGTGTTTTGTTTTTTTTTTTTTTTTTTTAATCAATCTCAGAATTGACATTGCTTTACTAACAAATATTTCTAAAGTAGACCTGGGCTGAGATTCATTGCTACATTCGGGCCACAGGATCACTACTGTTCTTACCACACCCCACAGTAATTAATAACATTCATGCATTTTTGTTCAATATAGCAAACAAAGAGATTAATTCATCTCCAGAAATGTTGAAAAGCCAGTTAGACAGCTTCTTCATTACTCTTAGCTGTACATGAGTTACCTTTTGTTATATAACACGTGAAATATGTATCCTAATATACAGCACTAGAAATTACTTCGTTTATTCTCTCTAATGATGTGAATTCTAGGAAGAGTCAAATGATGTGAATAATCATCTTAACAAAATGTTTACTTAAGTCAAGTTGTGTTGGTTGAAGCCTAAAGCTTATAAAGCAAATGGTTAAAATGCAAATGCCCTGTTTGAGTCATTGAAATATAACTGCAAGAGACAGCTAGGTTTAGTTTTGAAATTTAAGTTGAATGGCAACTGAGCAGACTGGGAAAAAAAATCTACCATGTTTGGCTTTTCAAAAATTTTCACAAGTAACTTTAACTTTTACCTGTGGTGAGATACAAAAAGGGAGATTTCTGACAGGTTTCCTTTTAGTGAAATGAAGAATTTCTCATCACAACGGATAATTGTATAACTTTTTGGGTAACTGTACCAATTTCCTAGACATACTGCCTTGGTTGAATCAGCTGGAGTCAGATGCTGCACACAATTGTGTGCACTAAAAATAGCCCATTATAGAAGGTTATGTGCAAGATTGGGAGTAGGACCTACCAAACCCCACTGTAGACCCTGGGAAAGTCTACATGACATGTAAGCCTAGTTGGACTTGAATCAGGTGACCCATGCTAGAGCCAAATCCCTGCAAGCAGCATGGAAACTTTTTAAAGACACCATAATAG